>OZ020614.1:41010887-41373685 GCA_963971575.1 Liopterus haemorrhoidalis | reverse complement strand
TCCTATCGAAGGGAAATGGAGTCCATTCCCGCCTTTAGATCTTCTGCCAACTCTTTGATCTGCAGGATGCAGAAAGCAGTGCTGCTCGGGTCGCTCCGCATTGTGCGGGCACTGGATCTGGCGTAATTTCCGCGGCTGCATATCGCCAGGGCTGCGTATCGGCGGCTCAAAAAGTTGCTGAAGTTTGAGATTAGTGGACGCTTGTCAAGACCTAACAAACCCCATAATAATAATAGCATGATCAGAAAAAAATATTGTATTGATCAGACTTGATGGGGTGTAAAATTAAGATTAAGACAGAGTTTAGATCATAAGAATTTTAAAGTTTAATTTGAGCCGCTCGGGTTCTTCTGTACTAACTTAATAATAATAATAATAATAATAATAATTTTATTGCTTAAAATATACCTTTTAGATATAAATATATACAGATTTTTACACTTAGGGTGCTATAAAGCAATAAAATACAGGTCCCATCAGCGATGGGTACACCACATGAGCGTAAGCTCAGTTTGTGGCTTCGATTTTTGTAATTTTATTATAATGGACTGAATATTATTATTTTGAGCCTTTAAATTTCATATTTATTTAATAAATATAATATCGATATAACAAACATGTTAGAAGAGAGAAAAAAAAAAAAAGCTAAAAGATGAAAAATTAATTTATATTCTTTTTATAACATCATTACTTTGTAACTGTAGTACCCAGTTTTTAATTTTTTGTTTATAATTGGTTTTCGTAATAGTAATATTTGATGATGCTATATATTGATCAAACGCATTGTATACATTGCCAACCACGGATTTAAAATATGTATCAAGTTTCTTTTTCTTATACTTAGCAGGTAATGCTCGATTCATAATATTATTTCGTGTGTTGTATATGTGTTCTGTGACTTGAACTATTTCAGGATTAATTGTTATATATTTGGTTATGGCTGTTAGATATAACTGGCTTACTGTGCATATTTTTAAATCATTAAAAAGGGTTTCAGATGGATATCTTATAGGTTTGAATGCAATAGTTTTTAATATTTATTTTGGATTACTTTAAGTTTATTTAAGTGCAATTCCACTGCCCCCCCCCCTAGCTTAAAATACCGTATTGAACTATGAACTGAACCAATCCGAAATAAAATGTTTTTAGATGCTGCAATGGAAATATATTTCTTAATAATTTAAATAAGTATAATGTTTTTCTGATCTTACCACTAACAGCATCTATATGAAAGTTCCATCTCATGTTGTCATTATCACATGTAAAATTGTATATTGATAATGTATCAAAAGTTGTTTTAATGTTTTTATGTATCGTAAAATTTATGTAATGAGATTTACTTGAGTTTAAAGCCAATTTGTTGTTATCTAACCAATATTTAATATATTTTAGGTCATTTAATGCCAATTCTTTTAGATTCAGTCATGAGTCTGATTCATAATACAACGCCGTATCATCAGCATATGAAAAAAATTTAATTTCAGATTTAATAGGTCATTTATGTATATAATAAACAAAATTGGGCCTAATATTGTACCTTGGGGGATACCAGATGTTATTACTTTTTCAGTACTCTTTGAATCGAGTATTCGAGTAATTTGTTTGCGATTAGTCAGATAACTTTTGAATAACTCCAGTGCAATTCCCCGAACAAGGTATTTTTCCAATTTCAACAAAAGAAGTTTGTGATCAACAGTGTCAAACGCCTTTGCCAAATCTAAAAAGATAGCTACGGATGGTAATGATTTACCTAGTGATTCATAGATACAATGCGTTAGTTCCGCAATAGCATCATTCGTTGATCTGTCCGGCCTGAAACCAAATTGATATTTCGATAAAATATTATTATTATTGACGAAAGATAGTAACCTCACAGAAACAAGTTTTTCAAAAATTTTAGCTATATTACTAATTAATGAAATGGGCCTATAATTACAAAGATCATTTTTGCTTCCACTTTTATGAACAGGGGTAACTATTGAAGTTTTGAATGCTTTTGGGCAGTAACCTTGGATAAAACACTGATTAAATATGATACATAACGGTTATGCTATAGAGTTATTCAAAGCTTTCAAGACCTTGGTAGAGACATTCAGATCAATTCTGTAAAAAGTTACTGTGTAATAACGTTACTACGAGATAAAATATTATAAAAAGTATAATGGCTTTCATTCATGATAGTAACTGACCTTGCTCATAGTGACATATTTAGTTACTATTATCATAGTAACCGAGTTACAGAATTGGTCTGATTATTCGGACCACAGGTGTTTTTCAAATTTTGTATTATGTCTAGAATTTCATACTGAGTGACAGGACTAAGAAATAAAGAACTTTGTGTTCGTTTAATTTTATTCAAAAATTCTTGTGACGAATTAGTTTTGATTTTTGATGATATACTTTCACCGATTTTAATAAAATAGTTTTTAAATTCTTCAGATATTTTTCCCGAATCACTTACGACTTCATTGTTAATTAATAAATTATAATGTTTTGATTTTGGTTTATTACTGTTAGAACAGTCTTTAGGTATTTCCCATAAATCCTTCGGATTTTTTGCAAAATTAACTTGATCCGCGTAGTATTTAGGTTTTGCTGTTTTAATTAAATGTGGAATGACTTTTTTATAATGTTCGTATGCATATTTTAATTCAGTATTAGTTGGATCTAATTTAAACTGTTTATATAACTTATCCCGTATATGTATTGATTTAATAAAGCCTTTTGTTATCCATTCTGATCTTTTCTTAAATTTGGCTTTGAATATTTTTATCACAGAAGAATTAAAACTATTTACCATTACCATCTTGACGGAACCGGAACCGTTTAAAAAAAAAAACGGTTTCGGGTTTACCTGGTTACCCGGTTTCGGAACCGGGTATCCGGAACCGGGTAATCGGAACCGGGTATCAGAAACGGGTAATCGGAACCGGGTATCCGAAACCGGGTAATCGGAACCGGGTATCCGGAATCAGGTAATCGGAACCGGGTATCCGGAACCGTGTAATCGGAACCAGGTTACTTCAAAATTACCTACCGGTTTTACCCGAAACCCAGAACCGGATACCCGTTAAATATGTTTCGGTTTCCAGCATCATAACAGTTATGGTAATTGTGATTGAGATACGTTAAGTAATACTTGCTGACGTGCATCTACTACGTACGGTTTTTGTTATATACATTTTCAATTTTGAATAGAAAAAAAAATAGTAATCGTTTCTTTATTTTAATTCTAAACAACTTCTTTATAATATATATTTTTGATATGTTACAACTATATCCAGGGCCGGATTCTAGCAGAAACGGAATAAGCGGCCGCTTCAGGCCCACCAGGCCTGAGGGGCCCACTTCTAACCAACTTACATAATTTTGTGCGGTGCGGCCCAAAAATTTTGAAAAAAAATCAAAATTTATTTTACAGTATAAAATACATACATTATAAAAATAATACAAATACATAAACTTTTTTTTTCTTCAAGTTCTGTTCTGAGTTCAGGCTTAGTTTAGTTTTATTTCAAAATTACCAAATTTATTTTACAATTTCTGGTTAAAATCTGATATTTTATTTTACGTATGTTTGAAGAAACAAGTGTTTCAGAAGAAGGAAAAGGTCAACTTGCGTACATAGGCTGTTTTTATTTATGACTTTAACTGTTACCAGATGGGAAGAATAGGGCCGCATTGGGCATCGAACGTGACAATATGAATAGAATAAATAAATATCCTCAAGTACCACTAATTTAACTAGCTGCCAAAATATCTTGAAATCACTTTCTTATTATTTTTTTATGATACGACAATTATGAATGGATAGTAAAAATGGTAAACCCTTACAGCATTTTAAAAAATGCTGTAAGGGTTTAAAAATAATTATTATAAAATTGTCTACTTTTTAATAAAAATTGACTTCTTACCGTAAGAAATTATTTTATTGTTTCGGATATTTATAACCCTCGCGCTAATGTACTATTGATAGATTACAATATATTATATATTATTATATATTATTATAGATTATTATATATTATTTTTTGTTCTTTTTTAAATTTAAATCTTTTCTGTTCTGGTTCAGTAACTTTTTGTAATAAAAAATTAGAAAAAGATTTTATTTCAATTTATTTTAAAGATTTGATAGGTGTAACTTACAACAATTTTCAGTTTATTGTATTTAAACAACCACTAACAAAAAGAAATTACAGTCAAGAAATTTTTTTTTTAGGGGCCCACTTTTCGTTTGTGCTTCAGGCCCCCCTAACACTAAATCCGGCCCTGACTATATCAATTATAATATACATATGTTGCGCCGAGTTTAATTTTCTCACACTAAAGGATCGTCGCACTTTGACTGACATGAAAATTTTGCATAAAATTCTTAATAATCTATTATCATGTGTTGAACTACAAAATTTAATCACTAATAATGTTCCAGTGTACAATACGCGATCTTTTTCGCTTCTTTGTATACCTTTTGCGAACACGAATTCTTATCAAAATTCTCCAATAGTCAGACTCTGTACCAGGGCTGGCGCTAGAATTTACGAGCCCAAGGATTTGTTGTCATTATTAAAGACAAAATATGATGAATACTCTAAATTCTAAATAGGTATCTCGATTTCATGTAACACAAGATTTTTGGAATTTGGAAATTCCTAAGTAGGTACTATCGTAAAATTTTGTAATTTTAAACATCTGGTACTCCTGTACTAAATATCAAGTTTGAATCAGGGAACACGGAATCGCGTATCTGGAACCGGGTATTCGAAGCCGGGTATCCGAAACCGGTTATCCGAAACCGGTTATCCGAAACCGGGTATCTGAAACCGGGTATCCGAAACCTGGCATTCGGAACCGGGTAATCGGAACCGGGTATTCGAAACCGGGTATCTGGAACCGGGTATCCGAAACCGGGTATCCGGAACCGGGTATTTGGAACCGGGTAATCGGAACCGAGTATCCGGGTAACGCGAAAATTACAAACCCGGTTTTACCCGAAAACCGGAACCGGGTACCCGAAAAACTGGTTTCGGTTACCAGCACTAATTATAACCTAACCTGGCCAAGTTATTAGGTTCAGAGTAGTTCTACGAGCTGTAACATAAAGATTAAGACAGAGTTTAGTTCATAAGACTTTTTAAGCTTAACTCGAGCCGTTCTGGTTCTTCTGTACTGACTTCTTTACTATCATAACCTAATGTGACCAAGTTATAAGTTAATTAGTTAAAATTTTTGACGCACTGCAACTATAGCTATTTTGCTATATCCTTAGTTCTGGCTACTTCAATAGCTTCTCCAAAGGTTCGGCAATTGTGTGCTTTCATGTACATTTTCACTGGACCTCTTAACGAATAATTGAAGTACTTGCTTTTTGTTAAAGTCAACCAACGAGCTGACTATCACAGAAAGACACGACTAGACTAGGAATGACGAGAACTAGAAATTTAAGAACCGGGAACCCGCAACAATTACCCGGATATTACCCACCACCCGTTAATTACCCTCTACCAGATAATTACCCGGTATCCGATAATTACCAATTACCCATTAATTACCCACTACCCGTTAATATATAAAAATAAAAAGTAAGCATAGCAAAATTGATGTGAAGTGTAAATTTTCACACATTTCAGGATTTGTAGGTATTTAATAAGTGTAGGAAGCCAACAGAATGCTGGATGTCTAAAAATATTTTTTTTATAAACATTTTTTGAACATTTTTATTCGTTATTTGAGTACTAAGAGTTTCCATTTATTTTATTTTTTGACTAAATTTAAATAATAAGCCATTAATTAAAAAAATAATTAATTTCTCTCGTACGTTTCCGGCTCAGATCAATGTATTCAAATTTTCAGATTTTTGGCCAAAATCGTGTTAAAAGAAATAAAGTTTAAAAAACAACTTTTCGTTCCTTAATCTACGTCTTAAAAGCTTCTTTTTGATACCACATAAATTTTTAAAAAATAATAATTTTTTTCAACGACATAAACCCCAACAACTTCAACCCCTCTGGGAGATAGGGTGGGGGACAAAAGTTTTTTGGCATATATTTAGCGAAAATCTCATAAGAAAACATTAATTTTTTCATTAAATACATATTTGTTTATATTTGTTTCGTGATGTGGTGTTTGAAATACTCTTGGTATTTAGTATTATAATATGTGGGTCAAAAAGTTATATAACCATGCCAAATTTCAACTTTCTATCTTAAGCCGTTTGGCTACAATTTCTACCGTACAGACAGACAGACACATGAGTGATTTTATAAGGGTTTTTTTGTGGTCATACCTACAAAACCCTAAAAATAAGCACAGTTGCTTTATGGAATACGCATACTTAATTCCTACTACTGCAACCGAGAACTAAATAGTCACAGATAAATGAATACTCAAAATACCTCACATAATTACCCGTTAATTATCCGCTACCCGTTAATTACCTGCTACCCGCTAATTATCCGGTACCCGTAAGTAATCTGATACCCGTTAATTACCCGCTACCCGCTAAATACCCGATAACCGTTAGTTAACGGGTAATGGGTGTATAACGGGTAGCGGATATTCAAATTCGGAACCGGATACAACCTTAACGTGTCGGGTAGCGGGTACCCGGGTACCTGTCGTCATTCCTAGACTAGACTATGTAGAATCCCTTCAATTCTGTTGGAGTATTGTATGACCACTTCGCCATTCAATTGTCTGTATGAATTCAGTAAACTTTGCAGTAAGACAATTGATTTTTTGTCAGTACAGAACTCCTTTAGAGTTATCCTCTAAATTTTTGATATCTCTGTACTGTGTTAAGCTGTACACTTTTTGTACGCTGTAACGTACAGAATGGTAAACGTTAAGCTACGTACACACGGGATAGAAAACTAGCTTATAGTTTTTACTATAGGTATAGTAAACTAGCATATATGTTCACATGAGCTCTAGTTATAGTTAGCTATACGCAAAATTTTACTATCCTATAGTCGAACTATACGCTATACAGAAATATTACTATACAGGTGGGCCACACGAGGAGGAATCAAAACTAGACGTATAGTATATTTGTAAGGTTGCTATAGTTGAATTTTGAGCGTACATCAATTTGTTGGTTGAAAAAAAAAAAGATTGCCTCTTGTCTTGTAGTTATTATAAACCACAAAAGATGGAGGCAAGAAGAAAGAAAAGGTCTGTTTGGACAAAGCAATGGATTGTGCTAATTAAATTACTTTTTCTTCATTTTTTGACATTTTCTTTTGTATTTATAAATTAATTTGTATTTTTAATGTGTTAATATGTAATTATAATATATAGTTTATAATTGTTCAACAAAAATAAAAGCAAACTTGTACAACAGAATAATAAAATTTTAATAATCATAACCTTCACTTTTGTTGTTTAAACCAGAGGTTCTTAAACTTATGTAGTCCGAGGAACCCCTCTTGAAAAACATTTTTTTTTTTGCGAACCCCATCCCAAACCTAGTCATTTTACGTCGTTCTTGAGACTTAACTTCTGGCTCAATAATCTCATTCCATTAGGCACTACGTTATAATAAATATTGGTAAAAATATATAGCTGGTTATTTTAATAAATGGTTTTGCGCATTTATAGAGATGTACATTTTTTTAAAAAGTTTTTTATCCTATATACCACATAGGATAAAAAACATAAAATGAATAAAAATAGTAGTAAAAAGAATAAAAAAAAACAACTTATTATACGTTAAACTCATACAAACATATCTTGGTCAAATATTGGTAAAATTAGATCTTATTGTTTAGTTATGTCAATAACTAGTTAAGTAACAACAAATACAAAAAGTCTTGACCATGTAGGATTCTTATTAAATGAGTTATTTGAATAAAAGCGAAAAGTTGGGGGATGTATAGTTAATGTCAAAATTGTTTCGCGGACCCCCGGTAATGGCTACGCGGACCCTAGGTTAAGAACCGCTGGTTTAAACCAATGCATGAATAACCTCCACTAGTTCACCTACTTGCCGCTAGAGAAAAATAACGTAGAAAAACCGCCAGAGCCAGAGCTATTAACTATCCACTATCCATTCTTGTTGGTATAGCTACAAGTTTTCGTATAGTCTATAAAGAGGATGTTCACACGGGGATAGTTTTCTACTATACTATAGCTAAAAAAACTAGCGTATAGTTCAACTACACGAATAGTTTTGGACTATATGAAACGGTCACACAGTTATAGTAACACTATAGCAGAACTATACGCTAGTTTTCTATCCCGTGTGTACGTAGCTTTACATTCAATAATGAATAGTATTTTGATAGGTGCTCTTTGTTGAAATACCGTGCGATCATTATTTCCTGTCAGTTACATAACAGTAAACAATGAATTTAAAAATATCAAAACTGTATTCTAATTCACAGCTCAAACTCTCAATTCAACAAAGAACCAATTAATTAAGTAGTTTTAGATAAGTCTTTTTTGTTACATTTTATGTCGTATTTTTAAGAATTTTTTATTTTTTATTTATTTTTTTTTTTTTATTTGTTTTTCGGATTTTATCATGTTTGATTTTACTAATTTTTATGTAAAATGTATAGTCCGTCGAAGCAAACAAAGTCTCTGGGTAGGCGTGGTTAGCACTCTATGCGTTTCTCAAGTACACTCAACGGCATATTACACTCGCGCGAAATTCTGTAAATGTGTGAACTATTATATATAAATATTAATAATAGTTATAAATACAAATCAATTTTGAGTTATAAATTCAAATAAACTTGAATTATATGAAATACAAATACTAAAGCACAAATTATACAAATGAAGCGTAAAATCAGTACTTATCAGGGTTAATGTTCCGTATTAGCCCACCACAACTAGGCTTCTATGCTTAGATGAATTATATTATAACGTTAGAAACGAGAAGGCATGGTCTTAAGAGTGGGGAGCCAATAGTAATCATTCATGCATCTGTAGTTGGCTATAGATGAAAGTTCTTAGGTAGTTGGTAGTCTCTTGTTAGTTGGCAGAGAAATACGCGTTTTTAACACGAGGATACGTCCAAATATAACTGATATTTTTTGAACTCTTTATGAAGTTTGTTTTTCAAAATACGTATACTATAAATCTCATTGGAAACAGGAAAAATTCCTCATGAGAACCTGGTTATATACGTCTAGCAAGTTTAACTTTTTTTCTGTCTAAAATTTTGCTAACTAAACCTAACCTAATAAGTTTTATCATTGATTGTTTGCATATAGTGAAAATATATACATTCTTTACACAGTTTTAATACAGTTACATAATTTAGCATCTATGAATGCGGAGGCGGATCTACATACGGGCTAATAGGGCTTAAGCCCTGGGCCCCGGATCCGCAAGGGCCCCCAACCTCTCGGGCAGATACCTTCTTGTTTGCTCTTCACTTAAATTTGGTAGGTGAGGACCTTTTTTTTTGCTCTTCACTTAGATTTGGGAGGTGAGGACCTTTTTTTTGCTCTTCACTTAGATTTGGTAGGTGAGGACCTTTTTTTTGCTCTTCACTTAGATTTGGGAGGTGAGGAACTTTTTTTTTTGCTCTTCACTTATAAAAATATTCAACATAAGTGAAGAGCATGTGTACGGCCCCTTGGCATTTTTAAGCCCTGGGCCCCCAAAAAGCTAGATCCGCCACTATATGAATGCGACGAAAAACGTAATGTTCTATTTCAGACATAAAATTGGTAGGTCGGAATATATTGATATTTTTGAGGATTCTCTCTTTTTAATGATGTTAATATCCTTCAAAACATGTATATTATAAATATCATTTGAACTATTTAAATGTGACTTAAACCGTATAAATACTGACATTTTATTATTCAAGTTTTTCTTTAAAAACGTTATTGGGAGCTAAATGTTAACAAACACTTATTAAATAATTGCTTGGATTTCAGAACGGATAACTATCAAGTACATACTTATTTAGATTTCAGTTTTGAATAAAAATATTGGAAGTGATTCGAAAATGTTATGTTTTGAAAGAAAGAGGCGGCGCTTCGTCAAGACCAAATCTCATTCCAAATAGCATACACATTCTGTCTGACGAGTTATGTGTGGTGGACTTATACGGAACATTAACCAAAATTTCAAATTATTTCACATATTTTCCGGGGGTTTTGTTTGCTTCGTGTCACTATATTTTTATCTTATTTTAATATTTTATTTTTTTTATTTTGATGTATTTGTAATTTGCTTTTTATGTAAGGTTATTTTTTAACGAAATATGTATGTTTTTATCACTTTTTATCAGAGATGGGCATCTACGCGTAAATTTACCGTAGACAGCGTAGAGAAGTGTAGACTGTGTAGACACGTAGAATCTAGCGTAGAATAATGAAAAATGAGGTTATGTAACGTTTAAAAAAAATAAAATACCGCCAGTTTTAAGCAGAAGAGGCAGTAAAGAGCTCAAATTTAATATTTTTGACAGCTTTCTGATTAAAACAACTACTAACTTTAATTTTAATTTTACTTTAGTAGTTCATACAGACAGAAACCAAGTAATTTATATTGTCCATAACAACATACGATTTGTGAGATAACATTTTTGGAAACAATATATGTAATTAGAACTACATAAAATTGAAATAAACATAAACATTAAAGTAAACTATTTAAACTATTACCATTCTATTATTTCAAATATTACATTTAAACGTACTGCGCATGTACAGTTTACATTCTACATTCGACACGTAAACAAAGGCATATTCTACTTGACATGTTTACGCGTAAAATCTACATTAGTCTACATCATGTATTCTACGCGCCCATCACTGCTTTTTATATTCTTTTTATATTGTTTACATGTTTTTTAAATTTTGATTTTTAATTGTTTTTAATTTGTTTGTAATACGCATGTTTTATTACTTATGTTTGTATATTAGGCTCATCCTATTTAAATAAAGTATTATTATTATTGTTACTTCGTTTGTCCGAACGCACCCTAGGAACAACGAAAATATGTGTTCCTAACTTAATACCTGTTACAACTCATTGGCGTGTAGAGAAAAATAGTGTTAATTTAATAATCAATTGGTATAAGGTAATAAAAATAGAATGTACGCCTATGTATACATGTCGTTGGAAATAAGTTTGATAACTAAATGTTTCTGTCAAGTATTGCATAACGGACAATATTTGTTGATCGCTCTGTAGTATATGTGATAGTTAAAGGTTTAATTTAATTACAGTGTTTCTTGCTGTTGTTCTTAGTACATTATAGTGAATTCCATAAATAAATTTCAAAGTGATCAGTTACGTGTTTAAAGAGTTATTTTCTGAATAAAATTATGTAAAACCCGACATTTTTAAGTTATAATATTGATTACAAGTTTGTTCCTACTGATTACCGAGCAGTGGGGTAGCGATGAGGGGGGACAAATGGCCTGGGCGCCAGCATTCAGGGGACGCCGAAATTAAGAACGATTGATGCCAGGGTGGCGCCAAGGTTAAAGTGAAGACATTTTTTTTAGGTCTTCACTTGAAATTTTGCCCCGTCTGTATAAGGGCGCCTCGCCCCAGTCCTGGTACTTTTCAATTAGGGGCGCTGATTTACTTGGTTGTCCCCGGGCGCAGGAATACCTCGCTACGCCACTGTTACCGAGCAAGATAACTCATAATCGATTAATTAAATAGATTATTTTCTTATAATCAACACATTCAAGACATCTACTTGCACTGCTTTACTGTTGTGCGGGCAGCTGCAACGTGGGAAATAACCGTGGATTGAGTAACTGCTTTGTGTACCTGTACTACATTACCGTCGTGCAGGCAGCAGCAATCTTAGGGGCGCAGCAGGCAATAACAAAATTATTTATTATCAATTTTTCTCACTATTTTCAATCATGGTTATTGTGTGCAGTGTTTGTAACAGAAATCTAAATAGCCGGATTAAAACAGGTATTACAGCGGCGTTTGTACTAAAAGTTTTCATTTTAGTTACATTGATATACCGGTAGCTATGAATAATGTACTTACAATAAAAAAATCTAAGTTGGAAATGCTATGACTGTAAATCAAATGCTCTTCCAACTGCGGCACCGATAGGAACTAATGCAAATTATGGCCCAACATATAATGAAATTAAAATTATTTTAACTGACTTTAAAAAATCTGTTGAATTTTGTTGCAACAAAATAGACGATTTTGAAACTAAATTAAAAACATTTGCCGAGAAATGAAGCATGATAGAGCCAATCGCAACTGAAGTTGAAATTCTGAAAAAGAAAGTTGAAGACTTTGAACAACGCTCAAGACTAAACATTGTCGAAATTGTTGGGATTCCTGAAGAGCCAAATGAAGATTTACGCAACATCGTAGAAACGATTGGAACAACTATAAATTGTCCGGTGCAGGAAAATGATTTAGATGCTGTGCCCCGAGTTGCAGCTTATAACTATAAAAATGGACAATCCAAAAATATAACTGATATAGTAAAGGAGACTTTAGTTGACAGATGGCGGTTAATTAAAGCATATGGTTCGATGGGAGAGAACTATAGCAATAAAATTTCCATTTTTGAATAGCCATATCATTTGTTCACAGTCAAAGCTAGAAATAGAGAAAGAGTTAAAATTTGTTTCACTCACAGAGAAGGAAAGATCATTAGCGACCGCCCAGAGTGCATGCGCGCGCGTGTATACAAAGGAACATACGTTGAAGTTACCATATTATAATATAACAAAAAAAGACAAAAATTATGAACGTACGTTAAAGTAACAAGCAGATATACGTTCTTGACATCTTACATAAAACTGTGTGAAATAGATATATATTTCTTTATCGGTTCTCAATCGATCAATCTGTCAAGTAAATTCTCCTTTACAATAGATTTATTTCACAGCTCAAAAAGGATATATTTCTAGCCTGTGTGCGAAATAATCACATCCTAACTGCAAATATCTTACAATTTTCGGGACTAAAGAATATATATGTTAACGACCATCTGAGTCCTGCTAATAAATTAATATTTAGTAAAAAAGAAGGCCGCCAAAAATCAACATTTGAAAATATGTTTGGTTCTGTAATTGCAAGATTCTTGTTAGAAAGAACTATAATTCACCGAGTTTCATCATTCTATCGACCTCTCAAAGACCTTCTAGGCTCTACACATCAAAATTAACTCTTATAATCCATCAGTGCCGATATTGACCTTAACTTATATTACCAAAATGTTCCTGGTTTAAAAATTAAGCTTAGTGCTGTGTATAATGAACTCTCAGTAAACATTATTTTTATCAGTGAACTTTGGCTTAATGATTTAGTTTTGGATAATGAAATTTGCGACTTGAACATCTATTCTATTTACAGGCGTGATCGCAGTGCCTCAATAAAACAAGCAGGTGGTGTTCTTATTTTAGTTTTTAAAAAATATATAATCTAAATGTCAATTAACGTGGTACTCATCATCCGAAGATTTGTGGGTTACAATGGTGACCCCTAATCATAAAAAAAGCAACTATGTTGTGTGTATATCCCACTATCTTCCGATTATCTTACTTATATTAATCACTGAAATAAGGTATCTGAAGTTACATTGAATCATTCAGAAGATGTAAGAAGATTATAAACACCTGCATTTGGCAGTTACTATGATAGGAACTTTTATAGTAACATGATACTAAATATTGTAGTAACTTTTGCCTTGCGGAATACGAAATACCCCAAAGTTGCTATGATAGTAATTGACCTTGCTTATAGTGACAAATTTAGTTACTATGATCATAGTAACTGAGTTACAGAATTGGTCTAAATATCGAGTAGAATACTAGCAACAAGGGTTGTACTTGACATTTAGGTAGATTTGATAAACACCTTGTCTTTCTGTAAATTTACTCAATATAACAGTGCCAAGAATAAACTAAACAAAACGCTTAACCTTGTATTTAGTACTTTGGAATTAGTATAATAGCTAAGAATAGTTAAGAAAATCTCGTTAGCTTCTGAAGTAACACCGGAACGATGGGCCCATTGCTTTCAGCAGATGTAAAATTACATCGAACATGAAGATGAATGTTATGAAAAACATTAAAATTATTTAAATAAACAAATTTTGTTGATTTCCTCATTAACCGCATAACTTGAGTAGCAACCCTCGTACAAGGATTCACGGTAAGTTCATCGAAAATCAATTCATCGAATGATCAATTCATCGAAAAAAAAAATTTTGTAAATATTTGAGAGAAATGCCGAGGGGATCGGAAAGCCAGAAAAGCAGTGGTCAATAAAAGTTGACAGACTACACTTATTAAATAACTATCATACTTGGTCTATTAATAATTTTTAAATTTTCCATTCAGAAAATACGCCAGGTAAAAGATACCTGTTGGGATACTTTGAAATCGAACAGGGCTCCTAGGATCAGAAAAACCTGGTTAATGGGATCATAAATGTACTTAATACACCCATTCTTAAAAGATTATAAAAATGGTATTTTCCCATCTGTTAAGTCTTAAGGGTTTTGTGTTATGTACATAGTTTTACTATTCATATTTACTATACCACACATGATTTGTTCAATGTACGGTGATTCTAAACAGGTGGCATTGTTATGTTAGTGTCAGTTTGTTTTGTCATTAAACTAGATGATGGGTAGCTCGCTTCGCTCGACTTCTTCTAACCAAACCCTTACTAACCTAACCTAACCTAAGATAGTGTTTTGACATTAAACTAGAAGATGGGTAGCTCGCTTCGCACGGCTTCTTCTAACAAAACCCTTACTAACCTAACCTAACCTAAAATAGTGCTTTGTCCTTAAACTAGAAGATGGGTAACTCGCTCCGCTCGGTTTTAGACTTTTACTAACTAAACCTAACCTAATTACCTTGTTTTTAGGCGCATAGTACTTTATTTTCCCCCATATTAGCCCAATTAAAATGCGTATCAATGTGTATGAATTTATAAAAATTATTTGCGTGCAATTGCCCATAACCTGTCTTATTAAACCTTAAAAACAAAACATTTCTTTCTTTTATTATATAAGTTTTCTTATTATATTTCTTTATTTATATTCAAACACTATGTCACTTTATTTACCTTTTTTTAAACCATATAAAAAATTTTACGCATTATTTCTTAGTCTATCAACTTTTATTGACCACTGCTTTTTTGGCTTTCCGATCCCCTCGGCATTCCTCTCAAATATTTACAAAATATTTTTTTTTCGATGAATTGATCATTCGATGAATTGATCATTCGATGAATTGATTTTCGATGAATTGATTTTCGATGAACTCGTCGGTTACCTCGTACAAGATATATGTACTTTTTACAATGTCAATTCCAGACGCCTAATGTTCAAAAACGGAATGATAATTCTTTCCGAGTATGTTTTACGGAATGGATTTTTTTTTAATTTCTATATGCTTGCCAATTATCAACATACGAGTTAATTAACTAAATCAATCATACTTGCATAAAAAACCCATGCAATACATTTCTGTAAAAAGACAAACATAAACCGTGCTAGGATATGAAGGAAAATCGCATTCAAGTCTTTTAAAATGCATGGGAAAAATAAGATTAAGCATAAAACAATAGAAGCAAATATATACAATACTCGCAACGTCACAGTTAAACATATATTTAAAACATGCCTTTAATACGTCTTGTGGTATCTTAATACATTTTATTTTCTTAAATAAAACAATCATGCAATGAAAAACATAAGCTCATACTAACAATAAATATATTTACTGGGTTTGGTTAATAAAATAAAAACATTCTGCATGTTGCAGTCCAGACAAAATTGACACACTCTGTATTAAAAAATAGCGTTACCACATCTTTTTAACGAATAAAATTGTAATTACTAACATTTATATTGATATTTTTTGGCTTTAACGTCCAGCGTCTTTTAAACCAATAAAATACCGAATATTTTTTCGTGCAAATTGTCAATTTTCTCTAAAGGCCCAAGCGTCAAATTCAATTTAAATCATAAGATGCCACTAAACTTTTTTAATAGTTATGTTCTATTGCAAATTCCTTATTATGAGGTATTAACAGTTGTGTCACCCAGTCGATTTCTGGAAACAGCTTACGTTAAATTTTACGGCGGTTTACATAAACCCCCTTCGCATTGAAAACCTCTTGTTCATAAATTGGAGTGACAGCACTGGGTATTATACCTCATTTATACTGAATTTCAATTGAATTTAATGCAATAACAACAAGCAGAAAAAGGAACTAAGAATACTAAAGATATTTATACAGAGTTAAATCTAAGTACTTAGTTAACTAAATGTTTTTGTTTTTCCGAGTTCAAAAATGGAATTGTATTTACAAATAAGTGAGGATTAAAAAAAAAAAAAACAAAATATGCCCTAATTTTGATAGAATATCAGTTAAATTTATCTTTCAAAATAAAATTAATCAATAGGTAAGGTTACCGTTTAATAATTTAAATAAATTAATAATAAATAAACGCCAAAATTCTACTATTTTGAAAAATGGTTCCTTACATATCAATTTCTAACTCATTAAAATTTAGATAATTTTGCGAAATACTAAAACTATAAATAATAAAATCTGAGAGAACATAATAGCCTAATTCAGTGTTAATCTGGGTAGTTCTATAAAATCTGAAATTTTTTAGATTAACAATTTTGGAAGTATATATATATATAGTGTTGAAATATAAGGTGTTTTACTTCTATATATATATATATATATATATATATATATATATATATATATATATATATATATATAGGTATATATATATAAGGTATGTCGGAGTTTCTCTTAATAATTATTATAATAAAACAATTTCTCATGATATTCGTCAATATATTAAAATCACAATACAAATTTACATTTGAGACGTTTCGTGTGCAGTCACACATCTTCAGTCTGAAAAAAGTGTACCGTCACATTATAACCATTATTTATACAAAACTAAGGTCAATACAATAAAATCTCCTAAATCTACTGTCCAACGGACATTACAAATTAAAAAACAGGTACGTCACAATATAAAAAAAATTTATGTGAAGTGTGAATTTTCACACATTTCAGGGTTTCGCAGGTATTTAGTAACTGAATGATGATTATTTGGGATGCCAAAACAAATTTTATGTTAAAATATTTTTTTATAAATTTTAATTCGAATGCCTAATACCATTATTTGGGTTTCTAAATATTTGCAGTATTTTTTTTTATATAGCAAGGTTCATTCATATTTTTAAAATTGCGCCGACGACTTCCATTGGTTGTTAAAGTCATAAACTCCGCCCCTCTGATTTCGTATACATTGAAACAGAATTAAATTATAATTTCAACACTTCCCACTGGTTATTAAATTTACGCTTTTAAAAATTAAATGCAACATTTGCCAAAATATAACTAGAATTTTGAAAAAATAACTTAAACAAAATAAAAATGCAAAAAAAAAACAGAAAAAATAAAAATTGCCGGGATTCGAACAGTAGTTCGAACGTTATCGCTTCGTAAGTTGCAATACTAAGCGATAACATTACCACTGGACTATAGATGTTCACTCGTTTATCGTCTTAAATAGCGGATTAAATATTTTACATATTGTAGTTAAAAACACAAAAAATACGTTATTTTCCGAAAACATAATCTGATCAAAAATTCCTGTTGTACTATTCCGGTTCACACAAATTTACATTACTTAGATTTTTTTCAGATTTTTAGTTTAAACCATCTGGGCTACAGGGTGTGGGACAAAAATTTTTTTGCACAATTTTGGCAAAAATCGCCTCAAAATAATTTATTTTGCAAAAATAAAATTTTGATCGTTAATCCTCGTACCAAGGGCTTTCATTTGATACTCTACACAGAATTGTAAAAAAATATATTTTTTTTTGAGCATATATTTGTTTATATTTTTAGGGGGATATGTTTTTTAGATGTTTTAGTATTTTTCCTATGTTCGGGTCAAAGAGTTGTATAAGCATGCCAAATTTCAACTCTCTAGGTTTAGCCGTTTGGCTACAATTTTTACCGAACAGACAGACATACAGACAGACGACAAAATGACGGTATAAGGGTTTTTTGGTCATACCTACAAAACACTAAAAAGAAGCAAAAGGAAAAAAACATACTTTTTCCCAAAGATGTGATGGTACGTTAGAATTTGCATGTAAAATCATAATTTAAAAAAATAAATAAATAAAAAATATTCCTAATAAAATTACAATCTAGTCCAAATATTAAAATACTAGCAAAAATTGTTTCAATGTTTTTTTTTTTGCTAGTATTTTAATATTTGGACTAGATTGTAATTTTATTACGAATATTTTTTATTTATTTAGTTTTTTAAATTATGATTTTACATGCAAATTCTAACGTACCAACACATCTTTGGGAAAAAGTATGTTGTTTTCCTTTTGCTTCTTTTTTTATATTGTGACGTACTTGTTTTTTAATTTGTGATGTCCGTTGGACAGTAGATTTAGGAGATTTTATTGTATTGACCTTAGTTTTGTATAAATACTGGTTATAATGTGACTGTACACTTTTTTCAGACTGAAGATGTGTGACTTTGCACACGAAACGTCTCAAATGTAAATTTGTATTGTAATTTTACTATATTGACGAATATCATGAGAAGTTGTTCCATTATATATATATATATATATATATATATATATATATATATATTTGTTTTACCGCTTATGCAAGCCAATTCTATATATTCAATGGACGGTGTCAAACCAAAATTGACGTTTTCAGACCAGGGGAATGGTCTGAAAACGTTTTTCATGTTTTTTGGAGCTCTTGCACCCTGATTATATAGCAGCGATGACAGAGAAAATTTCACAAATGGTCTGAATACGAGGGTAGATCGTATATTTATATACAAATTTAGTTCACTGATTTGTCGTGAAGAGCGCGCACCAGTAGTTTTTGTATATAACTTTTTATACAAAAAATGTACGATTCCGACTTTGTCAGACCAGCACAATTCAGTCGACGTTGTCAAGCCTTAAATCTGGCAACACTGTATAGAATGAGCTAGATAAACATTCCAGTCATGATAATTTTAGTTCATTGTAAGAACTTAAATATTTTCTTTCAATTTGTCTTACAGAAAAACTTTAAACTCAAATTTAGTTTTGGCAGACTCGTAGATACTTGAAAACAGTGCATATAACCGATTTGTATCAAATTTGTTCAAATTAAAATTTTGGTATTTGCGCCATGAAATTCTCCTTTTTTTTCCAATTTAGAAATAATTACATTTTTATAGTTTATAGATTTTTTAAAGCGTGCTGAATGTTACTGCTTCAAATGAGACGTTAAATTTATTTAATATTTTTATTAGAATCCCAAATAAATGTACATTTTAATAAGTTTGATCTTTGTTCATATATTTCACAGAAAATTATTCTAATACGGACATCAATGTCCATAATTTATTCTTAATTCCAAAGAAGAACACAAAACGTTTCAAATTACAAATAACTCGTTTGAACAATTACTTTTCTTAATTGTAAAAAATAAAAATAATTGTAAAAAACAAAAGTTCCAATTTCATTTTGAGTATTGAACATTTATGTGTACGTTTAAGAGCGTACTGTACCTAGGTTACGCTCAACGGATACGTGTATTTGAAAGGGCCAAAGAATTTGAACCAAATGTTGTCGGATCAATTTGTTTTTTTTTTAATTTGAAGATAAAGATTGGCTCCGTTGGATTTAAGAGTTAAAATTTGGTTTTAGTTTTAATTTTCAGTTTTACAATGTCCTAAACTTTGTCTAACTTCACATCACTGTTCCTCCGTAAATCAATAACAATTGCAAATTCCATAGCTAGAATCCTATAGATTGTACATTTATCTTTAAAATGAGCCCTTATTTATGAAAATTAATTAATATTTAGCACCAATTCTTTGGCCCACACCGAAACACTATTTATATGAAATACTGGCATTTACAAGCATCGAGAGATGTATCCATCTGGTAGCGTGGTTTTAAACTAATCTAATCATAGTAGAGAGAGTCTTAAGCTCCGCCTTCGTTTCCTACACATATCTTTGAATTCGGTTGAAATGGGTAACAGAAGATCTTTGGAATAAAACAGTTTGTGACGTCAAACTTACCAGTTTTATTTTAGACTTTCCGTGGTAGAATACAAATTCATATTGACACAAAAAAATGGTCCCAAAAATTAAGTTAAATAATTATGGCCGGCTTCTGAAAGCTTAGTTAACTACAACCAAATGGTCAGAACATTGTTATACTGCAATCGAGTTTAACCAAAAGGTTAAATCAACCCCTAAAGGGGTGAATCTATGATTATTAACATAATTTTTTGATGATAAAAAAAACTATTATTTCTACAAAATTATCTGTAAAATCAGAATTGGTAATAAATATTAATTACTTTTCACATACAAGAGCTTATTTTAAATTGAAAAAAGTATAGCACTGTAAAATTGAAAATTAAAAATAAATCAAAATACAAATTTAAACTTATTAAAATATTTAATTTATTTACTTTATTTTTTATTAAAATTTATTTACTTATTTACTTATTAAAATTTTGATATTTTCTTTCATATCTTGAAATTAAAAAAAAAAAATCAAATTGATTCGAATATATTTAATCTATATTTTATGATTCCCAAAAATACAGGTTGATTTATAAATATTAGCACTTTTCCCTCTCCCTGTAAGCTACTTCCACTTTGGTCACTCCCCCAATGACGTAATACGACTTCTCGCCACCGCACCCCGTGTGCAACGATGGACTTTGGAGGTGGCTACATTCGCCTCTTAACTTCAAATTTTAAGATGCCATATCATAGGCTCGAAACCTGGTTTCACTCTGTCATGACATTAAATTACGAGAAAATATATATAGCTCTTGTTTTTTGAATGTCAGATAAATAAACCCATAGAAAAAAAGCATATCAGACAGACAGAGAGTTTTTTTTGTGAATTTTGTCTTACATTCACTTGGAACATGTAGAAACGAAAAATGGGTACCAAGAAAAAATTATGTGAAGTGTGAATTTTCACACGTTTCAGGGTTTCGCAGGTATTTAGTGAATGATGATTATTTGGGAAGCCAAAACAAATTTTATGTTAAAATATTTTTTTATTAATTTTAATTCGAATGCCTAATACCATTATTTGGGTTTCTAAAAATTTGCAGTATTTTTTTTTTATATAGCAAGGTTCATTAATATTTTGAAAATTGCGCCTACGGCTTCCATTGGTTGTTTAAGTCATAAACTCCGCCCCTCTGATTTCGTATACATTCAAACATATTTAATTATATACAAAAAAATTATAATATCAACACTTCCCACTGGTTATTAAATTTACGCTTTTAAAAATTAAATGCAACATTTGCCAAAATATAACTAGAATTTTGACAAAATAATTTAAACAAAATAAAAATGAAAAAAAAAAACATAAAAAATAAAAATTGACGGGAGTTGAACAGTAGTTTGCAACTTACGAAGCGAGAACGTTACCACTGATCTACGAACGTTCACTCCTTTACTGTGTTAAATAGCGGATTAAATATTTTACATATTTTAGTTAAAAACACAAAAAATGCGTTATTTTCCGAAAACATAATCTGATCAAAAATTTCTGTTTTACTATTCCGGTTCACACCAATGTACATTACTTAGAATTTTTTCAGATTTTTAGTTTAAACCATCTGGGCTACAGGGTGTGGGACAAAATTTTGTACAATTCTCGCAAAAATCGCGTCAAAATAATTTATTTTGCAAAAATAAAATTTTAATCGTTAATTCAGGTTTCAAGGGCTTTCATTTGATACCATACAAAGAATTGTAAAAAATTTTTTCTGAGAGCTTATATTTGCTTATATTTTTAGGGGAATATGTTTTTTAGATGTTTTAGTATTTTTCCTATGTGCGGGTCAAAGAGTTGTATAAGCATGTCAAATTTCAACTCTCTAGGTTTAGCCGTTTGGCTACAATTTTTACCGGACAGACAGACAGACAGACAGACAGAAGACAAAATGACGGTATAAGGGTTTTACAAAACCCTAAAAAAGAACAGATTTAACCTCCAATTTTATTTATATATGTAAATTTTCCACAACTTTGTAAATTTCACTTAGAAGATAAAAGGTTGTTAAATGATGCTTGTTGTTACGTTTCACAGATTAGTTCACTGACTGTAGTTTCGGCTCACCGTAAATTTGAGAATTGCAAAAGCCAAAACTGCACTCAAAAAAAAAAAAAAAAAAAAAAACAGTGAGATATAACAAAAAGGTCTAATTAAACAACCTTTTACAAATATTATTTTTTTCTCGTTTATGATCCACCTGACACGCATACTTCTTTTTGGTATATAGAATTTCGTTTATCGGTGATTCTTAGGATCTTGCTTAATTTTACTTATCACACGCAAGCCTGTGGCTACCAGCAATAAATCGTTTGTGCTTGCCGTTGACCGCTCGCAAGTAGATAATAATTAAATTGTTAAAATAATTTGTGTAAAAAATATTTAGACAAATTACGGGCTCTGCTTAGCAACCGGCTATAAGCTGTAGGGGTATTTCTGTGTGCGCTAAAAAATAGACGTAATCCTGTCTATATTACTCCTACATGTACACAGATTGAAAATGTCTTCACAAAACTTGAAATCAAGAGATATAGACTCATCTCGCGCTGTCGCGTCAATGATGATGATGACTTCTCTTTATTTTTCATATGAGAAATATAATTGTAAATATTACCTTTTATTATCACGACAGTAATAGTTTACTGAATTTATACAGTAATAAATGTTCTTAATAACAAAATACGTAAATAATACGCCAATATAATTAAAATCAAGATACAATTTGTAAAAATATATTTTAATGCGCAGTACAACCTAGTGGCTGTGCTTTTCGGGTCAGGTATGCGACAGTATTGACTAATATTTCTTCATTTTATTGAGTAACAAAATTATTTAATTTGAAGTGTAATCATTTTCAAAAAACGCGTGAAAAAAACAGCACAGGAGGATCCCCCGAATATATTTTATGTATAAAATAATAATCGGCATATATTAAATGTAATTACTAACTTATGATCAAAAAGTCTTTCAGTCTCAGATGGCTTATGTATTATAAATCGCAGATCTTCTTTTGTTAATTGAGTATTCATAATGCACGTGTCATTTGTCGAAAAAAAAGGAGATTTTCTTATATAAAACATAGCCGCCCGAAGAAAGGACATTTTGATCCACATGTTACATTGCAAATACGTATATGAATTATCAACAAGTGTTTTTTCACATATAATATTATTATTATTTATTTAAAATGCACTCTTGAGTGTAAACATACTCCTGAACAATAGGACTGAATGAGTCGGTTTGAATGTTTTCAACTTTACAAATCATATTATACACTATGATAAAATTGGCAACGTCGCAAGGCCTGACAATGTCGATTGAACAACACTATTTTATACAGGTGATACTGAAAAAGCGGTTCCATATACTGGGTCTAATAATGTTTATTAAACATAGCGAATTTTTTTTTTGAGATTTTCTTACCCCTCTCAGTGTGCCCTGAGAGTTATAACTGGTAGATTCTATATCTGGCATATATACACGCGAAATCCTTTAAATAACGGTAGGTCTTAGGTCGCCTGTTGGATATCATTGGTCTGACCACGTCGGTTGTATCAATATATATATATATATATATATATATATATATATATATATTTTTGAAATAAAACACGTTATATTTTAACACAAACTCATTAAATATTTATTAAAAATATTTAATTATAAATTTATTTAAATAAATAATGGAGTATAAACGAATTTAAATAACTATCAAAGGTTCATATTGTTAAATGATATTCTATCAAGATATTAGTTAACGAAGAAAGAGTATGATGCTATCCTAAAGTCTACATATTACACTTGTCCTAAACTTAGTTCAAAATCACTTGAGTTCCTTGAATTTACCCTTAATTGACCCTGAGTTACACAGAGCGGCCCACAATTTACCAATTAAAATACTGTCCCACCTAAATAATACTATTGCGTATTAGAACATTGTAGAATAAAAATATAGGAATGTAAATTGATCATAATGGTGGACGGATCACATTTAATATTATCACATTTTACGTGCACACTCCATGCTTAACTTAGCTTAGGGTAAATTCGAATTGGTTGGATCCTGAAATGAAAAAAAAACATATAAATTAGAATTCAACAAATAAAATTTTAATAAATATTTACGAAACCGACTCATATTCCTTGATTTGAATGAATGATTGGAATTATTCCAATCCAAAAATAGCAAACTGCAAAATAGTTGACACTCACCTCACCCTATAAAGCCGACAGCAACTGACACCAACAATATTAACAGACCGGCTAGAGCCTGGCCGAAGGTACTTGCTGAACTGTTGGTGTAATCAACAGGGTCCTGGACTTGATGCTGGATAGTACTCGGTTTCCTGGTGTATTCTGGCATAGAGTTTGGTGTTGGATCTTCGCGAAGCATTATTTCGCCGTACTTATTAAGTAAATCCATTATTACGCCGTTAGACCAGCCAAAACCTAATTGAATTTCGTATTCACCGCCGCCGCCATCGCCTCCTAGTTTTACTGCGTCATACTAATGAAAAAACAAGAAATAAATTATTACTACTATTTAGTTTTATAAAATTAAGTTAACAGTGTTCAATATCATGTATTATTTGCCGTTTGATGTTCTTTTTCTTGGAAGAAACATTAATGACTAATTGAAGTGCCAAAGTAAACTTTTTGTTTGAATGAAATTCAATGGAATTATGCCAAAGCAAAAATAACTATATCATTTTTTTATCAGAAAATTACATCACGTACTAAATATATAAGACAATTCGCCTGAATAGTGTTTCCCGCTCAACAGATGTGTTATGCATAACAAAGAGATTCTAGTCTAGTAAGTTTAAAGTAGACGGGTTACGAGACATTGCCAAATTGCAAGTGTCTTTTAAAATAAGTGCAATTGCATTTTGCCAACTATAAAAATAGTAATATGGCGTAGATAAGTAGATGTTTCTTTTTGGTATTTTCAATTAAAATTAATCGATGAACGCAACTAAAGATTTGTGGACAAATTACAAAAAATTTCTTTTGCGGATAGTTATTAGATAACATAAACTTTTATATCCTTTAATGAAAAGGTTCTCAACCAGGGGAGGAACTTTAGGGTTGGAGGAGATTGAGGCTACAGAATCAAACTGGTGAAATACAATTGGAGCATGGCAGTAATCTGAACTAAAATTTTCCTAAATATTTATTACTAAAAGATTTTCAGCGCTATAGTATGCATATTATTTGGAATGCACCTTTTGTCAGATAATCTTAGAAGGGGGACATTTTTACATATGGTGAAAAGAGTGCTCGAGATTAAAAGGTTGAGACCCACTATTTTAAAGATATTAATGGACATTATCTGGTTTTAACAGTACATCAATTATAATCTAGGACTTAAAAAACAAGTAATTATTTTCATTTGTTCAATATAAAATAAACTGTGTTATAACAGAAAAGTGTTATTTTTTAAAAAAACCTAAATGTAATGTAATTTTTTCTTGGAATTAACAATTGTAGCGACTAATTAAAAATAAATATTACCTTCTCAAACATATGTCCAGTTTCGTTGAAAGCCCTGAAATTGGACCGGACCCACGTAAGAGCAATATCATACGCGATTTTCTGAGCATATTCTTCTCCAGTTCTGTCCAGTCCCATAATCATCATATGTTGTGTTGGTGGCCAGGCATTGGGAAAATCCCATTGTTCACCAGTGTGATGAAAACTGGTTGGCACCCCTCCTTTATAGTTCATAATACCCTGTTTCTGCAAATATTTTCGAACCTTTCTAATAATAATATCTCTCTTAAACTGATCATAACATCCATTGTAGAGTGGCTGCATGTTGGACGGATAAAAATAATTCCTTCTCTTTTTGTTTTTCAAATCGTAATCTAACCACGCACCTACATCTTCGTGCCAGAGTACTTGAGTGACTGCTTCACGCAATTTTTTAGCGACGTTTTTGTAGTGTGTAGCCTGGTCCGAATTGTTCAGTAATGTATGGAACTCAGATAAAAATATGGCGTTTTCATAGAGGAATGAGTTTAGGTCTACAGGAACTATGGAACGCGTTTCCAGATTTGTTAAATTTCCTACAACAGAAAGTGAAAATCGGTTTATATATTTAAATCATAATACAATCGAAATATTATCGTTTATTTACTCTTTATAACATGCCTTAAAATATTTCATGCAATAATTTTATTAGAAAATCGGATAGATGCATATAATAGTTCGTCTGTAAAACAATGCACAAAATAAGACGAACTTGTAAGGTTATATATATATATATATATATATATATATATATATATATATATATATATATATATATATATATATATATATTCCATTAAAAAAATATATGTGTTTTAAATTATCTAACAGTTAGTAACGTTTTGCTTTATCCATGCTATAAAAGAGCAACAATTATAATTACCTTCATTGTCTCCATTTTTAGTGATAAACCAGCGACTACTAAAATCCCATCCAGATTCAGCAGCAGCCTTCAGTTCAGAGTAATGGTGTTCCTTTTTTTCCTGTGTATTAAATATCCCAGCGCTGTGTATGTCCTCAGAATAGGATTCAGGTCTAGGTCCTTTACTTTTATCACCATAAATAGCCAAAGTATACTTTTCTCCATTCATATCAATAGACACAGTGTGGTTGTCCATCCAGAAGTTAAATTCTTTTTCTAAAGTACCAATGTTATCTCTGATGTAATCCAAGTCTTCCGTGAAGTCATAGTAAATTTTCACACTAGGAATTAGTAGAGGGGGTTGCGATCTTCTTTGGTAGTAAATTCTACCGCCATTTGGAACAAAACCGTATTGTTCTACTATATACAAAAAATTATCTAACATACCCCGGGCAGTATGAGTCATTTCGGATAACAACAACCCTTTAATAATCCAAAACGAATCCCAGTAATAGAATTCTCGGAATCTCCCACCAGGAACAATAGCAGGATAAGGTACCCAAGTTATAGAATATAATTCTTGATGTTCCTTAACTTCATCCTTAATTTTACGTCCAAGTAATTTCCACAGTTCGTTCAATTTAAATCCCCAGTTCTTAAAATCTGGATCTCTAATTTTGTCTAGGTATTTCGGATGTTCTTTCCAGTCTTCCGGTACCCAGTTTTCAAATTCAGATCCTTCACGATCAAATGTACGGTTTACCCAATCCATTACTTCCCAACGATTTGGGTTCATACCGTGTTCTTCCATAAATTTTGCAAAACTTTTCATTGTTTCATTAGGACTTTGTTTCATTTTCATATCGACGAACGTTTTAGAATCATTGAATATTTTACTCATTTGAACTTTTTCCAGTAAGGGGCCATGACAATATATCTCACTAGAAGAAAGTAAAATAACTTTTTATAACACAAATTAAGAAAAATGCCAGTATAATAATACTAAAAAATGTTATTAATTGCATACCTACATACTATTTCTGTCAGTTCATAAAAATTTTATATATAATTGCTTTTATATATATATAGATTGTAACTTATGCATTTATGTACAATATTATCACTTAGAATGGCTACATACTACACACATAAAAACAATTTAAAATTAAAAAATAAAGTTAAGTGTGTAAAAATATTCAAAATTTTATTTTTAATGATAATAATAAAAAAAAGTCCATTAAATAGTACCGATTTAATGACCTGATGTAAAAAATATTCTCTGCAATGAGCGAAAATGCAACCCTTTTAATAAACGTGTCGGGGGTTGCACGTCTTTTTATAACTGTAGCGGGATAAAATTTTTGTACGATTTTTTCGCTGTATGTCTCCGATGTGAATGAGACTTTTTATTGAATTACAATCATTCAATAAGCAAAATCTGTGGGAATATTGTAGTACGCTCCTGTATGTATTTAATAATTGTTTCCATGAACTGACAAAAACTGTGTGTAGCCGGTCGCTGGTTAATTTCCGCATGCAATGGCAACGATACTTAGCAAAGAATGGACGAATATTGTCAGGCAGAAATACAAGGTCTAGCGTCAAGGAGAAGTTAAGTTGGAATATTGAAAGTAGAATGTGTGCATTCAAACTGTCAGACACTGTTCATTACATGATAAATGAACACGACTTTCATACCAAATCATGCAAAATATAAACAAATATTAAACAACAGTAACACTTTAATGTAAGGTCACGATTTTTTATAAAACTTAAAATTTCAATAAGATAAAAAAATTAATTATTTACTATAGTGCGTTCAAGTGTTTCTTTCTCATACTCTCTAATGAGGTCTCTCAATAACGCTATCCTTTTCTTTCGTGGTGGCGTTGCTAGCTGTACAACGCGCTGATTTATGAAAACGCGATATAAATGGTTATTCACTTTTGTCTGATGCTTTTCCCATTTAATTTTAATAAGTAAGCAACAAAAGAATATAAAATTCCGCATAATATTTCGGGTTCATTGACATGCTTGGCACTTTTGCAATATTTGGCAACATAGCTCTTATTTCTCATAAGACCAAAACTGCAAACGAACACTTGAACGCACTACATACACCCAAAAGAAACCAATAACCTCAAACCTTTGTTCTTAGCCTTATTTATTCGTTTTTAAGTTTTTTTTTTTTCAATCGACTAAATATGGCATGTAATTCGACTATAAATATTACTTCTCGGAACAAACAAGTTTATATTGATATTGGGCATATTCAAATTTTTGTAATTCAATAAGTTGCAAAAGTTTTGGATGTAAATTGTAAATCAGTACACTGAATTGTTAATAATTTTACTTGGTATAACTCGAATACAAATAATAGGTTGTTAAATTAAGTACTTGGTAAAGTTTCACTAATATTTTTATTATGCTGACAACAGTTTCTACGCAAACCTATAAAACTGTAGGTACATAAGTACCTATTAAGTTGTGAAAGCTACAATTGAGCTATTTTCAAAGCTACAGTACGATAGCTTTGAAAATAGCTCAAGATCAGACTAGAATAAAATTAGTAAAATTTAAGACTGTCTCATTTAAGAATCGACTTTTCAGAATTGTCAAATCTTGAATCTGCATTTACGAAATATTGTTCCATCCAGACCAGTTTTAACTATTGAAATATGATGTAAGCTAGTTGTTATTGACTTATTTTGTCTTGATACTAACTTAAACATTCTAAAAACAAATTATCATACAGTGGGAAAGAAGCCACAAATTTTAATTAAATGCAATATTACCACAAAAAAAAAGTTATTGGATTTAATTAAAAGATACGTTAAATTAAAATCATATCCACTTCATACTAAAAAAATACAGTTTTAATTTGGGTAACAGTTTTTCTAATGTACATATATTTTGGATTGAAAAACCCAACAAACAACCCCATTGCTTGGAAAAGCTAATTAAAAAATATATTTTTACAAGCATATTGAGGAATTTAAGGATATAGAACAAAGTTTTGCGGTTATATACTGAATTAAATTAGTTTCATTATTCATTACATTAGAATTTATAAACATTAATTATTAAACTTAATTAAGATACCAATTTTTTGCGGAAGTAGGTATTTTTGTCTGGCTTAGGGGAATCCCAATATAATACGTGCGTATAGGAAATAAGCGAGTTTACAAATCAGTAACACAGTATTCATTTCTTTAAAAGGGCATTTGAAAGCAATTAAACATTTTTCTTTTTATTAAATAGGTTTAATTTTATTTATAAAAAAGAACATTCACATACATTTTAACGTGGAACACAGTACTTTCAAATCTGTACGTATTCCTTTATCATGTAAAATTTTCGGAACCATGCAAAACCAAATAATTTACTTACCTAGGGCAAGGAGGTGGTAAATCGTTGCCACCAGTTAGATGAATTAAAGTCCAACTCACACAAAGTAAAAAAACAACATAGTATTTAAAAGTCATTATAGTTTTTTGAAATTAACCAGCAAACAGAACTAAAATCACTAAATTTATTTTAAAGTCTTACTTTGCACTGCAATTGAAGAGAGCACGATTATTTTCTTTTAATAACTTCTCAAAGTTAAACCGCTCACGAGATTTTAAAGTAGATCTTTGCCTAAACAACACAGATAATATAAGACTATTTGATTTGATATTTGTATTACATCTAATATTTTAAAAAAGGTCTAGTGTCCATCTTATCAAATATCTGAGTCACAAGTATTGAAGTCTATTTCAACATGTAGACACTAACACACTCTAATACGGAATGTCAGTGTAAGTTAACTTCTTAAATCATTGTGCAACTAGTGTGACGTCAACATGACGTCGACTTCATAGTTATTTCTGATTGGTCAGTAGCAGTCGAGCCTCCATAAAACCGGACACAGGCGTATAATACCTGGATCTAAATAACAGTATCAACACAGTTACCACATGGTATTATTTTATTTATCAGCGTAAGAATGGGTTTTATCAAATTCCCATTTCCCATTTATGGAAAATTCGGTTTTGTTTTACACTAATGCGTCTTATACTCTCTTTCATTCACATTGTCTGTTTCACTGAAACTCACTTCGTAGACTACTATGTTGGATAATATATAATTTATACCTATACAACATATAACAAAAAATGCAAAATAAGATAAGATAAAAAGTAAGGTGAGATAAGATTTAATTTCAGGCGCACACATAGAATGGTATGGGGGATCCATTTAAAAAATATATCTTTAAGATTAGTCGTGTGGGATATTATTTGTGACGTGGGGGGGGGTCTGTATTTTAATTTTGTTTATCATTTTATTTAACTAAACTGACTAACTGGGCAGTTCCTTGACAATTTATTATGTTTAGAAAGAAAGCTAGGCATAGAGGAAAGTGCCCAAAACCGGTCCCCCATTTTTTTTTTTTTTTTTTTTTTGATTTAAAAAATATAGAAAATAGTAAAAAATTATGTTTTAAAAGCATGTAATATTTACTTTATAATGTTATGCACCATTTACGTTTTACTTTTAGAAAATATAATTAAAAATTAGTATAACAAAAAATTATTTTCAAAAACCTTACACTTTGGCGATTTGAAAAATAGTTGCCGAAATCAGACCCCTGGTAAAAATAATCAAAATAACACTAAACAAAATTTAAAAAAAGCTATTAAATCAGAGAAAACAGAATCTAGTTTCAAAGTATAAGTATAATATAACAATTACAGGTTTCAGTTTAAAATAAAAGATACAGAATGTATTAAAAAAAGATACAGAACGATTTTTGTTGCTAAACGATTTAATTCTGTTATACATCAAAATTAAATCGTTTAGCGACAAAAATGTACCCATCATCTTTTTCCGAACTGCGTCAATAGCTTTAATCATTTTAAACGGACTCCACTTTATTCGATCAACCTTTCCCATTAAGAAAAAGAGAGAATAAGGGGCCCGGTTTGCGCGACTATAGCTAACATTTTGTTAACCCAATAAATTTTTAACCAAACATCTAAATGGTAAAGATTAACCTTAAACCTTATATATATATATATATAAACATTAACATATATATATATATATATATATATATATATATATATGTCGAAAGGCTTACCTGCCAATGTCTGGGAGATAGAACGATAAATATAGCACAATGTAAAAACTTTTATCTCTGTCAAAGTACATAATGGCGGAATAATAAAAAAACAAGTGAAGCGGGGGATGTGTACGCTCCGCTACAGAGTGCTAGAAGCCTAAACTACTATTTACACTTGGTTCCGCTAAAGTTCAAGAGAATGCAAAGCCAGGAGACCGGTGGTCCGATCTAGGGGGGGGGGGGGGTGAGTCCGGTTTAGCGCGCTTTCCTCTATGAATTATGACATCAATAAACGTCACCAGTGTTCTAATATTGTACCGAGACTTCATTTTTTTAATTTGGTGATTACCTTTACCCCGTCGGATGACGGGCTTTTCTCCTAGTGTAAGTATATCAGAGATTACCTTGAGAACATATACATCGTCATCCTGGTTTTCCTCAGTTTAAGTCGCAGGTTTAGTATTATCTACTCGTTTAGTATTTCACGAATAAATTTAATAATGATTATTTTATAAATGTATAATTAAATAAACACCATAACCATAAACAGGAAGTACACCAAACGCAGCCATTGACTACTCCAGACAAAAAACTAACTGACACATTTGTAACTCACATCTCCATACCGATATTACTAGGTATGACAAACGTGAAAGGTCGTCAAACCCATGTCATCTCTTTTATACTCTATTTCAGGGTTTTGTACGTATTTAATAAGCAGGGCCGCAGTAAGGAAATCTTGCGCCTGGGGAGAAACTTCAAATGTGCGTACGTACACATGTATAAGAACATAATATAAATTTTCTCCTCATTAACCGCTAGAGGGGCAAATATGAATTCAGGATGAATTATATAAACCTTTCGTATCGTCTGTATTTGTTGAGTTATAACATTTCTATCTGGCATATAGGTGTTATATAATGTAGGTGGCTTCTTAAAATCTTTTGAAAATGTTTTGCCTGTTTTTTAGCACATGTCTTGCACCTTTGTGTTTTATTATTAACCTGTGATATTCGATGATAATTGGCACCTTTACAGCCTCTTACCATCACCCTGCGCCTGTTCATTTTTTTGAACATACTTTTTATATTATTCATTTGTATTTGTCCGTGCAAGATTTCTTTTATATAGTATGCGTATTTTTAATGATTTTATTTATTTATTTTTTGTCTTGGAATTGTTTTTAATATGTAGTGTAGTCATTTAGATAGGCTGCGATAGGCGCAAATAACCTTTGTTGCTGTGCGCCAAAATTTTTGACTAACTAACTAACTGTTTTTTTGCAGTTTTGATATCCCTAAAGGGATAAATTAGTATATTTTTTTTATTATAAACAAGAAATTATATGTTCCTCCCACGTAAGAACTCACTAAGAAGGGACTTTGCCAAGTTCGACCCTTAAAGGGTGAAAAGGGGTAAAATGTGTTTTTGCCTATTCCTCAATATCTCTTAGTGTTGATGAGATATCGTCCAGGTTTTTGCTTACAAGAGTTACCCATACACATATTTAAAAATATAACTTTAATCAGCCCCTAGAGGGGCGAATCAAGGTTCGGGGCGAGGGATAGACTTGAAAGAGGACAGCTTCTCACATGGGCAGTTCTACGTGGCCTACTCCAGAGTGAGCTCACCCAGCAGCCTGGTGATCCTAGAATCTGAGAGGTAAATCACCAATGGGGTTTACAATGAACCATGGCTTTTAATAATTGTAGGGTGTTACCAGACCATTAATATACCGTAGCGATGCACGGGTACTCAGCTAGTCATCTATAAATTTTAATTGTTCTACTAACCGAAGTGCATTTACTACAAATAACAGAATACAGCGTTTAGTAGGAGCAAATAGGTAATTAAAGTAGTATTTACTAAAGGCTGGTATTTAATTGAACAGAATTTAATTCAGTTTTGAATAGAATATTTTGTGATTATTGGAAGAAAATAATGATTTGATCAGAAAAAAATCATTATTTAACCAGTAAAAATAATGTTTTGACCAGTAAAACTAGTGACTTGATTAGAAAAAAATATAGACTTGATCAGAAGAAATACTGACTTGATTAGAAAAAATGTTGACTTGAAAAAATATTGTTTTTAAAAATATTTTAGAAAATAAAAGTAAAGAAATATTTCATTATAAATATTTCTTTCCTTCTAAGGTTTCGTAAGTATGGTCAAGAATAACCTGTACCAATGTATCCAACATAAGGAGCCGTATTCGGACGAAGTTTTACGGGGTATAACGTCAAGATTAAAACAGAGTTTAAGTTCAAAATACTTTTTAAGGTAAAATTCGAGCCAATTGGGTTCTTCTCTACTAACTTCTTTACTATTCTAATTTAACCTGAACCAGCTTTTAAGTTTCACGGTAGTTTTAGGGGCTATAACGTCAAGATTAAGACAGAGTTTAATTCACAAGACTTTTATAGCCTGATTCGAGTCGCCTGGGTTCTTCTGTACTGACTTCTTTACTATCATAACATAGGCTTTTTATTAAGGTACCTACTTCATTACCTCCTGGCATTTCACCCGACGACCTTTTATCCAACCATGCAACGAGGAATATCAATTCTTTTTTCTTAAGCCCGGTTGATGAAATGGAAATACTAGGTATTATTAATGGCCTGAACAACAGCAAATGTGAAGATTATTACGGCATAAGTCACTTCCATGTGAAACTTATGGGCCATACAATGGCTGTACCGCTTCCACAGCTAATTAATAAATCTTTTGAACTGGGATGTTTTCCTGCGGCCTTACAGATATCAAAAGTGTCACCTATTTTGAAGAAAGGCGATGTTAACGACCCATCGAATTTTAGGCCCATTTCTCTTGTGTCTGTTTTTTTCTAAAATTATTGAAATTTGTATTAAACGTAGACTAATATCGTTTCTCAACAAAAATGATGTGCTTACGAATAAGCAGTTTGGTTTTCGTCCGAAATCGTGCGACCTAAGCAAAGTTTTTGATTGTGTTGATCACTCTATCATCGCAAGCAAATTAGAGTCATGCGGAATCAGAGGAATCGCGAGAGATCTCATTACCTCCTTTCTTTACAACCGTAGTCAGTGTGTGTACTATAATAACGCAGTATCTGATCTCAAAATTCTGAAATACGGTGTTCCACAGGGAAGCATCTTAGGACCGTTACTTTTTCTTATTTATAACAACGATCTGCCAAATAATATATCACATGCCAACTGTGTACTTTTCGCGGACGATACCTCTCTGGTTTGCCGCAATGCCGATATCAACAACCTTCACACAGAAAATTTCAACTGCACTTACGGAATTGAAGTATGGTTTAACGCTAACCAAATTATGTTTAAATAAGGACAAAACTCAAACAATATATTTGGTACCAGACCCGAACGACCCTTTTTCGTCAACAGTCAGTGAAATTGTTGGGAGTATTTTTAGATCCACATTTAAACTGGAAGTTTCAAATTGAATCCACTATAAAAAAATTAAATTCGTGCTTGTTTTTATTAAGGCAGTTAGCAAATGCTGTCAGTTATAACGTCTTAAGAATTACATATTTTGCTGTTTTTCATTCCATCCTTCAATTTGCTATAATATCTGGGTAGCTCTCCAATGTTTTACCTATTTTATACTTAAAAAAAAAGCCATTCAAATTTTAGCTTCAGCTAAATACAGGGACCACTGTAAACCGCTATTTTTAAATTAAGGATTCTTACCTTACCAGCAGTGTACCCGCATTGAACCCGACAAAGGAACAATTTAGTTCTCCCTAAGAGCCGTTTACTTCGAACCCAATCTAACCATATTTATATGGGTCTTAAAATGTTTAATTCCCTGAAGGAAGAACACGTGGCCTACCCACTCTTCGTTTCAAGGGATTAATTAAAAATCATTTATTGGCTGTACCCCCCTATACCGTCAATGAGGCTATGTCAAATTTGTTTAATATAAGAGTTGCTTGAGACAGTAAGAGATATATGTATGTTTAGGTATCACTGTATATTTTGATGTGTATTTGATCACTGTATTTTTTACATATCATTATACTTTTGTATGGTGTAATTACCAATGAATAAATTATTATTATTATTATTATTATGGGGTTTGTCAGGAGTTGACAAGCGTCCGCTAATCGCAAACTTCAGTAACCTTTTGAGCCGGCGCCATACTAGAGACTAGTAAATACACACGACTACATCCCAACCCTGGCGATATGCCGAAGCGGAAATTACGCCAGATCCAGTGCACGCACAATGCATTATTATTATTATTATTATTGGGGTTTGTCAGGTCTTGACAAGCGTCCACTAATCTCAAACGTCAGCAACTTTTTGAGCCGCGTCATACTAGAGATTAGTGGAGCTAAATACACACCACGACTGCATCCCAAACCCTGGCGATATGCAGCCGCGGAAATTACGCCAGATCCAGTGCCCGCACAATGCGGAGTGACCCGAGCAGCACTGCTTTCTGCATCCTGCAGATCAAAGAGTTGGCAGAAGATCTGCAGACGGGAATGGACTCGATTTCCCTTCGATAGGAGGCTTTCATACTACCCAAAACACCAACTATCAGGACTACAAGCTTAACTTCATACCCGGGATACAGCTTTCTCAGCTCGGACAAGAGGTCCATATACTTGGACCTCTTTCCTCCTCCTTGAGAGAGATATTCTTCTCAGCTGGACTTGAGAATTCGATGTTATGTCCGGCTTAGTGGCTGTCCTGTAACCTCGAGGTGGGGAATGAGTAATTCCAATAAATTCGGCACTTGGAATTTTCCACCACCGATTCTATGTCAGAAGGGACGTACGGTATAACCGGTATTTGGTCAGTACCATAGGCATGTCTTATTATTATTATTATTATGGGGTTTGTCAGGTCTTTTCAAGCGTCCACTAATCTCAAACTATTATTATTATTGTTATTATTATTATTGTTATTATTATTATTTTTATTATTATTATTATTAAAATCTAACTTTTTTTATGTGCACAGTTGTTTTAGCTGTAATGTTACCATTAAGAGAGAGTTTACTTTATAAGATTTAAAAAGTCTTTCCTTTCGTTTATTTTCTAAAATTCTATAGGCAACTTTATTTCTGATGAAGTCAATATTTTTTGCTAGTTAAGTTATTATTCTTTTCTGATAAGTCGTTATTTTTTCTGATTAAGCCATATTTTTTTCTTATCTAGTCTGATCAAGTCATTATTTTTACTGAAAAAATGTTTGCTCGAACACCAATATAACTGTGACATGTTCCTGACAGTTAAAATCTGCTGTTCAAACAAAGCTAATATAAACAGATTTTCAAATTTAACTGCCACTTTGAATCCAAATAAAAAAATTAATAAAACAAACCAACAAATACAAAAAAATTGTCTTAAATTTATCTGATTGTCTTACACAAGAATCACATGCAAAATGTGCTTAATATTGCGAGTATAAATAGATGTGCCTACACGAATATGTGTCTTGTGATGTTACTCATTACATGTAATGGTTCGAAAGCCGACTGATATTTAGCTGAACGGTCAAATGGTTCAAATAGCAACACGTCTATCAAATTTATACATAATCACAGAGGGAGCAGTTGTCACCCCAACCTTACAAACTTAACGAATTAGGTCAAACTTAGATGAGAATCTAAACAAATGAGAATTTGATAAATATTTGCTTAAGCATGTTATTGTATTTATATTTAAACGTAGGAATGTAAGAAGTGTACTTAGCAGAAATAGTAGCTAGTATTTTATTTATGTCTGTATGTTTTTAATGTATAAGTGTAGTATGGCAAACATGAAAAACTGACAAAATAATGTAAGTTGTTATGACCACTTATGGTTGACAAAGAAAAAAATAATAGAATTAACAATTGGGATGTATTATGGTAAACGTGCTTTTATCTAGGGACCTACAAACATACCTAATAACGAGAGGAGTGCGCGTCAAGAAAACTACCCAGTTTTTCAGTTAGCGAGTTAAATGTTGTTAGCATGATGTTATAAAAAAAGTCGATAATTTTTTTTTTAAATCAGATCAAAAATTCCTGTAACACCATATCGGTTTACATTAATGTATATTTCTCAAAAAAATCAGTTTTTTAGGTTAATCCTCCTGGGTTGTAGGGTGTGGCACAAAAGCTTTTTAATACATTTTTGGCAAAAATCATGTTAAAATAAAGAAATTTAAAAAAATAATTTTTGTTCCTTAATCTATGTCTTAAGACTTTCCTTTCGATGCCACACAATAAATTTAAAATGTTGAAAATGACATTCATTGCATATTCAGTCCTTAATCTATGTATTCCGTAACTAAATATTGTTATTCCCTGCCGGCCTAAAATTCAATATCCTTAATTTTGCGCTCCATATTTCGCGGCGCCCCGGGCTGGTGCCCGGTTCGCCCGTGCCTCGGGCCGGCCCTGTGTCCGGAATAGACGAGAATGAGACAAACCTGCTACTATTTAATAAAATTTTAAAAACTTGGTAAACTCATAAAACATTATTTATTTAACTTATTTAAAATAAAAATGTATTCTCTACATCAAGGGTGTCAAACTGGCGGCCCACTACTTGCATTTTAGCGGCCCATAATGACTTCTTATACTATAATAATTTTTTATACTATATATATAGTATAAACATTTATTTGAACGAAAATACCTCGTGACAGAAGCTGTCCGGGCTGCGGCGTCAAGACTTCGCCAAGGGCGGAAAACCAATAGTCAGGCAATAACTGTTGCAGTTAGCCGTGCGATAGTCGGTAGATCAGCGATTCCCCGTGATTCCAAATAATACTTTCGTAAGCATAGCTTTCAAATACCACTTTTCTATAGGTGCAACTGCTGTGTACAGTACCAGTACGCTGATTTCGACCCGTTTTTATTTTGTTGTTCGATAAAGCAAATATTTTGGCAAAATTTAATTGTTATTATTTAAATGTTATTTCCTTACTTCCTTCAAATAAATATTCAGAAAAATGGAGGAAAATAAAAAACAGAATAAGTAACAATATAAATATAGGTTATTCCAAACGTTGAGATGGAACTAGATTTTGAAATCTAATAATTTTTATCTATTAATTTGGACTTTTGGTCATTTTGTTTAAGCTTTGTAAATCATACTCACATTGCAAATTCTAGATTAAATTGATTGTTATTATAAAATGTCATTTAATTTTAAATTTTTGCCATTCTGAATAAAAATTTCCCATTTATTATTATTTTTTTTTTTTCTTCAAAATATGTGAAAATGTATTCAAATTTTTAATAAATGTCATCGTCTCTATGGTTTCACTGTTGGAATTTTTAATTTTCACATACCAACGTTAGACTTGAAATTATCCAAGCAAGGTTCCTTCTCGTGACAACCTTAAAGAACGAAATTCCCTATTAGTTGCGCCTAAACGTTTGGAATAGCCTGTACATAAAGTGCGGCCCGCGTAAATTTTACTTGTTAGAAAAATGGCCCGGGACTGAAATGAGTTTGACACCCTTGCTCTACATATTCTTTAACATATATAATAACCTATAAATTCTTTGTTCTTATTTGTGTTGATTGATTTTTCATATTTATTTTTATTATTATTATTTTTTTATTATTATTTTGCTCAGATTAATATATTTACTAAAATTGCTCACGTGTTAACGATAATTAAGTATCACCATAGTAATTGTCACTATAACTTAACTGTCGTAATAACATTCTTATAAATGTGTCTTATAGAATTGGAAAAAAATACAAAGTGTCTATGGAAGTAACAAGATATAATCAAAAACATTCAGATTTTTTCGAGGAGTTCCGGTACCGGTTTCGGTTAAGGTTTTGTAATTTTAGTGAGGTCCCGGTATTCAGTTCCGGTTCGGTTTTCGGGTCCGACCACAACATCTCCTTTCCAGTTTCCACTTATAGTTTCAGTGGCGTAATCTAGCGGGAACCTAACGGATCGACGTTCCGGTACTTTTTTCTAAATGTGCTGGTGGACGAGCTTTTTCAGTTGGGAAGTGGAACCCATGAATCTAAAGATGGTCACAAAATTGATGTGCAAACAAAATTCTGTTGTTGGACATGTTTTCGGCAAGTCGTTGAACAAAATTGTTGAGAACTTGGGCACGAAAAGTGCCTGAGCAAACCGGACCGGTGTTCCGAATTCTTAAAATAATGGAAAATATCGTTCCAGTTCGTGACATTATTGAACATAGTTAAATGTTATATTGTTTAGTCGCACAATAATTTTTGATGTGGCGTTCGGTTCGTGAAATTTTTTATTTTAGGCCCTTAGTTAGTTAGTTAGCAGAGCAACATAGGCTATTTACCCCTAACGCAGTCCATTTAAATGACTACACTACATATTAAAAACAATAAACTAAGCAATAAATAAATAAATAGATAAAATCAATAAAAAAAAAAAACACGCATACTCTATAAGAGAAATCTTGCACGGACAAATACAAATAAATGAAATAAAAGTCTGTTCGAAAAATTGAACAGACGAGGGGTGATGATAAGAGGCTGTACAGGGGCCAATTACCATCGAATATCACAGTCTAGAAATAGAACACATTAAAATAAGATGCAAGACTTCACAAATAAAACAGTAAATTCGATTCTCTCAGGAAGAGTACCAGCCTGTCCATGAGTACTCTGTCGTCACCTAAAGCAACTGACAAGTCATAGCTTAGTAATAGAATAGTCAAAGCACACTCTCCCTTACATCCTATAGACACTCAGTTAAAATGTGTAACACAGACAAATCTGTGTTACATGTCTCACATATAGGAGACGCTTCACCTCGAAGGTGTCCATGGGTCCACCAACAGTGACCTACACGAAAGCGTGTGATGGCGGTTTCCTCCCTGCGGTTAATCCTGCAGGAAGAACCCCATGGTGTAACGTATCCCTTGATCTGTCTCAACTTAACGTCCTGTATGCTGCTCCACTCATGGTGCCACCTGGCTAACACCAGATGTTTCAGATGACTCTTTGCGTCATCTGGAAATATGAAACTCACTTCAATCATGGGTCTGTAGGAAGTGGCTTTTGCAACTACATCAGCCCCTTCGTTGCCTTTAATACCAACATGTCCCGGTATCCAAAACAGCTCTACCCTCACATTCTGAGCACTGAGAATGTGGAGTAGCAACCGGATCTTTAGTACAAGAGGATGTACCGGATTTGGATCTTGGATACTGTTCAGAGCGCTCAGTAAGTCCGTCAAGATAACACTTGACCGACTTTGCTTTGACGAAACAAAACACAGGGCCTTGAAAATAGCGTAAAGCTCAGCAGTGTACACACTCGTTATGGAATGCAGACGGTACTAAAACTGTTAGCATGGATTCAAAACAACGAACGCACACCCAACCCTTGTTCCGGATTTTGATCCGTTAGTAAAAATGACAGTATCCTCGAACCTAGGGACCAGAGTTCTTGGTAACTCATGTTGGTATTCAATAGGCAATGTAGTATCTTTATCAAAGTTAGTTAACGTGAGATTCACAAGCGGACGCGGTAGCGTCCATGGTGGAACAGCACACCAAACAAAACTTGCCATTTCGGGCATATTAAAATCAATATCACTCAAAATATCGAAAGCCGTCAGATCAAAAGGCCTTTTGGCTCTTGGTTTTCTGTTATAAGAGTCTGTATGCCTATTTTGTAGAATAAGGTCATACGCAGGATGATCTGTCTTGGTACTGAGTACAGCCATATATCGCAGGGATAGAATTTTACGACGATTGTACAGTAGCGGTTCACCTGCTTCACATAGCAGGCTTAATATTCGGCTGGTGCGGAATGCACCTGTAGCCAATCTAACCCCAGTATGATGTACAGTAATAAGAATTCGTATCTCACTGTGTTTAGCTGACCCATAAGCTAGACATCCATAGTCCAGCTTAGAGCGCACCAGAGAACGGTATAGATGTAACATGACAGTGCGATCTGCCCCCCATGTCTTGTGACTGAGGACCCGCAACAAATTGAGTGACTTTTGGCATTTTTCCTTGACAGACAAAAGTAAGACGAGAGTCAAAAACGAGGCCCAGAAATCTGGCATAATCGGTAAACGGTATTAATGCTCCGTTTTGTGTGAGTGCAGGATTGGGATGGACACCACTTTTCCTACAAAAATGGACACACACAGTTTTGCTGGTCGAGAATTTAAAGCCATTTTCGGTTGCCCATATATCGAGACGATTGATAGTAAGTCGAAGCTGACATTCGATTGTACTAGTCTTTTTTCCGGCAACAAAGATACCAATGTCGTCGATAAATATCGAATTCTGTACAGGTAATCGAATACATGAAGCTGCACCCTTAATGGCAATCAGAAATAGCGTAACGCTCAATATGGAGCCCTGTGGGACCCCATTGTCCAGCGCGAACATTTGTGACAGGGTATTTCCGATCCGCACCCTAAAGCGCCCGTTCGACATGAAGTCTTTTAAAATGGACATCAAGCGTGCCCGCAGACCCCAAGAATGCAGAGTACGTAGAATACCATATATCCATGCAGTGTCATAGGCTTTCTCAATATCGAAATCACAGCTACCAGGTGTTTGTTTTCAACGAAAGCATTCCTGATAGCTTTCTCTAATCTGACCAGATGATCTGCTGTTGAGCGGTGACGGCGATTGGAATTATATGCGATTCCTTCCACTTGGTCGGGCACTTGTCCTCAGTCTATATCTTACTATATATTACTCAAAAGCCTAGACTTCGATAATTCCGGAAGATTGCGGATCATACGATAATGTATCGCATCTGGACCAGGAGACTATCTAACTCTTCCCGAGAGAAAAACAGGTTGTATACCTCGTCATTTTCGGGGAAGAAATTAAGAGGTATAGATACCTACTTCACGAGTTATAAACTCGGGTAGATAATGTTCAGAGCTAGAATTGAACGCAAAATTAGATGCTGAAGTGTTAGCAATTTCGACCGCTGATGTAACTATGTTACTATTGACCGATAGTCCAGCAATGGCTGTAGCTGTATTTCGACAGGAGATTTTCCGGACCTTCTCCCAAACTTTGGTCAATGGAATGGCAACGGTATCGGTGGACACATATTTGCGCCACGATTCGCGTTTGCTTTCTTTCACAATCCTCTTAGCACGAGCTTTCGCTCGCTGAAAGGCTATCATGTTTTACTCTGTTGGCCGACGACGGAATGTATTCAAGAGATGTCTCCTTTCGCGTAGCGCCAAGTCGCATTCGTCGTTCCACCAGGGAACGGAAAATCGACTGGGCTGTGTAGATGACAGCGGTATCGCGCTCTTAATCGCGCTCGTGATTCGGTAACAGTATTAAACAAAGGCCTTACGAGAATTGGAAAGTGATCACTAAAGCATAGATCGTGATGCACATGCCATTTGAACAACGGATCAATGGCTCCTGAAACGACGCTAAGATCTATATCGCTGAGTGTACCCGTTGCTGCACTCATTTTTGTTTAGGAGAATTTCCGCGCAACCTAATGATTTTTTGTTTACCCTTACGTTGCGGGTCTACAGCCATTTTCTCGGCCACGGTTTCACTTTTCTGTCCAGGTGTTTTGGTGGACTCTTTTTTTGACTGTTAGGATTTCACTGGTATCTCACTGGTTCTCACAGTGAGAACCAACGGTTCCTTTATCAGTCTACTTTTCATGAGTGGCTGATGAGGGATTTGTAGGAGCGACCATGTTCTGGCCGCTTCCCATTTGTGGAGAAGACTGTGGGGTTTTCTCCTTAGGTGGTAGGGAAAACTGAGGTTGAGTGCGCTCTCCTTTTAATTAGGGGGATTAATTCAGACCCGATCCCCCGGGTTGTGGGGTCTGAATTTTAGTCTCTGGAACCGTCTCACTACCAGTATTTTGCACGACTGTCCCTGACTTTGCAACTGTCGGGCGGGACACTGTCTCTGACTGCGTCTGGACGCTTGATGTTCGTTTTGGCTCTACTTGTACGAAGGATTCCGCAAAAGTAACCGGCGCACTCTCCTTGTACTTCTTTTTGGCGTCATAATAAGGAATTCTATCTTGTGTTTTAATTATCTGTACTGCCTTCTCTTCCAAGTACGTTGGGCAGTGGCGTGATGTCGATGCGTGTGCACCTTTACAGTTCACGCAAAAGGCCGCGTTTGGTCATGTTTCAACTTCATGTTGGTCCTGGCCGCAGTTGGCACAAATGGTCTGTTTATCACAACGCCTTGATGTGTGCCCATAAAGCTGACACTGTAGCATCGCATCGGGTTGGGATAGTAGGGGCGAACGTTACACACGTTTTATCCCACCTTTACCGAGGCTGGACACCTAGTGCCAGCGAAGGATACCACCATTGAGATAAAAGGCTTACCATTCCGGGTTTTAAGTTTATTGCATTCCATGACACCTTGCGATGCCGTTTCCTGCAGAACTCTGTAACGTAAGCAAGATCACGGTCTGTTATGACGCCTTTTGAAGGATTCAGTGCCTTATGTGGCTGAACAGAAATACGGTAATCGCCGAATACTTCGCATTTCTGCAGCGTTGACAAAGCTTCAATATCTGCTTCTACCAGCAGTCTACCGTCCGATAATTTACGCACTGACTAAACACCAGTTGGACACGCTTTTTTTAAAATTCGGGCAACAAAGAAAGGGGACGCCTCTTTTAAAGATTTGCCCTCTTCTTGCACCCTCACGAAGAAATATCGTGATACTGGCGTACAGTATTCCACATTTTTCTCTGCCTTCTTAGCAATAGGCTTTCCACATCGTTCGTCGGATGATTGAACATCCCGACGAGGTCTTTTATTTAATTTTTTACGGAGTTTACTCTGAACTTTGGCGGAATTTAATAAGTTTGTATCACTCTGGGTAGTCGCCATACCCGTATAAAAAGTTTCATCTTCCTGCCAAGCCCACCCACCATAGAGCCCACACCGGGGACGTTGGCCGCAAACCGGCTCATTGTGCAAGGCAGGTCAGGGTGATATAGCATCGGGGGAAGTATTCACGGGCTGCTCCACCTGCTCGAGAACCAAGAATAGCCAACTCTGGAACCTTGCGAGGTGCAGCCGATCCTACAATCTCCCGAATACTTATCTAGTGGCACAGCATTATCCCGGCATCCACGATACAATAGTGAAGCCACTCTATCCATGATTTGTGACACCAGCCGATTGACTGAGCTGACCAGACTCAGCCTCCCGTTTTGCCGAATCTGAGGCCAAAGAAGGCCTTTTGGGATCTTACTGTCCGCGGGCACTCCCTCAACCGACCAGGATTCTCTTCTCCGGCGTTACGGGTCTCCACGCTCGGCAAACACGTGGGTAGGAATTTAAGTGGGAGATAAAACAGACTACAGATAAGCTTATTCCCACAATCGTCTTCTCTGAACTGTCTCCTCCCCAATGATGAGTGATTCAGGGTACGTGGGCTCATCAGGCCCAAAAGCTCGATATGGTCATGTGTTGCGACCATTATAAACTTCCCTTGCGTGATTGAGGGTACGCGGGGTCATCAGGCCCGAAAGTTCGACAAATGGCCGGGTGATATGAACTTCCTCTGTGTGGGAATTATAACTTAAAATATTATTATTTTGCAATTTGACGTATCCAATTAATAAATAACTTTATTGAATAATTAAATAATTAACCCTCCTTGAAATCACATTTCACTCCTTTTCGTCTTTTAAGGGTGATATTTTAAAAAACTGTCAAAATCATACCAAAATATTTTAAAAAGACACATATGTTCCGAAAAAGAATGTTATAACTCAACAAACACAGGAAATGCGTCGAGATGTATAATTCAGCCCGATTGTAGATTCATCTCTTTAGGGGTTGATTAGAACAAAATCCTGAAATAAGTTTTTCGGCATTTGTTTGGGTAATCTTCGTAAGCAAAAACCAAGTCGAAATCTTATTGGACCTAAAAGATATTAAGGAATCCTTGAAATTACATCTCACCCATTTTCACTCTTTAGGGGTGATATTTCAAAAAACTGTCAAAACAATTTCGAGATATTTTGAAAAGACACATATGTGCCAAAAATGAATGTTATAACTCAACAAACACAGAAAAAACGACGGGATGTATAATTTACCCCGATTGTAGATTCACCCCTTTAGGGGTTGATTAGGACAAAATCTTGAAATGAGTTTTTCGGCATTTGTATGGGTTATCTTTGAAAGCAAAAACTAAGTCGATATCCCATCGGTTATAACAGATATTAAGAAATACGTGAAATCACATTTCAGCCCTTAGGGGTTCAATCTCGAAAAATCCCTTCTTGGTGAGTGTTTACGTTATGGAGGGAATATTCTCTCCAAATTTCATGTTTCTAGGCCCAAGGGTTCGGGCTGGGCGCTGATGAGCCAGTCAGTCAGTCAGGACACTGCCTTTTATATAAATAGGTAGATAGATTACCTGCATGGAACTTAATATATAAATATATTTGATGTAATTACGAGGTGTTAAAAATGTATGTATATTTGTATGATAGAGTATAATATTAACAAATATAGTAGAGTCCCCAAGAAGGTATTCGCGGGGTGGTGGGTGAAATTTTAAGCTATGCTATCGGGTGTCCTGGACAAACCCGCGAACCCTAGTAACATTGTCTTTTTAGAGAGAGTCTACGTTTGTATTAATTAAGTATATACATCTGTCTGTTTAAGAGTTCAACTCATTTTCTGAAAATAATGATGAAAACTCGTGGTTTTTACATAGTTCAAAGAATCCACATATGACTTAACGAAACTTTCAGGTATTTATTTCCTAAGAAACAGCTACAAGCTGTAAAACTGGTTTATTATGAAATGTGGGCTCGCCTCGCGTCCGCCAATCACAAACTTTAGTTTTATCGTCAATGCCAGACTAAAACAGCCTTGTCTATTATCAAAGCTGATGAAACGAGCTCGTATGAATTGCATAAGGAAATTATTAGTAACTATTGCCACATATTTAAATATTGAAATATTTTTAAAATACTATTGTTTATGAAATTATGCATAGTATACATAATTAGCTAAAAGTGTTACAAAGAACAAGTTGAATTAACTGGATAAGTGATTCTCAAACTGTGGTCGGCGACTACCTCAATATTCAAAAAGACAAATTCATTCTAATGATATTTAATAATTAAATTTGTCATATATTGGTATTGTAAAATTGTGAATTGGTTGTAACTGAATGATATAATTATAAAAGTAAAATAAATTAATTAATAAGCAGTCTACTGGCGAATGAACATATAAAACTGGGGGTTTGTCAAGAAACTTCATGTCTCAATTTTGGGAACCGCTAAATAATGGCTGTGGTATAGGGACGCCGCGAAAACATTCTGATATTCCTCCTGCGTTGGTTTAGATCAATGTTTTGATTTGGGGCGCCGCAGAAAAATTCTGATACATTAAGGGCGCCGGAAACCGAAACAGTTTGGGAACCACTGATCTAGTACCTATTATGAGAAGATATATTAGAATATATCCAGCAATATCAGGTAAGGTTTTTACAAATATTGTATCTGAATTCAAACAGGTAAGTAATAGCTTAAGCAGAGTGTTAAGATATATGTAAAATTTAAAAAGGATAATAATATATGTAATTAATTAGAAACCTCAATTGTATAACAAATTTTGTATTATTTATAAACTTGTTGGGAGTCTGCTGTATAATATATGAAATGTCACGGTTGGCTGATAAATTTAAATATAATATTGATATAGTTCATTCTTACTTACTCTGTAAATCCCTCAAACTCAAGGTCTCCCCCATAATGAGTTCATAATCCGCGAGTATTTTTCGGATATGACCCCCCCCCCATCAAGTGAGCTGACTGGTTGCAATGATTCTTAGGAAGGAGTTAAGGGTAATTGAATTAAACTCGATATATATATATATAAATTTATATGTATAAATTGGGGACCCGGAGTAAACTTGTAATTTTACTGATATATTTTTTTTTTTGTAATTTAATATAATTGTATAAGGTAAGTAAAACATCCATTATAAAATGAAGTCACTTATAAAATGTAATAAACAAAATTTCAAATGACATTGTAAATTGTTCTTTTGACTCAGTTGTTTGTATATTTTACAGTGGCGTAGCGTGGGTTTCAGCCTCCCGGGGCGGAGACCAATTTCGCCGCCCCCTTATTTAGGTACATAAATCCAAAAGGCTCCAAAATTTACAGAAATTGCCGCCCGGGTCGGGCCGCCCTCGCTACTCTACGCCACTGAGATTACATACAATTTTTCGACAAAATTCAATAATTTAACAATCACAAATCAGAACACGCACTTAAAGAAAATCATGAATTGTAGCAAGTTAATTGAGTCAATGTGAATTGGACGACTGGTGTTGCAGGTGTTATTAGACAATATTAGGCTGACCAGATTTTTTTTTTCAGAAAAAGAGTATACTAAAAAAAGGTCACACTCCAAAAATACAAGCGATGAGCAAAAACAGAGATCCTCACTCAAAATTACTAGTGACGAGCAAAAAAAAAGGTCTCCACTCCCAAAATAGAAGTGATGAGCAAACAAAAAAGTTCTCACCTCACTCCCAAAATAGAAGAAATGAGCAAAAAAAACAATGTCCTCACTTCTAAAATAGGAAGTGATAAAAACAAGTGACCAGCAAAAAAGAGTATATTCAGGTTTTTTTTTTTTTATATAAAAGTAAGAGTATAGAGTTAGTTAGTTAGTTAAAATTTTTGGCGCACAGCAACAAAGGCTATTTGCGCCAGTAAGGAGTATAGAGGATATTACTCAAAAAAGAGTATAATACTCTAAAAAAGAGTACGTCTGATCACCCAAAGAATAGAGTTCAATATTCCCGGAATATTGAACTCTATTCTTTATATGAAAGAATTAATTCTCGCTGAATATTCATCGTGAACAATCCGAGCACAAAATAAAACACGGGGAATTACCGCAAGGTAACTGGTTAGTACAGACGGTGTTTCCAGTCGCTAGAGCGAGCGAGATGACTACACTGATTTAAAGAAAGAGTATTCCCCGGTTCCGTCACAGATTAAATAATAAAAAATTCTGTGCTCATTTTAATCGATACGAATTATAGGTGCGACAAAAATATGAAAAGATATGGTTCAAATATTTAGTTCAGATTACAAGATATTATTTATTGTGAATTTTGCCGCCCCAAAAAAGTGGCGCCCGGGGCGGGCCGCACCCCCTGCCCCCACTACGCTACGCCGGTGATATTTTATTATATTATTTTTGTGTTATTCTTATTTTTTTCAATATAATTTAAATTCCCGAAAAAAGTCCCATTAAGCTACTGAATTAGGAACACTTAACTTAACTTAACATACATATGAGAAAAAATTACAAGCTATATTTGCAAAAATCTGCCTTGCCATTAAATTGTTTTGTACAATTCCACTTACAGTTTCTTCGGCAGAAAGATCGTTTAGTAAGCTGGCAAATTCTTTGAAACGTGGCAAAGAAGTACAAACAAGTCAGGAAAGACTTAATCATTTTAGCAATAAAAGCTAGAAAATATAATTTATAAGAATTTTAATATTTTATATTCTGTATTTTTATAATGTAAAATAAAAATGTATTGTAATTTAAAGTGATTTTTACTATGCTATCCTTAGATTACATCTACATGCCATATTTAATTTTGCATAATAAAAAGGTTTTTTTTTTTAAGTAGACGAGACAAATTTCTATCAAACCTTTTTTAAATTTATTTACTTTTAGTAAAATTGAAGCATGACCTATACAATTTCTATTTTAACAGTAAAGGGAGTGTATAAGGGCCCGCCAAAATTTCTGGTCTGGGGGCCCGCCCATGGATGTGGGGGCCATGCTTAACACCAAACACTAATTTCTCCATTAGACACCACAATCCTCATTAACATCATCTAAAACCATATGTCTCTAAATATTTTCTCTCCATTCTTTAAACTGCACACTACACTCATTATCATGCCGACACTACAATTTATATACGGAATTACTACGAAAAATCAAATATTTATCAAAAGAGATTGTGCATCTGTTTAGTGGAGAATTCGCCCATCGAGGTATTTTAAAAAGGCACCTATGTGCCAAAAAGGACTGTTGCAACTAAAAAAACAAATGAAATACGACGGGATGTATAATTCACCCCGATAGTAGATTTACCCCTTTAGGGGTTGATTAAGACAAAATCCTGAAATACTGTCAAAATACTTGTTTTTGAAAAGGCTCTGAAAAAGATGTTTCGAAAAGTTTTGAAAAAGGTACGTATATGCCAAAAATGAATGTTATAACTCAACAAACATAGGAAAAACAACGGGTACTATAATTCACCCCTTTAGGAGTAGATTGGGACGAAATCCTGATTTTTTTTAAAAACATTTGTATAGGTAACTTTTGTAATTAAAGGTCAAGTCGATATTTCAATGGTCCTAAGAGATATTGACGAATCTCTGAAATCAGATTGAACCCATTTTCACCCCTTAGGCCTGGAATTTCATAAAATCTCTTCCTAGTGGGTGCTTACATCATGGAAGGAATATACCGAATTTCATGTTTCTATGTCGAAGAGATGTTCTATCGAATAAAAAATACCAATTTACCAATGTAGGGGTGATATTAACCAAAAAAACGTCAAAACGCTTCCTAAAGATTTTGAAAAAACACTGTATATGCCAAAAAGGAATGTTATAACTCAACAAACGCTGGAAATACTAAGGGTTCTATAATTCACCCCGAATGTAGATACACCCTTTTAGAGGTTAGTTAAGGCAAAATCCTGAATTTTTATATTATTTAAACATTTGTATAGATAACCATTGTAAGCAAAAACCAAGTCGATATCTGATTGAGATATTGAGTAATCCCTGAAATCATATTTGACCCCCTTTTTAGTCCCTTAGAGGTCGACTTTCGAAAAATGTCTTCTTCGTGGGTGCTTACGTCATGAAAGGAATATACTTTGTGAATTTCATGTATCTATGTCAAAACAACGTTCTATCGAATAAAAAATATCCATTTACCCCTTTAAGGGTGAATTTTAAAAAACTGTTAAAACCATTTCGAGATATTTTAAAAAGACACCCATTTGCCAAAAAGAAATGTTATAACTCAACAAACACAGGAAAAACGCCTCCTTAGGGGTTGATTAGGATAAAATCATGAAATAAGTTTTTCGATGTTTACATGGGTAATATTGCTAAGCAAAAACCAAGGCGATATCTCATTAGTCCTAAGAGATATTGAGGAATCCTTGAAATCACAATTCACCTCTTTTCACCCTTTAGAGATGAAATTTTAAAAAACTGCCAAATCCATTTCGAGATATTTTAAAAAGACACCTATGTGCCCATAAGGAAAGTTGTAACTAAACAAACAAAGGAAATACGACGGGAGGTATAATTCACCCTGATTGTAGACTCACCCCTCTTGGGATAAAATCCTCAAATAAGTTTTTTTGCATTTGGAAGGGCAGTCTTTGTAAGCAAAAACCAATTCGATTTTTTATTGGTCGTAAGAGATATTAAGCAATCCTTGAATTCACATTTCACCCCTTTTCACCCTTTATGCGTGAAATTTTAAATAACTGTCAAAACTATTTCGAGATATTTTAAAAAGACACTTACTTGCCATAAAGGAATGTTACATCTCAACATATACAAGAAATACGACGAGATGTATAATTCACCCCAATTGTAGAATCACCCCTTTACGGGTTGATTAGGATAAAATCGTGAAATAGGTTTTTCGGCATTTGAATGGGTAATTTTTGTAAGCAAAAAGCAAGTCGATATCTTATTGGTCCTAAGTGATATTAAGGAATCCTTGAAAACACAATTCACCCCTTTCACCCTTTAGGGGTGAAATTTAAACAAACTGTCAAAACCATTTCGAGGTATTTTAATAAGGCACCTATGTGCCAAAAAGGAATGTTGCAACTAAACAAACACAGGAAATACGACGGGATGTATAATTCACCCCGATTGTAGATTCACCCCTTTAGGGGTTGATTAGGGCAAAATTCTGAAATAAGTTTTTCGGTATTTGTAAGAGTAATCTTTGTAAGCAAAAACCAAATCGATATCTTATCGATGTCCTAGTTTATTAAAATTTCACCCCTTAAGGGTGAAAAGGGATGAAATGAGTATGAGATCGCCATATTTTAATACCAGAGATATAATAATTGAATTCGATGCATTCTCTATTCCTGGTAAAAGATATTATTTTGCACTTGCTTATGTTAAGGAAAAGTTTGTTGTCATGTCACCATCTTACTATGGTAATAAGGCCATCCTGTAGTTTGCAGCAATCATTTGTATCTTTGATTATCTTTATAATCTTCATGTCATCAGCAAATAACAATATTGTGCATGATATTAGTCTAGTAAGATCGTTAATAAAAATTAGAAATATAAATGGGCCTTAATTTGAGCATTGAGGCACTCCTGTTGTGAAACAGAATTTATAAGATGTCGATGTCCCAAGTATTCAACATATTGTACTCGATTATGGAGATATGAATAAAAAAAAACACACAAAGCAGGAGAAAACCCCTTTAAGTGCATTTATGACACAATTAGATGGTGCGGAATTTGATCAAAGGCTTTGGCAAAATCGGTGTGTAAGACATCAGTTTGATAACGGTTGTCCAAGTTATAAGATATATATTGAATTAATTGTAATAGATTGGAAGTGGTGGTGTGATTGTGCATAAAACCATGCTGATCATGACAGATTATTATACCCAAAATTATTGTGTTCGTATGCTGTACCAGTTCGTCTCGATGAACGACGTAGATTCTTCATATAGGAAGGTCAATTTCGGAGTTTGTCAGGGCGGAATTTTGGGTCCGTTTTTTTTCATCGTTTACATCAATGACCTCCCAAATTTACTTCCTGAAAGTGTCAAAGTTATACTTTACGCCGATGACACTACTGTCCTGACAAATCATACGTCTGTTAACGATGTGGTCAGAAATACAGAACAGGAAATGGTGAAAGTTAAAGATTGGTTCACTTCAAACCGACTTTCCCTTAATAATAATAAAACCCAACAAATGATTTTTTCACTTAACCGCAATATTGATATTAATATTCAGTTCGGTGGGCCAATCAAATTTCTTGGGATTTATATCGATAGTCAACTTAGCTGGCATGATCACATTGACTATTTGGCAAAAGTTCTTAAAAGGGTTATCTATGCGTTCATCAGGCTGAAAACGTCTGTGTCTTTTGATATGCTGCGTATGTTCTATTTCGCTGCTTTTCAGTCGCGTTTAACTTACGGCATAATTCACTGGGGTTTAAGCTCGTCTGTCAACAGAATTTTCTTACTCCAAAAACGTGCTGTAAGAATCCTGAATAATGTTCCTAACAGGCACCACTGCCGAGAGCTCTTTAGGAAATGTAGCATTTTGTCTTTTTACAGTCTTTTTGTTTATACTTGTCTGGTATACGTTAAAGAAAACCCGAACAGATATGTAACCGTATCCTCTAGACATGTCTACAATATTCGTTCTGCTGGCAACATCAGACTACCAAGACTTAGATTGTCTAAATCTAGGAATGGTATTTTTTTGGCAGCCACTTTCTTTAACTACTTACCAGTTTCTTTAAAAAAATTGTCAATTAGATTGTTTAAGTTCAAAATAAAAAAAATTCTTATTGAGAATTGTCTCTACAATTCGGACGATTTTTTCAAAATTAATTTCAGTTCCTACATCTAACATGTAAGCTGTTGTTTTTTTGCTCTACCATTGTTAATTTTATATATATTTTTTTCCCTCTCTTTTCTATATTATTTAATATTGTATTTCATTTTTCAATGTTTTCAAATACTTTCTACTTTTGTTCATTGAATTTATCATATATGTACTGACAAATGTAAACGTCGTAAGATGTCTAGCATGAAATAAATATTATTATTATTATTATTATTATAAGTGTAACAGTGATAGATATACATTGATATTCGTGACCCCCCCTTTTGACCCTCCCTTTGACCCATGTACCTACCGTTTATAGATCAGAAGTAATCACAGATTAAATAAATTAATCTGATGAGTCAGTTTGATCGTTAGGTGGTAGAGCGGGGTGCCGGCGGATTAACAATACTGCTGGTTCAAAAGTTCTGCTTAGCTGAAGTAAATTTTAAATTGTGTTTTGATGATTTGTTATTTGTATATTATTATATTGATTATATTAAATACTAACATCGAAACTTTCCTTCAATATTATGTTTTATTACACTAGATCTTTTGCTTATCATTTCTCATACCTAAATCGTCAGTCATATTTAGTCCAACACTTATTAAAAATTGCTTATTTACATTAGACGATATAGACGATTTTTTTTACAGATTACATATTTATTGACTTCTTCTAATTTTACTTGTGATATTATTAATTAGTTGTTTTCATACCTTTTTCAACTTATCAGAGAATTCTGGGTGCTTATTCTGTCATCGAAGTTATTTTGCAAGTTCGCCCTACATTAATTAGATAGGGTTGAAAATACAATGATATGTGTGAAGGCGTAAAATTGTAGTAAAAATTATTCTCAAATATCTTGGGATTTAACATATCTTAGATGCCAACGGAGTGGTCGAGCGCATTAAGTCGTGCAGTTTGGACTGGTGAAAACAGTCTGGATTGTGCGGTCAGTAGTTCGATTCTCCGTTGGTGATATTATTCGGGCGAGAATAATATGTATACATTACTCATTTCACAATCATTCACCCCTCATCCAGGTGTAGGAGTTCGCCCCCTGGCATCGGCGATTAGCCTCGTTGCAGAAATAGGCCGATGTAAAATAAATAAATAAATAAATAAATAAATAAATAAATAAATAAATTAATATATCTTAGATAAATCTACTCCCAACTATAGAAAAATATAGTATTTCAATCACCATCTAACTTCACGCTTATTTGTTTGAAAGCTCAATTTCTAAAAAACGGGTTGGGTGGATTCCAATTTTAATGAAGCACTAACAGGTACTAACGAGGCACTTACGGATGGCCGACGAATTTTCGTTAGTGCTTTCTATGTCCTGCTAACTTTATGCTTATTTTTTGAATGCTCAATTTCTAAAAAACACTTGGGGTGGATTCCGATTTTAATGAAGCACAAACAGGCACTACCGAGGCATTAACGGTTGGCCGATGAATTTTCATTAGTGCTTTTCATGACCTACAAACTACACGTTAATTTTTTTGAATGCTCAATTTCTCAGAAACGGTTAGGGTGGATTTCGATTTTAATGAAGCACAAACAGGCACTACCGAGGCACTAACGGTTGGCCGATGAATTTTCATTAGTGCTTTTCATGACCTGCAAACTGCACGTTAATTTTTTTTAATGCTCAATTTCTTAAAAACGGTTAGGGTGGATTCAAATTTTAACGAAGCACTAACAGGCACTAACGACGCACTAACGGATGGCCGACGAATTTTCGTTAGTGCTTTTCATGACCTGCTAACTTCACACTTATATTTTTGAAAGCTCAATTTCTCAAAAACGGTTAGGGTGGCTTCAAATTTTAATGAAGCACTAACAGGCACTAACGAGGCACTAACGGATGGCCGACGATTTTTCGTTAGTGCTTTTCATGACCTGCTAACTTCACGCTTACTTTTTTGAATGCTCAATATCTCACAAACGGTTAGGGAGGCTTCCAATTTTAATGAAGCACTAACAGGCACTAACGAGGCACTAACGGATGGCCGATGAATTTTCGTTAGTGCTTTCAGTGGACTGCTAACTTCACGGTCGATTTTTTGAAAGCTCAATTTCTCAAAAACGGTTAGGGTGGCTTCAAATTTTAATGAAGCACTAACAGGCACTAACGAGGCACTAACGGATGGCCGACGAATTTTCTTTAGTGCTTTCAGTGGACTGCTAACTTCACGCTTATTTTTTTGAATGCTCAATATCTCAAAAACGGTTAGGGTGGCTTCCAATTTTAATGAAGCACTAACAGGCACTAACGAGGCACTAACGGATGGCCGACGAATTTTCGTTAGTGCTTTCAGTGGACTGCACACTTCACGGTCGATTTTTTGAAAGCTCAATTTCTCAAAAACGGTTAGGGTGGCTTCAAATTTTAATGAAGCACTAACAGGCACTAACGAGGCACTAACGGATGGCCGACGAATTTTCTTTAGTGCTTTCAGTGGACTGCTAACTTCACGCTTATTTTTTTGAATGCTCAATATCTCAAAAACGGTTAGGGTGGCTTCCAATTTTAATGAAGCACTAACAGGCACTAACGAGGCACTAACGGATGGCCGACGAATTTTCGTTAGTGCTTTCAGTGGACTGCTAACTTCACGGTCGATTTTTTGAAAGCTCAATTTCTCAAAAACGGTTAGGGTGGCTTCAAATTTTAATGAAGCACTAACAGGCACTAACGAGGCACTAACGGATGGCCGACGAATTTTCTTTAGTGCTTTCAGTGGACTGCTAACTTCACGCTTATTTTTTTGAATGCTCAATATCTCAAAAACGGTTAGGGTGGCTTCCAATTTTAATGAAGCACTAACAGGCACTAACGAGGCACTAACGGATGGCCGACGAATTTTCGTTAGTGCTTTCAGTGGACTGCTAACTTCACGCTTATTTTTTTAAATGCTCAATATCTCAAAAACGGTTAGGGTGGATTCCGATTTTAATGAAGCACTAACAGGCACTAACGAGGCACTAACGGATGGCCGACGAATTTTCGTTAGTGCTTTCAGTGGACTGCTAACTTCACGCTTATTTTTTTAAATGCTCAATTTCTCAAAAACGGTTAGGGTGGATTCCGATTTTAATGAAGCACTAACAGGCACTAACGAGGCACTAACGGATGGCCGACGAATTTTCGTTAGTGCTTCCAACGAAGCGTGAAGTTAGTCCATTTTGAATTGCTTTTTTTTTCGAAAACGGTTAGGGTGGATACGATTTTTTATGAAGCACTAACAGGTACTAACGAAGCACTAACGGATGGCCGACGAATTTTCGTTAGTGCTTTCAGTGGACTGCTAACTTCACGGAGCCCTATTTACTTTGTTACCATCTAGATCTGTCATGACAGGTGGAAAGGACGAAGAACCTTATTTCTCGTTTACAAATTTCCAGAATTGCTGTAGGTCATTATGCAGAGCCTGCTGGGAAGGCTGTACAAAGTTCATGTATGCACGTTTTACTTCAATTATCTTTAAATAGTGCAAAATATTTTTCATTTTTCTTGGTAGCACTATTACTAATTTTGTATTCTATATAGAATAGAGTAAAACTGGTTACAAGCCAAGTCAGCATCATTTTGCTTTAGAGCACATTGCCAATCGGCCACAGATAAGTCATGAAATACAGTGTTGCCAGACGTATAAAAATAAATTCTTTTAACATTACAGCAAAATTTCCATATTTTAGAAATAAATTCCATAGAAAAATTCGGGCAAAATTTAACCCTAAATTTAATCAAAAATTCCTGAAGTATAACAATTTTAAAAAAAGATTATATTTATTTACACATATATTTTTTTATTGGAATAAATTATAGTTCATTTCTTTGGTTTAGGCGGATCTAAATGGGGGGTTCGTATTTTTAAGTTGTTACGAAAACAGAAAATAATACATACAATAAATAATACATTTAATACATTTGTAAGAAGATAAAAATGAGACATTTGTATTAAAAATAACACAAAAAATCAAAATGTAATGAAAATTACATTTTATAATGCTATGAACTTTTACCTAAAAGTGTTTATTGTAAGTATGATTTACAAAGCTTAACCAAAACGGTCAAAGGCTCGAATCAAACTATAAAAGTTACTAGATTTTGCAATCTAGTAACTTTTATGGTTCTTGTTCCGCCTAAAGGTTTGGAATAGCCTATACATTTCATCCATAATACAACTCATATTTTTGTAAATATAATTATAATCTGTGTACGAATGAAAAAAACTGAGGTAACAAAAAATTTATTTTCCACAATTGTATCATATAGCTTGTTTCTTTGCTTTAAGCGGAACTAGATTTTCAAAACTAGTAACTTTTACAGATTAAGTGAGGCTTTTGATAATTTTTTTCAGTAAAAGTTCACTTCAAACCCTAAAAATAGAGCTCATGAACTTACAAAAATGAAAATTCCAGTTAGTTCCGCTTAAACGTTTGGAATAGCCTATAAGCCACCTTGTCGACAGAACAAAATTGACGCGACAGAACAAAACCGCCATTTCCTGTATTCGAGGAAACCATGTGAAAACACTGATTTGTCGCCACAAGGTCTATAATTTCGCTTCTTTTTAATTTTGTTTCATTAATTTCTAAAAGTTTTCCATAAGCGTTATATATGTGTTTTTTTTGTATATTTATCTAATTGTTGTCTCTTATGCATATTTTCTAATGTTATTTTCTTATTTTGGTTGTATAAAAATACTTTTCAATTAAAAAAATAAATTGACATATAAACTCATATAATTTAATGTCAAATATGAATTGTCAAATGTTTGAAAGGTGCCATTTCAGCAGTACCACCCTAAGATGATATTTTAAATAGACAACATAAAAAATGAAATTTTCCTCTTAGTTTCGTATAACAAATTGAGACAGATAATAGTACTCTAATTTTACTAAAATACCTTGTGATTTTCAGTTTTCAACTACTTAAATATATATATATATATGTTAATGTTATGTAATTATTATCTAAGTATTTTGTTAGTTCAATAAAAAATTATAAACTAACCTAACCTAACCTAACTTTGCTTTATTATACATTTTTTAGCTTTTTCTGCTACTATGATTGTGCAATAGAAAAATATACACCTAATAATTTTTAAATTAATTACACAGCAAATTTTTTGTACGATTATTTTTTAAAAAATACGATTGTTTGTACGATTTTTTTCTTGAAAATACGATCATTTTGAAGTGTTGGTACGATTTTTTCTGTTTCACCATCTGGCAACACTGGTGGGGACGTATTTAATTTCGATAGTTCGTGCGGGCAACATCGCTCTGAGTACAGTCGGTAGAAAAACTAGCAATAGTAAATATGCCCTTTAAAAGTAAGTTTTTTTTTTTTTTTTTTAGAATCAATAATTTATAATACAAATGTAACATAATTAATTTTCATAATTAAGTATCGAAAAAGTTAACATTTTTCATGACTTAATTACCTTACATTTATAATTTTAAGCAATTAAAATATAACAAATTACAATCATAAGCTAATATTCATAGGGAAAAAATTCAAAAAAACCTATATAAAAGAGCAAAAAAAGTAAGTTAAATGGTCACGCTATTACTAGCCAAAGTCGCGAAATAATTTCTTATATTTTGACTTTTATGAGACATAAAAGTGAAGCTGGGGAATCTATTATTCCTTTCAAATCAGTTTTTACTGGAGTGGCTGCTGCAACAGACGTATCTGAGAGGACGTTAAATCTGCCTGTTTGTTCGAGATTCACGCAAAAATGGCTGAATATATTGTACCGTAATTTGGTGTGATGAGAGAGTAAAATTAGAATTCAAACAGGCTATATGGTATCTCAAAATTTTTATTCTTAGGGAGTGTATCGTATTAAAACATATCTGTGTTATTATTGACTTAAAAACGTATATGACACATATTGTTTATAATAAGAAAACAAATATTTTCTGTTCTGTAGATTTTTTCATTTGGTTGAATATTTGGAGAAATACGTACGGAGGACCTAAAACTAAAAATATAAATACAGTACAGTTCCAGTTATCGGAGGTAACGAGGACGCCTGCCTCGGATAAACGAAAACTCGGATAATGCGATAATATGTACATATATTACGGAATGTAATTTCGAATTATGTACGTATAATACTGCAATTCATACAGAGCCGTAGCAACGGGTTGGTATCAAGGCATTTGCCAGGGGCGCGAGTTTTGATGAGGGCGCGAGGTTTGATGAGGGCGGGTGGCTTAATAAGGGGCGCCTGTATACTCTGTTATTGCTGAGATGAGGACTCTTTTTTGCTCTTCACTACTTTATTTGCCAAGGGCGCCAAAAACATTGCTACGGCTCTGAATTCACAGCACATCCAACTGCAAACAACCAACGATCTCCTTTTTGTCATCGTTTCAATTAAACTTTCTTGAATTAAAATAATATAAAGATTAACACCTTAAAATCAAATAATTTATAATTCAATATGTCTCAACTAGAGATGGGAATGTCGGCTCAGTTTGAGGAACCGGATTAGTGGAGGTCGTTCAGTTTGTTGTGCCGGTTCATTGATCCGGCTCAGTGATCCGGTTAAGTAAACATGTTTTCGAGACACAGGTCGGTCGTTAGTTCGTAGGTAGAACGTCGCTTAGAGCCGGTTCTTGCAATATATGAACTCTAAACATGATCCTGAGACACAGGTCGGTCTCTTGCTTAGATCCGGTCAGTTGTCGGTCGTTCGCACGTAGGTAGACGTCGCTTAGAGCCGGTTCTTGCTTAGACTCGGTCAGTTGTCGGTCGTTCGCTCGTAGGTAGACGTCGCTTAGAGCCAGCTCTTGCTTAGACCCGGTCAGTTGTCGGTCGTTCGCTCGTAGGTAGAACGTCGCTCAGACCCGGTCAGTTGTCGATCGTTCGCTCGTAGGTAGAACGTCGCTTAGCCCCGGTTCTTATCTAACATTTTTGAAACAAACAATTCACTTTATGTAGCTATTGTATTTTAAACCAGATGTGTTAAGTTTATGGCGATGTTTATTGCCCTTATAAATCGGACATCTGGGATTTGGGCAATATTTTTAATATTTTTATATAGTATGGTTGTAAGAAAATACAGACTAAGCCTATTAGTTTCAAATAAACTGCCCTACAAATTGATGACAATAAATAATACACTTTATGATAATACAGTACAAGCCGTGTTCTCGCGAAGTTCAACATGACATCGATCCAGATCCGGATCACTCCGGTCACTGCTCACAATCGCCCGACCAATCGTATCCTTGAAACTTGAAACTATACAGTGAGCCGTGAGCCGGCTCATTTCAATTTGGTGAACCGTGTCACTTCGGTCAGTGTACTGAGTCGGCTCAGTGAGCCGGTTCGTTCATGAACGACCCATCTCTAGACCTGATATTAGCCATAAAGAGAAACTCTCTTTGACCTTGCGATTTGTAGATTTCACTGAATCTACTGTAGTCGTTCAGGAACATTTTATTTCTTTCTACTAAATTGACGAATCTACTGGGGAATATATATTTGATAAAACTAAACAACTACTATCGGATTTAAAATTAAATATTAACGATATTGGAGGACAGGGTTATGATAATGGCTCCAACATGCGAGGAAAAAAAAGGTGTACAAACACGCTTGTTTCAAGAAAATCCACGAGCATTTTACATGCCTTGTGGTTGCCATTCATTAAATTTAGTTATAGGAGATGCAGCAATGTCTTGTCCTCAAGCAATATCCTTTTTTGGTGTCATACAACGATTATATACATTATTTTCGGCATCTGTAGCTAGATGGAAAATTTTAACAAATAATGTTCCTAATTTCACTATTAAATCTGTGTGTGAAACTCGCTGATAGAGCCGAATTGAATGTATAAAATCTGTTAGGTTTCAAATAGTTGAAATCATGATGTACTGATAATACTTTATGAAAATTCTGCTGATGCAGCGACTAAACATGAATGTTTAACATTAACGGAAAAACTTTGCGAGTATTCTTTCTTAGTTATGTTAGTGACGTGGTATAACAAACTTCAACGTATAAATGTTGTAAGTAAATCTATGCAAACAAAAGATATGGATTTTAAAACTACTATCAACTTAATGAAATCATGTACAGAATACATTTCCAGTTTCCGAACAGAACAATTTGAAAACTCTCTTTCTGAAGCTGAAAATTTAGCAAGGCTTCTGGGTTCCGAACCAGTTTTTAAAGAAAAAAGATTACCCCGAAAGAGAAAAATGTTTAATTTAGAATAACGGTTTTTAATGTTATTTTGGATACCATAATAACAACGCTTGAAGAAAGGTTTGTACAATTTAAAAATTATGAAGAAACCTGGGAAATTTTCGATTTTCATAATATAGATGTAACAGTCTGCGATAAATTAAAGAAACACTGCATGGATCTGCATTTAATCCTAAAAGATGAGGATAATCTTGACATCGATGGAAATGAGCTTTATGAAGAAATTATAATTTTGAATAGTTTACTGCCAGAAAATACAGATTCGCCGTTAAAAATATTACAATTTTTAAAAACCAACAATTTACAGAATACAGTTCCCAATATATGGGTGGCATTAAGAATTTTGCTTCCCATCCCTATTACAGTCGCTACAGCAGAAAGAAGTTTTAGTAAATTAAAACTTATAAAAACATATTTACGATCGACAATGGGTAATTAAAGACTAAATTCTGTAGCGTTATTATCAATTGAAAATGATGTTGCCCAGAAAGTAGATATAAGTGAACAAATCAAATTATTTGCAGATTTATAAAGAAAATTTTGTTTTGAATAAATGAATTATTATTACCTACCTATTAGATTTTTGAGGTGTATCGCCTGCTTAGAAATAAATCAATATTAGTGAAATAATTATTTTTTGTAATTATTAAGTTTTGGTTTTTTGTTTTTTAATACTTTTGTGAATAAAAATTGATTTATTAATTATTTTATTTTTTATTATTTTTTTTTACGTCAACCAATTTTAGAATCTTGAAAAATTTTAGGGCGCCAAAACAAGGAGTTCGCTCGGGGTGCAAGATTGCCTCGGTCCGGCACTGATAATATTAATAATAATAATAAAGAATTGATTATAAAAATTTAAAATATGAGAGTTAGCAGTTAACAGTCGGCCCAATTCTGTAAGCAAGTTACTACGAAAAAGTTACAATAAAAGTTGCTAAATACAAGGTCAGTAACTTTTTTAGCAACTTTCACGAAATCTGTATTCTGTAAGAAAAAAGTTACTATGAAATTAGTAACTAGTTGCTAAGAAAGTTACTATTGATAACAACTAACAGAAAGCAGTTGCTACACTTAGTAACTTCAAAATAACTTGTTAAAATCGTGAAAAATCGTAATTTTTCTGTTTAATAATGAATTATTTCAAGCATTTGACAATGAAGAGCAACATAGACAGACACTAATTATAGACTAAAATAATTATAGAAGAATTTTTACTTTATTTTCTGAATAGCACATAAGGAAAATATAAATCATAAACAATATGCTGTGTAAATAATTTTATTTAATATACTTTTAGGACATAGTCTTTAGACATTTACATTACCGGTCAATTGAAATTCTTTGAGTTCTTTATTTGACTCTTGTTCAATTTATATTTTTTTATTTGTTTATTTACATTTGTTTTATAATAGTATAACAGTACAATAATTTTTAAATGTAATACCTACGACTGTCAATGGAAGGCGCGCACACAAAGGGGTGGTCGACGAGTTCAGAACCCCCCCCCCCCCTCCAAGAATTGAAAAATCAAATACTTATTTAATAAAAACTAAGCGATTGAAAATAAAAATCACCTTTTTTATTATTAAAAATTAAATTATAATCAAAATTAAATTAAATTAATATGTAAACCCAGCCCTCTCCATAAAAACACAACAATACATTTGTATTACATTACAGATATCTTTTTCGAAATGGACCCTTCCCAGATCAATGTTCTATGTGCGCGCTTGTTCAGTGGCTATCCGAACTCCTTTAACTGTATTCTCACCCAATTCATTTAAATTTGGACTATAACTTGCACCACCACATAGAAAACAGTAACCACATAGCACATCACCACAGCACCACCACTCGTTCCTGTCAATTATTTTTTAAACTCACGTATCACCGACCATTGCCTGGTTATTTTCCAGGAAATTCAACTGTTCGTAATTCTTTTTCTGATTTCGTTTATAAAGCATTTTAAGTTAACCTCAGAAACTCACAACATAGCTGTCAAACTCAAGTAAAAACGAATACCTCGCCTGCGCAGAACGCAATCTGCTTCTAGATTCACGGTTCTTTGTAGCAACGTTACTAAAGATAACTTGGTATAAGAACGTTGCTTGTGCTTATGCTTGGAGAATATCAATTGTTTGGCGATTGCTTAGAAAGTTACTATAAAAGTTATTTCGTAGCAAATGTTACTCAGTAGCAACTAACGTAGTAACTTTTTACAGAATCGGGCCGAGTGTATACACAAGAAATTTTACTCCTCGAATTTGTTCAAAAAGAGTGTGAAAAGTTATTATTAATATAAAAAAATTATATGCGCAAAAAAAATATATAATCAGAGAGAAAATATATATGTGATTATAAAATAAAAAATATTTTAAATAATTGTGCAAAATTAGAATTAACAATAAAATTGTCAGTTAAAAAGTAAATTCAGTGATAACGACATACGAATCCAGGTTTATTCCTGCATTTTGCTTTGACTTGAGAGACAAGAATCGAAGGCAACATTCTCGGTAAGCATCGTGCAACTTCGGCGACCAACTAGCAGTGTTTTTACAACGTCTCGAAAATTTCCGAGCCTTGTTCCTCGGTAACTAATTAATAATTTAATTATATATAATAATTTAATTACTTATTATATTAAAACAATTAAAATGGTTGGAACAAAATGTGCTAAATGTAATGGCAAAATAAACAGATATGAAGACCAGCTAACTTGTGTGGGTTCTTGTACTTCTGATTTCCACATAAAATGCGTTGATATCTCTGAATCACGTTTTGCGGACATGAAAGCCAATAAAGAATTTCTTAACTGGAAATGTACTTTATGCAAAAAACAGCGACAGCCCAGTAACTCAAAAGCTAGTGAAGCTATGTGTACCGATTCACCGAAGCACGATCTTCCATCTAACCCGTCTTTAACAGAAGTGGTAGCAATGTTAAAAAATCTATTAGATGAAAATATCAAGCTTCGGTTATCTATAACGGAAACGCATAACAAACTCGACGCGCAAGCATCCCCAACTGAGCGTTTTATTGGGTAAAACAAAGGAACTGGAAGATGAAAACGAGAAACTGCGTGAAGAGAACGAAGATCTTCGAGTTTCGTTGGACGACCAAGAGCAATATTCACGTCGTAACTGTCTGGATATACATGGACTGACTGAAGTAAAGTGTGAAAATGTAGTGAGATAGTAGATGTAGTGAAATAGTGAAAGTCGGTCGTATAATAGGTATGGATCTAAAACCTGAATTGATCGATAATTGTCATCGGCTCGGGCGAGTGGTAATTCTCCAGCAATAAGGGGAATTATTGTGAAATTCGTGCGGAACTTGGACAAAGAAGCTTTCCTTAAGTGCCGTAAAGTTAAGCGTAACTTAAATACACGGGACCTGGGTTTTGACGTGAGTAATACTGTGTACGTTAATGAGAATTTAACACAGCGTAGAAGAATGCTCATGTCACAAGCTAAGATAATGAAACGTCTCTATAACCTGGCTTATGTATGGTCTAGGAACGGCCAGATCTATGTTCGAGAGCGCGAAAACTCTAAAATTATATATGTTAGGTCGGAAAAGGATTTGAAGGATATTGAGAGGAACTGCAAAGAGCTAGCACAGAGGATACTCAACTCCAATACCGAAAAGTAAACATTTAACTTTGTATTACCAGAATGTGCGTGGACTGCGTACAAAAACTCGCTCTTTCTTTATTAACACCCTGTCTTCTGATTATGACATAATAGCACTTACGGAAACGTGGCTTAATAGTAATATTAATACGGGAGAATTATTTAATGATACTTATACGTGTTATCGGAATGATAGACAGGATGTTAGGAGAGGAGGTGGGGTGTTGTTAGCGGTTCATAATAAATGGTCATCTGTGAATCTAGCAAAAGGCAATTCCTCTCACGAATTTCTAATAATTAAGGTTTTTAACAATGTTCAATCATTTATTTTTTGTTGTGTTTATATACCACCTAATAACAGTGTAGAATATTATAAATCCTTTTTCGATTATTTAGATACATATCCTGAATTAAATGGAGCAAAAATCTTTATTGTCGGAGACTTTAATATTCCAACAATCAGCGGGGAAGATTCCCTGTCAAGTGTTAACACTAATGATAAAAAGATCATTGAATTAAATAATTTTATAAGCATGTACAATTTAGAAAGCAAAAATGAAATAAAAAATAATAATTCGCGGACTCTTGATTTGGTACTGACTAATCTTGAGAATGTAACAATTGACAGGGAAACGGATCCACTAGTGCAGGAAGATGGTCACCACCCTGCACTTTTCATTGTTATAGATTGTAATGTATATTTTTGTAAGCAACCAGTTTGCCGTCAGAATTCATATAATTATAAAAGAGCCAAGTTTGAATTAATTTACAGGGAGTTAAGTAAAATTAACTGGTCGGTTTTAAATGATTATATGAATGTTAATGAGGCAGTGGATGAATTCTATAGCCGCATCTACGCAGTACTAGATCGACATGTTCCCAAAATACCTCACCATAAAAATAATTATAATCGATTATTTACTCCGGAAATGAAAATTCTTAAAAATAAAAAAAAAATCATTTTAAAAAACATAAGTCCGGGTCTGGCGACTTTAAGTATCACCTCGGTATGTTTAGACAGGCGCGTAAAGATTTAAAACATCTGATCAAAGTGAAACATATTGAATATATGGTCGATATAGAAAACTATATTTGTAATGACCCTAAAACTTTTTGGAATTTTACAAAAAAACAAAAAAACGGAAATAAGTAGTCACTTTATTGACGATAAAAAAAAATAAACTTATCAATAATAAAGAAATATCAAATGGCTTCGGTGAATATTTTTCGTCAGTATTTGACCCTGTTCAGGCAGATGCGGATTTATACGCCGACGCCCATATTATTGGTACTAGTTTAGACATATTTCATCTCGATAGTATTTCACTTGAAGATTTAGAGTGGTCCATAAAGAAATTAGCCCCAAAGCGATCATGTGGACCTGACCTTATACCTCCTTATTTTATTAAGGGTTGTATGGATGTTTTAGCTGTGCCTTTGTGGATATTGTTTAATAAATCTGTATCAAGTAATGTTTTTCCTGATAGGTGGAAAATCTCGCGAGTCTGTCCCATACATAAATCGGGTGATAAAAGGTTACTTAGAAATTACAGACCTGTTTCCATCCTTTCTTCTTCTGCCAAAGTTATCGAACAAATTATGTACAGGCATTTATTCCATCATGTTTCACCTAATATCTCTGAATGTCAACATGGATTTTTACCAAAAAAATCTACAGAGACTAACCTCCTGATTGTAACTAATTTCATATCAAATAATATAGATCAAGGTCATCAAACAGATGTTATCTACTTGGATATGAGTAAAGCATTCGATAAAGTCCCGCATAAACTTTTAGTGAATAGTTTGAGCTCAAACGGTGTCTCTCGTCATACCTGTAATTGGTTTATCTCATACTTGACGCAAAGATTTCAGTATGTAGAATACGCAGGCTCTCAGTCACGTCAGTACTCAACACCATCTGGAGTACCACAAGGCTCGAATCTTGGGCCCTTGCTATTTTTGTTAGCAGTTAACGATGTTCCACAACAAATAACTCATGGTAGTTGTCTGTTATTCGCGGATGACATTAAACTATATAAGCAGATTAACAATGTTTCAGGTTGCCATGATTTGGAACAGGACCTAAAAATGCTATTGCGTTGGAGCTGTGACTCAGAATCAAACATCAATTAAATTCGAATATGAAATGGGTGACTCTGTGATTTTAAGAACAGATACGATAAAAGATCTTGGTGTCATTTTTGACTGTCACTTAAATTTCAACAGTCATATAGTGACATCTGTACGTGACTGTTTTAAAACATCAGGTTTTATACTTAGAATGGCGAGAAACTTCAGGCAAGCTCGAACATACATTATTTTATTTAACTCATTGGTACGTAGCAGGCTGGAATATGCGTGTGTGATTTGGTCACCGTTTCAGAGTAAATATATTAAGATGTTAGAAGTTGTCCAGACTACATTTTTACGTAGTGTTGAATACAGAACTACAGGCTTTTACCCTATGTATGAATCATCTAAAACAATATTAGAGCGATATTCTATTAGATCTCTTAAAGACAGGCGTGATATTCGTAGTTTATTATTTCTACATAACATATGGAACGGTGGCGTAAATTGTTCGGTCATCCTTTTTGATAGTTCCACCCCCTGGAATGAGAATAAGACATTATTTGTTTCGGGAAAATGCTGCTAGGACGGAATCTTGTAGGATGAGTTCACTGAATCGAATGGTCACCTTTATAATCAATTACTACTCAGAAATAATTTGTCTGACATCTTTTATATGAGTTTTGGCATTTTTCGAAAACTGATTTGCGATAGTTTGTAAAATTTGGTTACATGTTTTTTTTTATATATGTGTGTATACATTGTATGTGTACACACATATGTTCCTTTTTATTTGTTTTTTAATTTCCTTTTTTGTTTTATTTACTTTAAAAGTATTTATTTTCATATGTTGTATACCTTATTATTTTGTTATTCTTAATATATATTTCTTGCTTATTGTTGATATTTTATGTATATATATATTTTATTTTATTTTTTCTACATGTGTAGATTCTATTGTGTATACTTAATGTAGGGACACTTTTGGGACTTTAAAGTCTGTTGTATCCCCTATTTCTCAATAAATTAAATTATTTTTTGTTCAATGTAATTTTTAGTATGATAAATTTGGGGATGATGGTGGTTAGAGCTATGGTGACCGCTACCTTTAAACCTAAAATATCTCGCTTATTATTTTTACTTAACATCAAAAATATACATATAGAAAATGGTATAGAATGAAGAAATGATTATCTGTTCTACTTGAAACTGAAATATCTCACTTATCATTTACGTTATAACAAAAATGTATGTAATAAAAACCGAACGAAGTACGGGCACGCTAGGTAGTTAAATAATAAATGTCTTCAAGTGAAAATGAACAAGGTCAATTGCTTGGACATTTGCGCTCGTCTTTTATTTAAAAATAACCCACGCTATGCTTACATGTGTAGCTAACTAACCAACACGTGGTATATATATATGATATTTGTGGTAATATACTGAACATGGTATATGAAACAGATTATTATGATGTATATTTTTTAAATTGTTGTTTATTACTGGTATAAATTTTCAGAATGGATTATCTGTAATTATTTGTAATTTCAATCAGAGCCGCAGTAAGGGGGGGGGCGGAGGGGGCGACGGCTCCTAGCGCACTAAGGAAAAGGAGCGCCATTGCGAAGATGAGGACTTTTTTTTTTGTTTGCTCGTCACTTGGATTTTGGGAGGTGAGGACCTTTTTTTTTTGCTCATCACTTAAATTTTGAGAGGTAAGAACCTTGTTTTTATTTACCAAGGGCGCCAAAACACGGCTCTGCCCCTAGCGCAAGTTTTCCTTACTGCGGCTCTGATTTCAATATCTAATAGTTTAACTATGCATTCATTAGATGTCACTTTTCAATAATTGTTGTTTTTTAACATTTATTATTTTGTTTACTAAACAACGATGTGGCCTGCTTATAATTGGAGTTAATTATGTTAAGTTTTAATACAAAATTGTAAATTTCACACATTTCAGGATTAAATAGATTTCAGGTATATGAATGCGGCCAACACAGGGTGTGTGTACTGAATGTCAGAGACATTTTGTGTAAATAATGAAGATTTTTAATTCAACGCCCGTGATTGGTTTCTACCACGAAGCTAATGAAACTTGTGACTGTATAGATCAACGTTCCCCAACCTTTGGTGTCTATCGACCCAAAAATAATAACAAAATTATAAGGCGACCCATGTGCGTTGGAAAAAAATGATGCAAGTGCAGGACAATAATTTTATTCATAAACACATAATAATTTTATACCAGTACATACTAATGGCTCTTCTGCTCATGATTCTCGTTCACCAAACTGTCTATTCTTGCTTCGAATGATTTAGTTAATGCAATCCTCAACGTTGTGTCAATGCTTTAAAGTCGATTTCTATATTTATTTTTAATTGCAGTCAAAGCTGAATTTTCTTATACATAAGTGGTCGCAAGTCACGACACATTTTTAAACTTCCACGACCCAAAATTGGGTCGCGCCCCAATGGTCGCGGAACGCTGTTATAGACAAACGTATAAGAGGCCCAATTTTCAAGTTATGAAGTGTCTTAAAATATAAGAAAATTGCAAATATAAGAAATTTGCACCAGAAAATTGCAACAATTCGTAATTATTTGAACAAAATATAAAAACAAAGTAGCATTCCAAAATCCGAAAATAGAGACAAACTTACCAATTTCTTAAAATAAATTAGCTAATTGCAATGTCATATTATATTAAACTAAAACACATCATTCCTCTACGAGGGTTTGTACAGGTATGAAAAAATAGACACGATACGTCACCAGCTGATGGAGTGCATTGACCTACAGAGATAAGAATTGCAAGTCAAATCCATGTTTAGTGATTATAAAACAATTTTACTTTTAAATGTGGTAGGCAGTGTTAAGCTCATTTGTGTCCGTTGTTTTATTAACAACTTGTTTTTTTGCTCTCCGAGATGCTCCACATTCAAATCGCAAAAAAACTATATATATATATATATATATATATATATATATATATATATATATATATATATATATATATATATATATATATATATATATATATATATATATATATATATGTCCACTGATATCAAAATGCAATTCTCATGCCTCCATGGCCCTGTGGCAGGGGACTGAGACGCGTAATCTCTAGGATGCGGGTTCGATTCCCGGGGAGGTTGTATTTTTGATATCAAATTTTCATTATTAAAATTATATATTTGTTAATTCAAAATAATTTCATTGTTTATTATATATTTGGGTGGTGTACGCACTGACTGAGACATTAGTGGTAAATGTGTTTTTCGATAGAAAAATCAGCTTCTCTTTCGTACATGAATTATGTGTAATTGAAGTCACGACTTGTCCACTGATATCAAAATGCAATTCTCATGCCTCCATGGCCCTGTGGCAGGGGACTGAGACGCGTTATCTCTAGGATGCGGGTTCGATTCCCGGGGAGGTTGTATTTTTGATATCAAATTTTCATTATATATATATATATATATATATATATATATATATATATATATATATATATATATATCAATTTTGTAATAAACGGCGATTTTAATATAGATATTTTAACAGAAGATATGAATTGTAAACAAAACAAGCTAAAATTAAAGCGCATAATTTGTACGTTGCCAAAAGTACAAATAAGTAGTGGAACATTATTAATTCCGAGCTAAATTCGAACACTAGAAAAGCGGTTAAATCAAATATCGAGAGTGAAGTTTATAACAATCATTTCTCAGAGATAGCAGAAAATCTATCAGCCAGTTTACCTAACCCCACTATTAACACGCATAGTTTTGTTACTAGGTGCAACAACTCCCTCTTTTTGTATCCTACGGAAACAATAGAGGTAAGAACAACTATTTTCTCGCTATCAAACAGTCATGCTCAAGATGTCTATGGTTTCAACAGCAAAATATTAAAATGCTGCAGCTGACCAAATTTCTACCGTTTTTAGTAAAATTATAAATAGAATTTTTGAAACGGGCATATATCTGCAGAAACTGAAACTCTCTCGAGTTGTGCCTATTTTTAAATACGGGAACAGTAGCAACCCCACAAATTATCGGCCTATTTCAAAAGTGCCGGTTTTTTCTAAAATATTCGAAAAAATCTTGGAAGAGAGGCTCAATATATTTCTGATTGCCAATAAGATGTTGAATGAGAACCAGTTTGGTTTTAGGGCAAAATCTAACACCACCAAAGCAGCGATCGAGCTTATCGCTTCGTAACAAATACTTCAATAGTTAAATTCTTTTTGATAAGCTCGAGCGCTACGGAATTCGCGGTACTGCGCTATGCCTGTTAAAGTACTGTCAGACAAACAGACAACAATTTGTATCAAACCACGGTGCTACTTCTGCCACGAGCTGCATAAAATTTGGTATAGTTCAGGGCACGATACTTGGACCTCTGTTATTCATTCTTTAGATCAATGACCTACCAGATTTTGTAAAATCGGCAAACTCAAAGACCATCCTAGTTGCCGATGACAGGACATTGCTTAACAATAGTTCTTCTGTGGATAAGCTACCACAAGTATCTGAACATACGTTCGCCAAATCCGAAGATTGGTTCATTGCCAATAGGCTTACGTTAAATGTAAGCAAAACACAAAAACTAATTTTTAGTTTAAACCGATGCACCCATCAATCCATCAACACGGTGATCCGGTAAATTTTTTGGGTTTTTATATAGACAGTCAGTTGCACTAGCATTGCCACATTAACAAGTTGACGACGTCGCTAAAAATTATCAACTATGCTCTCTGTCGCCTGAAACAATCTGTGTCACACGACACCTTAAGAATATTTTATTTCGCTAATTTCCAGGCAAAATTAGAGTACGGCATATTACTATGGGGAGTGCGCAGCGCACTTAGTAGAATCCACAGATTGCAAAGATGTGCTCTTAGACATATAAATAATGTTCCACATAGAACACCTTGTAGACAGATATTTGTTGATAACAAAGTCATGTCAGTTTTCAGCTTGTTTATTTATGCTGGTCTTCAGTGGCGGCTGAGACAGGGACGCGCTGGGACAGTGACCTCCTAAAAATTTATAGTAAAAAAGCTAAATTTAATACTTTATTTATACGTATGTAAAATTGCATTAAAGTAGCTAGATATATCTGCATATTTTTATTTTTATTATTTCTTATTCAAAGATTTTTCATATAAATGTTAGATTTAAAAAAATTTAAATCAAGACAACAACGCTCGGAAGGACACTTGACAAGGACAAGGACAAGGACAAGGACAAAACGTTGCCATATGCAATATCTAATGTTCTTCGCTACATATGTAGCAAAAATTTACTAGTAACGGCAACAGCGGCAAAGTTAGTGTTGTATGTATTAGGGAACTACGGCCGGTGTCCCGTAGCTTAGTTCGGTCGTTGTGATTTGTGACAAGTACTTAAACGTGAAAATGAATCGAATGAAGCACGTTAGTTTTATTAAAATATACTGTATATTTTAATAAAACTAACGTGATTAACTATGAAACCAAATTATTAATAAAAAATCAGCTGTGGCCACCACAGGACCGACCGCCATTATAAAGTACTTGTATAAAATATATTCTAGCAGCAGTGTAGAAATAACTTGGCCTAATATTTTCTAACAGAGATATTATTTATCATGACCATGGAAACGTTACATATAAGTATGAAAATTTGAGACTGAAAAAATTTTACAAAAATTTAAGAAAATTTTTTCGAAATTTTTCGTTTCATCAAAAAACATCTCAAATAAAAGTTATTAGTTATTGCATTTATAGCAACTTTTGTAAAATAAATTTTTTCGAAATATTTTTCTGTTGCTAAATATTCGCAAAAATCTTAAAATCGACACGAGTAAACTCCCATTTTTAGTCAACCGATTTTTACCAAAAGTTGATCAACTCGTGCCATTGATGGTAGAAGCTTAAATATGAAGTTTCATAAAAATCCTTTTAGCCGAATTTGCTCTACACGTGTACACAGACAGACAGGCGGACGGACGGACAGACGGACGGACAGATGGACAGACGGACGGACAGACAGACCGACAGACATCATGCTAAAAATAGTCAAAACGTTATGTAGGCACCTCAATTCGTGGAGATCCATCGAAATCTCAAAATCGGTATGATCACAATACCTCCCTTATGTATGTTGGCGGTCGGTAAAAATATGGGTCCTCATCGGCCAAACTTGAATATTTCCTAACATAAACATGGAAATAGAACATTTAATAGAAAGTTTAGTGAAAAACAATATTTAAATACAAGTTGGTTGTGTGAATGTGATAAATAAAATGTTTTTTTTTTTTGTTTCGTGTGTTTGATTTGCTCATCAGACGCATATGAAATAAAGACAGTAAATAGTGTTAAAGATATTAAACATTTCAAAGATAAAGTTCTTAAACACAATGTGTCTCATAAACATATGCATTATTCGGTCAAATTTGCCTATTAAATATACGATTTCAACTTGATACTGCGTATAAACGTTCAATTAAAGAACATAACGAAAAGGTTAAATCTAATATTTAAATACATGTGAATATGTGTAGGTATCTGCTTAATTAATAACCAAATATGTTATGTTTCTGACTACAAAGCATTGTCTTAATAATATTGTAATTTTAATAATAATAATAATAATAATAGAAGTAATAACTACAAAAATGACAATAATAATATTGACCATAAATCTTAATAAAAGTGTCAGATTTGTCAGTTTTTCTAGTTGCAGAACATATTTTCAGGTATTTTTTATTTATTTACTTTTTTCTCGTATAACTATATTTTAATAGATATATATGGGAAAAAAAGTGTCCCCCCAAATATTTTACTCACCAGCCGCTACTGCTGGTCTTGTGTATGTGAAGGAGAACCCTACTAAATATTCTACCTATTCAGATACTCATGTATATGACACTAGAGGAAAGCTAATCATTCGCCGCCCCAAAATTAGACTTTAGACAAATTTAGACCAAATCCATGAATGGTATGTATTTGGCAGCTCTCTTTTATAATCATCTACCTATTTCAGTCTGGGAATTAAAACCTGAGATGTTTAAAAAAAAAGTAAGATCGATCCTGACAGAGAATTGCCTATATAGCACCGACGATTTTTTTAATCTCTTAACCCATGAGGCAATATTTCAGGTTACTTACCATATTTGTTGTAAGATATTTTTGGTAACACTGTATTTTACTTATCTTTTATACATTAATTCATTATTTTATATTTTTATAAATTTCGATTTTAATGTATTACTTTGTAATGTCTTGATTTTATTTTAGTTAATTTTAATTTTGACTTGTGTAAACGTGTGTGAATGTAACATCCTAAATTCTGTGACGTCATATTTTAGCTCTTTTAATTACGTGACGCTAAGTTATTTTAATTTATTTTTGTAACCTTTTAATTTTAATTATCATTTATTCATAAGTTTTTGATTTTAATATGTTATTTTGTAATGTCTTGATTTTATATTGATTTTGACCTGGACAAACATGATTTAATGTAATAACACCAATAAAAATATTATTATTATTATTATAATATTATATCATTATTATTTACATCCCACTTATCCTTTGAGCGTCATTACATAAACTAAGCGTTGGGCATCCGCTTGTAAAAAGTTCTTGATAATTTCGCTTACAACGGATGATTTGTCTAAATTATACTCCAAAAAGAGCTGTTTGCCTAGGGTGACCATTCGTCCCGCATTTTGATTGGGTGTCCCGCATTAAGATGCGTCCCGCAAAAGTCCCGCATTGTAACTTGTATTTGAGGACCTTTTTTTTTGCTCTTCACTTCCGTCCCGCACTGCCTTCTTAAGAAAATGGTCACCCTATGTTTGCCGAATAATGGATATCACTTTACGTTTTCCTGTTTTCATTGGAATATCAGAAAAGCGTCATTTCATTCAGTTCTCAAGGGCGTTTCATTCGCGTCCGTATATTATAAACTGTTTTCATTTTCTGAAGTCTAGGGCATCCGTAGCGGATAATTATATTTTCTTAATAGATGCGTAATAATACGTGCGTCCGACAGTATTGTCATGGTTAACCATGACAACACTGATTACGGAAAAGTTACGCCGAACCAATGTATCTTTAAATTAAAAAATAAAACAGATAAAACTTTCACTAGTTGATTTATTTTCTTTTTTTCAATTTTGGTTTTATACACAAAATAAAAACATCATTTTTTTTATTTGTTTTCTTTCTTTCTAATCTTTCTAACTGGTGAAATAAAATTATCTTATCTTATCTTTAAATCTTTTGACTTTTTTTGATTGACACCTAAGGTTGCTCTCTTTGCAGAACAACCGAACATGTTCTCTCTTTTTTATACCGATTATTCTTTTTCTTTTTCTCTATTTTGTTCTCTCTTTTATTTCAAATTGAGAATATTTTGATTTAATTGTAGTGTCATATTCGGATCGCCAAAAACCCAATAATGCAGAATTTTCTTTTAAATTATTGAAATTATGTCAATACTTCTTTACGATTCCTGGACATTATGCCAAGGTCGGAAGGGTATTTACAATAATCTGGGCACAATGGACCAAGGGAAGAAATAAATTGAATATTTGTGTAGTTAAATCTATATTGACTAAGATGTACAATTATAAAAATATCTTGTGCAGTATGATTGTATGAAAATTATTATGATAAAATTAAAAATAACTAAAAATGAACTCTTTTGTCTCTTTTCATACTTTTTACTTATATTCAGACCAATTCTGTAACTGCGTTACTATGAACATAGTAACTAAAATCGTCACTATGAGCAAGGTCAGTTACTATCATGAATGAAAGTCATTGTACTTTTTATAATATTTTATCTCGTAGTAACGTTACTACACAGTAATTTTTTACAGAATTGATCTGAATAAATTTCTGACAACTCAGAAACGGGCACCTCTACACAGTACCGGATTTAGATAACGTGAGGCCCCAGGCTATTAAAATTTTGAGGCCCCTTCAACCGATCCCCTCCCAAACGTTTTTTTTTTTTTTTTTTAATAACCAAACTTGTTTAGTAGAATATGAAATGTTAGTTGACTCTTGTATACACATATTATTTATATTTCTTATCAGTTATTCTAGGAAATATTTTTGAGTACATTTTAATAAACAAACAGTATAAATTATTTAACATTAAAGTAATGACATGTATTTTAAATCTTCTAAAAAAATCCAAAGGAAATCGTTGTCAGATGACAGCATATGTATGTGACGTCACACTAATATGGTTTATTCTCAGAATGCTCAGTGCGAATTGTGCTCCTTCATTCATTTTTATTTCTTTTAAATTTTGAATAAGACCTCTCTCCAGAACGGTTAGTAACCATTAAACTAGGAAATGCCATCTGTATTTTTTCTTTATATATTATTTGGTAGAGGTTTTCTAAAAAAGTGAATTTTTTTACGGATTCTTCAGTCTCTCTTAGGCCCACTGAGATACAGACTATTTGCTTACAAATGTTACCCATACACATGTACAAAAATGTATTTTGCCCTAGTTAACTTATAAAGGGAAAACTAGATTCAGGGTGAATTTCAAAACCCTTCGTATGGCCTGCATTTGTTGAGTAATAGCATTTTTTTGAAGCCTCCATTTTTTGCGTCTTTTTGAATCTTGAGGCCCTGCCTCTACATTAGTCTTCCGAGGTACGACCTGCACGTGGTGTACATATCGCCCAACATCTCCCTGGAGGAATTTTGAGACAGAGTTGATATCATTATGAACCACGTGAGGACTAATGGCTGAGAAGCGATCATCGCAGGCGATATTAACGCTAAATCGCCTATGTGGGGTTCACCAAAAACAGATAAAGGGGCAACATATGGACCGAGTGGGCAGCAGCACTACACCTTGTGACTCACAATACGGGAACACTGCCGATTTTCGTCAGAGGTAAGAGCGCCACATAATTGACCTCACGTTCACAACACAGAAGCTGGCGCAACAGATTGCGGATTGGAGAGTGCTGGAGATGGAGAACCTCACCCTACACCGCTACATCAGGTTCTAGGTGAGGGATGGGATAGGCCCAAGCTCCCGGCAAAAACCGACAAACATCGTGGTGGACTGGGACGTGTTTAGAGTTCCCCTGCCTATACTAGTAGACTCTATGATGGAGAAGCAAAAGACGTCCCATAGAAAGGGTGCTGAGGCGTTGGCGAAGGCATACCGGGCAAGTGTCATACATGGCCCACGCCATCAGAGGATTATGTCCTACTGGTGGGACCAGGACATCAGTCACCTTAGGGCCATCAGCACCAAAGCCAGGAGGGCACTTACACGAACCAGAGCCAGGGGACCCGATACAGAAATCGAGCAGAGACTAGCCGAGTACTGTTTGAGGTGCAGCAAACTCAAGAGAGCCATCGCCACGGTGAAGAGAGAGCAGGGGCGCAAGCTACTGCTGTATTTATTTGTAAACATGTAAAAGTAAATCAAAGTCAGTCACCGCATGCAAATTTAAACAGTAGAACCTGCAGTCTTGAATAACGTAATAAAATAAGATTTCCCCTTTATTTTAGGTGCATTCCCTTTTTGCTCTTAACTGAAACCACCTTGCTAAATTTTTGGTTACGCCCCTGTATGATATAATGATGGATTGCAACAATATTAATTCATTCACGTCATCAAGTCATCTCAAGGTTATGACTTAAACAATCTTAACAATATAATTGTAAAATGAATCTCATATTGGAATTGCGAACCCACAAGTCATTTAAATTAGACGTATACGTTTATTTTATATTATTAAGAGGAAAGAAAAAAACAAAAAAATGCAAACGAAAAACAGTAACATCTATATTAATAAAATTGGAGGCTAGGTTTTTTAATTTTTTCGGCCTCATATTTGGTTTCTATACGTTTCAAATCATTATAAGACAACATTCGCAGAAAACCTTTTTCTCTGTCTGTCTGTCTATCTGTCTCTCTGTTTGTCTCTCTGTCTGTCCGAGAAACACGGAAAAATGGCTCGACATATTTTCACGTAATTTGGTATGAAGATATAGTAAAACTAAGTCGAACATAGGTTCTCAAAAGTTTTATTCTAGGGGGAGTGTTTAGATGTTAAAACTCTTTATTAAAAAACTTAAAATATCTCCCTTATTATCAGAAAAATATATATAACAAAAATTGTTATAGTAAGAAAAAATATATGTGTTCAATGTATTTAGATGAATATTTGGGAAGTTACGGGGGAACACCCTAAAACAAAAATCTAAATATATCTCCCATATCATTGACTTACCAGCAAAATCATATATGACCAAAATAGTTTATAACAAGAAAATTAAATCTTTATTTATTTGCATTTTTGCATTTAGATGAATATTTGGAGAGTTCCGGGGGAAACCCTTAAACTAAAATTTTGAAATAATTCCCATATTATTGACTTTAATGCAGTTTTTAATAAGGAGATTATTTAGGGGGCAAGGGGAGTGTACTTATATGGTTGAAATATCTCATTTATCATTTACTTAAAAGCAATAATAAATATGAGAAAAGAAACTATTCCTCTCTGTTCAATGCAGTTTTTAACGAGATATATATTTGGGGTAAGGATGGGAGCGATATATCGATATTTCGAAAATATCGATACTTTAGAAAAATATATCGATATTTGAAATGCGATATATCGCGCAAAATATCGATATTCGCTCAAAATATCGGTATTCTTGTAATTTTTATCTATTAATTCGGACTTTAGGTCATTTTGTTTAAGGCGGCGCACAACCCTATAGTCCTCAATAGTTTTTTATACAAAACTAATAATCGGAAATAAAATTAATAACAATCTATATATCAAAATTTCCAGCGAATTTTTATCTATCTAATAGGATATTTTTAATTGTAGAAAAAACTGTTAGGTAGTTGTAAATAAGCAAATTGCATTATAGACGCCATCTTGTAAACCAATCGACGCATATTTGCGTACGATGCGGCAAATTGTACCTAAAGCTTCATTCTACAAATATGATTTTAGTTATTTTGTTGTATTGTGAAAATTACTTATAGTTATTGTACTTGGTAATCTATTTTTGCCGCCCTCTTGAATATGCCGCGGTTTTCAAAATTGGTGTTACGGGTAAAAATGATTTATATCTCGTGAAGAATACGTGTACCAAGTGGCATTCTAGTATCTTTAAGTATAATATTTTTCGACGAAGGCTCTAAACTATAAGTAATCAAGTCGAAAAAAAAATTGACGTATTATTTGAACATTTCTACACAAAACTATATAAATATAAAAGTTATTCGAAACCCACAAATAGATTTAAAAAATTACAGAACAATATCGCTGATGTCTATTTTTAAGTTATTGAGCGATAATATTTTTACAATTAATGTTTCTACAATTAAAACTATCTTATTAGATATATACAAATTCGGTGCAAAATTTGATGTATAGGTTGATACTAATTTTATTTCAGATTGTTAGTTTTGTATAAGAAACTAGTAACCTCCGGGGGTTATACGCAGCCTTAAGCTTTGAAAATCATACTCAAATTGCAAATTCTAGTTTAAATTGATTGTCATTATAAAATGTCCTTTTCATTGCATTTTATTTTTTTGTCATTCTTAATAAAAATTTCCCATTTATTTATTTTTTGTCTTCAAAATATGGAAAAATGTATTAAAATATTTGACAAATGTCATTCTTCTCCATGGTTTTACTGTTGGAATTTTAAATTTTCACATACCAAACCTAAAACATGAAATAACCCAAGCAAGGTCCCTTTTCGTGACAGCCTAAAATAACGAAATTTCCATCTAATCGTTTGGAATAGCCTGTAAGACGAAATTCAGATTTCAATAATTTGCACCTTTGAAATTTTATGTCATGTTGGTATTAAAAAATTATAAAAAATGTCACTTTCTTAAGTTTGTGTGTTAAATCTGGTTTGTCCTTACAAAAGTGAACAGCATATATATATTTAATTAGGAGAGCAGTTAACTAGGAAAATATTAGAAAGTTGGTTGGTAGCTGGATGAGTACCAACTGTAAAGTGATTGTCTGTCAAGCGGAGACTTCTTTTCCCGCCAAGCCAACCAAAAAAAAATTGTAATTTATATATCTTACATGTTACGGGTTAATTATTTCGATACATCGAAAATATCGATATTTTTACTTCGATATATATCGAACATCGATATCACACTTACGATATATTACGAATCGCGCATATTCGATATTCACTAATAAATTCCCATCCCTAATTTTGGGTGCTATGGGTAGAGCTATCTATTAACCAAGTATCTCACTAATTACTAACTTAACATCAAAAATATATATAAATGAGTGGTTTAGAATAAATAAACGATTATTTTGTTCTACTTGAAACTGAAATATTGCACTTATCACTTACGTTACAGCAAAAATGTACATTACTAAAACCGTACAAAATACGAGTACACTAGCTGGTCGTAAATAATATTCTGTGCTACTTTTAGAGCAGTGCTGCTCAAACTATATAATGTGGCGTACCAGTAGGTTTTATTTCCAAAGTGCCATGGACCGAGACCATATTTGTGCCATATATAGTACTCAGTTCCGTCTTTTCCATAAGGGCACATGGGACACGAGCCCAGGGCCCCCGGCTTGATGGGAGCCTCAAAATGCGGAGGTCGTCGTTTACACGGAAAAAAGAGGAGCTCAATTTTTAGTGCAATTTTACTACTTTTATTAAAAAAACCTTGCAAATGAATCGGCGGAATTGAGTATCTCTATATACTCTAATAAAAGCAGATAAATTAGAGGAATTTTTTCCGAATTTGGAAGTTGCTACAAGGATACTCCTTTGCTTAATGGTCACCAATTGTAGTGGAGAGCGCTCATTTTCACGGCTAAAAAGAATTAAAAATAAATTACGAACGACTATGTTACAAGAACGAATTTGTCAGTCATGTGCATAGACAGTGATATCCTTCAAAAATTAGACTTTGAGGACATAATAGAAGATTTTGCACAACAGAAATCCCGGAAGAAACCATCATCATTAACGTAAGTCCAATTCTCAAATTTGTAATACCTTCACGTATATTTGATTTGTATAAAGCTAACTATAATAACCAATAAAGTCACTAAATAAAAGTATATATTGATGTTTTCATTCACATTTTTTTTTACTTTCTAAAAAGGCCCCAAACTCTGTGCGCCCAAGGGCCCCTGCATGGCCTAAGACGGCCCTGATAGTACTATTGTTTCTTTTTATTCTGGAAAATTGCGGCCGATAACTCACGTACCGTTATCGGTACACGTACCACAATTTTAGTATTACTGCTTTAGATGGTGATATTTAGTTGTTAGTTCAATATTGTTAGCCCTCTTGTGTCCCAATTTTTTTTCTTGAAAAAATTACACTGGGCTAATGGAGGGTCACTAATGCTAATTTTGTATTCAATTTTAACCTAATGTGTAACTTATTACCTGTAGACCTATAATTGGTAAGCCCGCCCTGAATCGGATCTGGGCAGGTAGTGCCAAAAGGGTTTATATATGCCAAAAGATTTATATGGGTGAAATAAGAACAATAATTCTTTTATTTTTCTGGTGTTTCAATTTATTATTCAAGAATTACAGTCCCTTTAGTTCTATAAATTGTGTGTTTTATTTTCAAATATGTAACGTAAGACAAACAACCGTAATAACGTAAACTCTTGCACTATAGTAATTGTTTTTAGCAAAAACACAGCGTTTGTAAGTGTTTGGCCACGGGCGTTTCGATGAAATTTGCACGCATTGTATATTTACATGGATTTATATATGATCCTCCTCAAGGCGGTGTTGGGCACTAAAAGGTTAAATTTTTGTAAATTTGTAGGCAGTTTATAAGTTCAAATATGTTGATTGCAAATTTTGAGTTCTTTGACCAGACAATAAACAATACTGAGGTTAAAAACATTGCAAAAGTTTTTCTAGACATGCAGCCAATCTGTTCTGTTCACAAAATATATTAATTTTTACCTGGTTATTACATTTATTTATTATTACTATTATTTATTTATATATAGCTATATATGTATATATATATATATATATATATATATATATATATATATATATATATATATATATATATATATATATATATATATATATATATAAATTGTAATACTGATATTTTGTGTCAATTGTAGTTTTGTCATTGTAATATTGTGTTATTTTTATACTGTAAAAATTGTCACATTGAGATAAATGAATGAATACCTGTAAAAATTAAAGTGATGCAATATCCGAGGTTAAATAAATTATTTTTAAAAAAAATAACGTATAAATTATTAAAAAACAAAAAAAAAAAGTCATCCATAAGTTAGGAATACATAGGGATGGGAAAAAAACATCGATGTATCGAAAACAGCGATGTTTGTTTTAAAAACATCGATGTTTTTACCATCGATGGTCAGCTGGCGATAGTATTGATAAACCATCGATGTCTACTACCGATGTCGATGTTTAAACTTTGAAATTTAGAAACTACTGCTAGAGGCGCTGGAATCTTAAAAATTTAATTTTTATTAAAATTTGTACACAAAATACAAGCGCCATCTATTGTGGTATAACAATACTACAATATATAACAATAGTGTTAGTTCTTATTCTTCTTAGCAGTTAGCAGTATACGAAAAAATAAGAAGAAACTTCTAATTTTTACAAACAATGCGAACGACCAACGACGCCAACACACTTTTTCTTTTTGAGTCTTGTTGACACTTTCCCAGTTGTTATTCCTCCAATCCCTGGATTTTTGTAAGTTGTCATTAGCTATTTTTTTATATATTGAAGTTGGCTTTTCCTGAACAAAATGATCAAAACCTTCAATTAATCGGTAAAAGTAACTAGAATTGAAAATCTAGTTCCGCCTAAACCAAAGGAACAGACTTTATTTCAACTTAAAAAAGTATAAAAATAATTGTGTATGACAGTGTTATTTTTATGTTAAATAATATAAAATTAACATGAAGATTACTATATTAGTATTGTAATAAAATCCAATATTTCATTTTAGAAATGTAAAAATACGAAGGTCTGTTCCTTTGGTTTAGGCGGAACTAGATTTTCAATTCTAGTTACTTTTACCGATTGATTGAAGCTTTTGATCATTTTGTTCAGGAAAAGTCAACTTCAATGTATAAAAAAATATCTAATGACAAATTACAAAAATGAAAATTGCGGTTAGTTCAGCCTAATCGTTTGGAATAGACTGTAGGTACAAATTACGGATTTTTATATTGGGTATAATAATATTAATGTGAAATTAATTACTATTAAAAAGGAATATTTCTATTTCAAAATCTAATAAATGCTTTTTGTGTATTATGTGTTACTTTTTTCGTATTTTATCTTTACATTATTAAATAAAACCTATATAATATAAATAAATAGCTTTTTTTAATATTAATAAAACATCGATGTTTCCGATACATCGATGTTTTTCCTTCGATGTTTTTTCAACATCGATAGTAAGGCGACGATGTTAACATCGATGTTAAACATCGATGTTTTGCCTTCGATGTACAACCCTAGGAATACATCAATTCAAAGTCATTGTCCTAAGACTTTGAATTGATGAATTCTTTTGATACATTGTTACCATAAACGTTATCAGCAAAGTAATTTGTACCTACAATGACTTTTGGACTTATGGTGATGTAAGAAAAGAGTCATTTTCTTTTCAAATTATACTATCATCAATGCTATCATTAAGTTGATAATTTGAGCAAAGTGTTTATGACTTATGGTGATAATAAGTTTCATTTCCGTTGGTGATTTAATTATTATTTTTATTTATCAGACTAGGAGAAAAGCCCGTCATTCGACGGGGTAAAAGTAATCACCAAATTAAAAAGAAACTCTCGGTACAATATTAAAACAGCGGTGGCGTTTGTTGATAAGTCATATACTTAGCTTTCTTTCTAAATATAATAAATTGTCAAGTAAATGCCCAGTTAGACAAAGGAAGTAAACTGATTTAAAAAAGAAACTATAAACATCTGTAAAACAATTATAGAGGCTAGCGAATATTTAAGCCATCTACGTCACAGATTGCAGAAATAGAAATTAATATGGAGCTACTGCTCATGTCAAACAGCAACTTATTTTATGTAATAATATATAGTAAGTATGTTATTCGTATGTAATAATTACAGGAAAAAATTGATAATAATAATTTGCGTTAATTTGTTGGCAAGCACACCACAAAACTTCTTTTAAAACTAAATTTTTTGTAAAAAAAGATTGAGACTGCTCTAGGAGTTTCCCATTAGTACTCCCATTGGTTATGCCCTTCACCTTAACGTCCGTCACCTTCACCAAGTTGGGATCAGTGAGAGCTAATTCAATCTTAGAAATGAAAGCTTTTTAATTTCCTTAGGAAAATCCAATTATAACAATGGCAGCTATTAGATTTTTAAACAATTTTGTCACCACCAGGCGTTTGCCATTACACAGGGTATTTTTTGTGTTGAGGTTTCGTAACAACATAATTATTGCCCCTAAGTTTAAGTTTAATTTGTGAGGTGACATCCCTGAGAGGGTAAAACTATTCACAAATTATATAGGATAGGAAATAAATTATATGTACATACATAGTACTGCAGTAGTGCTTCATTTTATCTGTATGAATAATTTTGGGTATTGCAATATTTTGTAGTCTGAATCGAGTTGCATAATTATGTTCTAGCAAATTTAATTTTGTTTTCATTTGTAAAATACGGTTTGTTATTGCCATAGCATAAAACTGGTTTAAACTATATAATTTAGATATATGAAAAATATTTTCCGTAGAAAATCTTATCGGTTTGGTGTACATAGCCTTGATTATATTTTTTTGCAATCTGTATATATTATCTAGGTAATTTTTTGTGGTTCCTCCCCAACTTATAATAGCATACTGTAGTAGAGATTGGACCAACCCATAGTAGAAACATTTAAGTTTATCAGGTGATAATATGTTACATAGCCTCCTAAAAATATATGTAGTTTTCCTTAGATTTTTACATAAATTGTCTATATAGTTGTTCCATCTCATGTGATAATCGATAGTTACACCTAGATATTTTGTTTTGTCTTTTCTATATAATATAATGGGCCTCGCATCATATTTACATTGAAGAGTTAATTCAGAAAGTGGGGGTTGGGAGTTTACATTTAAAGAGAATGTTAGGAAGTTAGATTTTCCTATATTCAGGCACAGTTTATTACAGTGTAACCACTGTATAACGGTTTTGAGATCTTCTATGGCAAAGCTTTTGATGTCATCTCAAGCATCGGTTTTTAGAAATAAAACTGTATCGTCGGCGTAGGATATAATTTCAAAGTGAATATCAATATTGAACATATCATTAAGGTATACTAAAAATAGCAAGGGGCCCAAAATTGTGCCTTGTGACAATATGTGACAATAGTATCCGAACTAGATTTGTTATTGATTATAGTGGATTGGGTTCTGTCGGATAAATAGCTTTTCATTAAATCTATTGGTTTTCCTCTGATACCGTATATTTCCATTTTATGTAACAGGAGTTCGTGATTGACTGTTTCAAAAGCCTTCGCTAAGCCTAGAAATATGGCGATAGGCGGAGTACCATTATCTCAGGCGTTATAAACTTGATCAGTAAGTGCAGTTATTGCATCGGTAGTCGACTTATCTGGTAAAAAGCCGTATTGATTGTGGTTCAAAATGTTACCAAATTTAAAAAATGACATGAGCCGGTTGAGTATTAGTTTTTCAAATAATTTCCCCAAATTACTTATTAATGAAATTGGTCTGTAATTATTAATCAATCCTTTATCTCCAGCTTTATATATTGGCACAACCAGTGATTTTTTAAATGCATTAGGGTAGTAACCGTCTGCCAAACAAGTATTAAAAATATTGCAAGGAGTTATTACTTCTGACGTGTATTTAATTATTTCTGTACTGACTTTATTAATGACTATAATTTTATTTGGTAAATTAATATACAACACAATATAATATTAGAGTAAAAATATTTTCAGTACATGTCAATCCATTCCAACATTATTAGTAACCATGGTTCCTTGAATTTTAAGAAGCGCTTATCTTATTAAAACAAACAACAAACTCCCACACGCTTTTAAAAATCAAGTCGCCATCATATCTAATATTTAATTTACCAATCCTATTGATTTATTTATTTTAACAATTTTCTCTGCTGGTAATGCTTTGGTTAATCCATCTGCTAACATCTGATCCGTTGGTATATATTTTAATTCAAAATTTCCATCTTCAATTTCCTTTCTTGCATATAAATATCTTAAATCCATGCGTTTTGATCTTCTACTATTTATTCCATTCTTTGCCATACTAAGTGCAGATTGGTTATCGCAGTATATTGTTAATTTATTACCATTTTTGGATAATTCCATTTCTAACTCAGTGAATAAATTTTTAATCCATTTTCCTTCTTTCACCGAATCACAAAGAGCTACATATTCAGCCTCACACGTGGACATAACTATAATTGGCTGTTTTTTTGAAGCCCAAGAAATTGCCCCACCGTTCAATAAATACAAATATCCTGAAGTAGATTTTCCATCTTCTTTAGTATTCCAGTTGGCGTCAGTATAACCCGTCAAATTACTTTCTTTTCCAAATGTACATAAGTTTCAAATTTTTTGTTTCTTTTAAGTATCTTAAAATTCATTTTAGGTGTTTCCAATGAGTACTATCGAAGCAGTAATTGAACTGACTTAAATAATGTACCGGGTAAATGTCTGGTCTACTACCTTGTACTAAGAACATTAATTCGCCAACCAACGACTGATAAGGAATATTTTGGTCAAGGGGTTTTTCATTTTTCTCCAGTACCAATCCTATTTCCATTGGAGTTTTTATTCCTTTAGCGTCTTCCATATTATATTTTTTAAGTAACTCTTCGCTATATTTTTCTTGATCAATAGTTATGATTCCTTTTTCTTTATCTTGCTTTATTCTCATCCCCAAGATTATATTTGGTTCTCCAAGGTCTTTAACATCAAATATTTTCTGTATTTCTTGCACGAATTTTGTCATTAATTTTTCATTTGATTTGATTTTCGCAATACAAAAGTCATCTACATATATTCCTAACATTATTAAACCTTCTTCATCTTTCCGTATATACACACATCTGTCACTTTCCAATCTTTTAAAGTTCAGTTTGGATTGTGAGTGAATACGGAAAACTGTTAACATACCTGTAATCAGCGACCCGGACAAACACATATTTCTTTCTACATAAATGTAAAGTAAGTTGCTTATATTTACGTTGTTATTCCTAATAATATCCCCATTAGAATTTATATATCACTATCACTTAAAAACCCATATATTTCCATATCACTTTATCATTATAAATTAATCATAACCAAAAACTGTTATATTATACAAAACAAAATACAACTAATGACACCTGTCATTGGATAGCGGCTAAATGGAACTGAACCTGGCCGGGAACGGCCCCGGCAACATGCCATCTACCGTGCAAAACCTGACTAAACAAACAAATGAGTTAATCCATCCAAATTCAACATCCTTGCAAAATCAGACCAAACCGAGTTTTGCAAATGCGATGAAACAAAATATTAATAAACCGTTAAATCCAATAAAAAAACTCGCTATTATCATGGACCAAAACGAAAACACCCTAGCAGAAGAATATGCTGTAGCTGTAGGTGACGTAATAGGGGCTCAGAACATAACGCACATTCAAAAAATCTCTAAACAAAGAATTTATATTTTTCTAAAAAATTAAGAACTTGTTAATAATTTTGCAAACAATCACAAAACAATATCCGTAAATAACATCATAACTAAAGTAAGACAATATATAGTACCAACAAAGAGACTAATTATATCAAATCTTTGCCCTTCGATCCCAGATAATCTAGTTGAAATAGAACTTGAAAAATGCGGACTAAAATTAAAATCTCATTTAAGCTTTCTGCGCGCTGGATTTAAAAAAGAAGGATATCAACACATTTTAAGTTTTCGTAGACAAATTTTTATAGAACCCAATGAAGATATACAGATTCCAGAAAAAATAAATATGACATACGAAGGACAAATATCATTATGTTCATAGCAGAAGATACAACCCCGTGTGAAACTTGCAAAAAATTTGGACACAAAACAGAACACTGTAAATTTAACAAACACTCAAACACCTTTAACGACAACAAACAATACATCAGACATACAAGTGCCCCAACCACCAAATATAAGTCTACAACCAGAAAAACCTCTTGCTCAGGCTCAACAACCACAAAACTCTTCGCAACAAAGTCAGTCACTATTACAAAATCAAGGAAACGAAAAAAGATAGAACATATCCCAGAACAAAAATCTATTGAAACTCAACAACATATTTCAGTACAATCGGAAAAACAGCAAAATGAAAATAAGGAAAGCGAAAATCTTGAAAATAAACAAACAGGCACGGAATCTCAAGAAAATAATAATAAAAACATTAGGGAAGATGGAACCACAAATATAGGGCAAAAGAGACCACTAACATTATCTAGCAGTACTGATTCCCTGAATAAAGAAAACGTTACAATATCTGAAAATACACCTGACGATGATAAACACGGAACACACGAAAATAGGAGAACAAAAAAACAAAAACCATCTACGAGCAGACAAAAATCAATCAGTCCTAAAAGAACTCCAGATCAAATAGAAGAGATCCTAAAAACTTGAAACCCTTTTTCTTAAAAAATAAGTATATAATTAAATACGACATTTTTATAACTATATTGGAAAATGTACAAAACAACAGTGACCCATTATCAACCGTAAGACATTATGTTGATGATGCCGAACATTTCCTAGAAATAACAACAGACCTGTACAAACATGCTCATTCAAAGGGACTGAAAAACAGATTCACCAAGATAACAACTAGACTGCGACAACAATTAGATGAAGAAGAGGAAGAGGAGATAGAAGAGGTAGAAAAAGACATATAATGGCGATACTGCAATGGAACTTGAATAGTTTGAATACGCATCTGCCCAAATTACAACATTTAATATCACAAACAAATCCAACATTTATTTGTCTTCAGGAAACCAGACTATTAAGCGAACAAAATTTCAAATTAAAACAACATAACATATTTAGGAAAGACAGACAGACAAACACCATAGCAAGTGGAGGCGTAGCAATCATAGCTAAAAACCAAATATTTGCACAAGAAATAAATATAATAACAAACTTAGAAGCCATTGCAATATCTACCTTTATTCCACAAAAAATGACTATTTGTTGTGTATATCTTCCCCCAAATGCAGCTATAACAGACACCGATTTGAAATTATTAATCCAATAATTACCGACGCCATTTATTATTCTGGGAGATTTTAATGCCCATAATATTATATGGGGTTCTAGACGCACTGATACAAGAGGAAGATTAATAGAAAATATCATAGATGATAATATAATCCTGTTAAATGACGGTTCACACACACATTTCTGTGCAAATAGTGGAAACTTCTCATCTATTGACCTCACCTTTTGCCATCCCCAAATAGCACCATACGTATCCTGGCATGCACTGCCTTATATAAATGGCAGCAATCATTTTCCCATCCTAGTAAGCCTACCTATTCATAATGATAATCCCCCCCCCCCAACACCATCAAACGAGATGGAAATTAAAATAAGCAAAATGGGAAACTTTTAAAGAAAAATCTAAAAATCATAACTTAAAAATACTAGACCGGGATATAAATCAAACTGTTAAAAATCTTGTAACATTTATAAAAACTATTGCCGACGACACGATCCCTAAGAAACAAGAACAAAAAAACAAATACATCGTACCATGGTGGAATAAAGAATGTTATACTGCAACAAAAGAAAACAAAAAGGCTCTATATAAATACAGAAGGCAAAATACTCTTGAAAATCTCATAAATCTGAAGAGAAGACGAGCCATTGCTAGAAGAGTAATTCTCGAAAGCAAGAAAACATCCTGGCAAAAATACGTTGAGAGCATCAACATACAGACAACACCTGCTGAAATATGGGAAAAAGTGAGAAAAATAAATGGAACCAAAAGTATGAGAACAACGCCAGCCCTCATTGTAAACAATAGCATAATAACTCAGACGCAAACAATTACAAATATCCTAGCAGACACTTTTGAGAAAAATTCAAGTAATAATTCCTATGATCAAGATTTCCAAAACTATAAAATTAATAAAGAACAAGAAGAATTAAAAATAAACAGTGATAATGATATTATAAACAACAAATTTACAAAAGAAGAACTACATTGGGCTATCAGGGATTTCAAACAAAGAAATGTCCAGGGCAAGATGAAATACCGAATGAAATCATACAACATATGTCGGACAAACTTTTAGACCATATTCTGGACATTTATAATTATATTTGGGAAAAACATGTCTACCCAAACGATTGGAAAATAGTCATAACCATACACATACACAAATCAAATAGCTCGAAGTCTGACCCCAACAACTACCGTCCCATATCAGTGTCTAATAACCTGAGCAAATTGTTACAGAAAATAATAAATAAAAGATTAATGTGGTTTCTAGAAAAAAATAATATCATAAACAGTACACAAAGTGGTTTCAGAGAAGGTAGGTCAACTATTGATAATCTAATGAACCTCACAAGCGAAATAAGAAGTGCCCAAAAAATAAACAACACCTTTCAGCAATCTTTTTTGACATAAAAAAAGCGTATGACACTGCATGGAAACACAATATTCTACTATTCTTACAACAGTCTGGATAGATGGACATATATTATATTACGTAAAAAATTTTCTTTCTGAACGTAAATTCAAAGTTTATTTAAACGGATTTTTCTCAGACCAAAAAGTACAAGAAAACGGAGTCCCACAGGGTGAAATTTTAAGTGTTGCACTTTTTTTAGTTGCCATAAACAATGTAACATCAGGAATAGCCAAACATATAACAACATCACTTTTCGCTGACGATTTGGTCCTATATTACAAAGACAAAAATATAAATTCAATACAAAGAGAATTACAGCAGGCATTATCAAAGCTTGAACAATGGTCGCAAAACACGGGGTTGACTTTTTCTGTTGCCAAAACTAAGGCCGTATTTTTTACAAACTCCAGAAAAACCAAAAGCAAACCATTATTAACCTTAAATGGAAATAATATAGAGTACGTTACAAATATTAAATTTCTTGGTATTATACTTGACGAAAAACTAACCTGGAAACACCACATCAACTATTTAAAACAAGATTGTTTGCAAAGAATAAATTTATTAAAAACAATAGGACACTATAGATGGAGAGCACAGAAAGAAGTACTTCTAAACATCTATAAAGCCATCATTAGATCTAAATTAAACTATGGTTGCGCTGTATACGGAGATGCGAAGAGAAGTACGATAAAAAAGCTAAATACAATTCAATCTACATCCGTCAGAATATGTATAGAAGCATTTAGAACTAGTCCGGTTGCAAGTATTTTATGTGAGGCAGGAGAGCCACCCTTGGACCTCAGGAGGAAACAGTTATTTCTCCTTTATATAGTAAATTTAATAAAAAATCCAGATATACCCATCCATAAAAATATATTCCGCAAAAACAATAATAATTTATCCATTAAAGATAATTCACCCCTTCAAAAACAAATACTTGAATACCTAAGTTCCCTTGATATTCCTAACCCTCAAATTCCAAAAAAATACAACTCCAATATACCTCCATGGGTCAGGAGAAATCCAAGTTTTTACCTGCACCTCTCGAACCAAAATAAATCCTCCACCCCACCCAACAATATATAAGCAACAATTCTTAGAACTAAACAAAAAATATCAAAATTATATCCAAATATATACTGATGGATCCAGAATGAACAATAAGACAGGGGCGTCAATAATTATTGGAGAAGAAGTCCACAAACATCGTCTTCCCGATGACGCAAGCAATTTTACAGCAGAAGTCTACAGTATCCTTCAATCGTCCGAGTACATAAATCATAGCCCAGACAAGAAGTTTATCATATATAAGGACTCTTTAAGTTGTTTACAAGAACTAGAAAAGCCTCATAGTAAATGCCCATTAATTAAAAAAATCCAAGAAAATATTCACTACTCCAAAATAAATAATAAAGAAATAGTACTTGCATGGATACCATCACATGTAAATATAGAAGGAAATGAAGCAGCAGACCAAGCAGCGAAGGAAGCAACCAATATAGAAGAAATTACAGAAATAACCCTTGAGAATGACATAAAAAACAAAATCAAAGTTAAAATAAAAGAAGAATGGAACGTTATATGGCAACAAACTACCAACAATAAATTAAGAGAAATCAAAGACAAAATCGAACCAAGTAAAACACCTGACAGCAGAAAAAACCAGACCGTTATTACCAGGCTGCGCATAGGACATACAAAAGTCACGCATAAACACCTCCTAGATAAAACCGAACAACCAGTTTGTGATATGTGCAACACCCTTATAACAGTGGAACACATATTCATCCACTGTAAAAAATACGACAGATCAAGAGAAAAATATAACATCCCAGATGAACTCCGTTCTGCGCTCAGCTACAAAAACCAAGAGAATATCATAAATTTCTTGATAGACGCAAACATGATCAAAGACATTTAGCCTTGCAAACTGTTTAAAACCACCAAATTGTATCACTCTTTGTTATTATTATTATTACTATTGTGTTATTTTATTATATCTGTTTTACAATAATCACTACTATTCTCAAATTATTATTACTATGAATCAAACTATTTATTAGTATTATTACTGCTGTTTGCTATTATTATAAGTAATTATTATTAATGAAAGCTGTAAAATTATCTAATATGTATGTATATTTATTATCTATGGGGTGCTAATAATCTTAGACATTGAAGTGCCCCTAAAATAAACAAAAAAAAAATAAGTTCAGTTTCTTTAATTCCATATCTAAAGCAAAATTCCACTCTCGTCCTGATTGTTTTAGACCATACAGTTATTTTTCCAGCTTGCACACGTATTACTCTCTAGATTTATTTTTATAATAGCCCTCCAGAAGTTCCATGTATACATTTTCATTCAATTTTCCATGTAAATATGCCGTCTTCACATCCATTTGTTTCAGTACCAAATTTAGTTTATTTGCTTCAGCTAATATAATTCTAAGGCTAGCTAACTTTAGTACAGGTGAATAGGTTTCATAATAATCAACATTTTTTCTTTGAAAATAACCATTTGCTACTAGCCTGGATTTAAATCTAATACCTTCTAAACCATTTTTCAACACATATACCCATTTTGATTTTAAGATATGCATATGTTTTTCTCTCTTAATTATCTCCCATGTACTCATCTCATTATGTGATTTCATTTCTTCATCCATACTCTTCATCCAATTCTTTTTACATTGACCATTTATTGCTTCTTTGAAATTTCTTGGTGCTGTTTGTTCATTTTTTGATAATTTACAATAACTTTTATTTTCAGGATGTAATTTAAGTCTATCAGGCTTCTTTTTTATTCTTTGAGAAATTCTATTCTTTGATTCGTTTTCAATCCTTCTTTCTTCTATTTCGTTTTCTAATATTACTTCTTTTTCATTTTGAATTCTTGTGCATTCTCTGTCGTTTCTATTTTCTCAATTTTGATCTACATCTTCTTCAGTAATTTTATTTCTTTTGTGCATTATTGTTACTATTTCTTCAATTTTCTCCATTTCTTTTTCTTTATTCTTTGACAATAAATCCGAACCCTTCTTATCTTCAAAGAATACAGGCTTCTTGCATGCGAAGACTTTCATTTTTTCAGGATCATATAAACGATATGCTTGTTTATTTTGAAAATATCCTATCATAATAGACGGTGTTGCTTTGGCGTCAAATTTTTTCCTGAAATGTTTAGGTATCCAAGCATATGCCAAAGCTCCAAAGACTCGCATGTAAGAAACAGTAGGTTTCTTTCCACTCCATATTTCTTGTGGCGTTTTATCTCGCAGTGCTCTAGTTACACATCGGTTGCGTATATGAGCAGCTGTAGATACGGCTTCAGCCCAAAAAGATTTTGGTAATCCCGATTCTAATATCATTGTCCTGGACATATCCTGAAGTGTACGATTCATTCGTTCGGCAATTCCAATTTGCTCAAGTGTTTCTGGTATAGTGGTTTGTTTTCAAATTCCCTTTTCAATAAGAAATTGTTCTAATCTTTTACATGTGAATTCACCTCCATTATCTGTTCTGATTGTCTTTACTTTTCTGTTAGTTTCATTCTCACTTTCGCATATAAGTCTTTTTAAATGTGTATCTGCTTCCGATTTTTGTTTTAAGAAAAATACTGTAACTTTTCGACTACAGTCATCCACTATGTACATGACATACTTCGCATTTCCAAGTGATTTAGGCGTTATTGGTCCAAATAAATCAATGTGTAACAAATCTAAAATAATTTGGTGGTTTATTAGTAACTTTAAAGTTTTCTCTAATACCTTTTCCCAAAACGCATTGTTCACATTGTTTTCTCAAACTATTTTTTATTACTAGTCCTCTAACCATTTCACTTTTATACATTTTAACTAGTGCTTCATGATGCACATGACCGTAACATCTATGCCATAGAATGTCATTATCTGTCATTTTTGACATATTGACAGTTTCTTTATTTTTAATAATTTTATAATTTAATCTATATAAGCCGTTTATTTTCTCAGCTGTCAAAATTAATAAATTTTTATCAAACATTTTGCATTTCCCATTCTTAAAACAAATTTTCAGACCCGCATCATCTAGTTTACTGACAGATAACAAATTGTCATCCAGATCTGGAACACAAATAATATTTTTAAATGTAACAGAATTATACTGACTGTTTGTCTGCGGTTTCAGAGTTACGCTTCCAACTCCCACAGTTTCTCGCAAAGTTCCATCTGCAACTGTTATACTTCCAGAGTTCTTCTCTTAATAATCTGCTAAATTTTTAGGATTATTAGATATATGACAGGTCGCACCACTGTCAATTGCCCATGACACTTCTCTCTTATTCAATTTTTCATGACTGACCGAATTTACCAAGTAGTCTAAATCTTCATCATCACTTTCATTATCGTGTACCTTGTTTACTTTCTTTCTTCTTTCATTATATTCTCTAGAGTATCTCGTGTTCTGATTAGTTTTAATTTTATTTTTTTTGTGTCTTGTTTCTACTCTTTTTTTTGCCAACAATCTTTCTCTATATGGTCCTTCTTGCCACAAAAATAACAAATTTACCTTCCATATATTTTTTTGATTTGATCTTCGTATTTTCGTCTTCATTTAATCTCGTTTCTTCACTTATAAGAGAATTTCTGATCTGTTTTGGCGTAATATAATTTGCTTTCATGGCTTCATATATACGTTTTATTGATTTATAATGACTTGGAAGACCATTCAATATATAAGATGATATCTTTTGTCGCTTGATGACGCTTTTGTCATTATATCACCTATAGAATCTAGTGATGCTTCCAAAGATTCTATGCGTGTAATATATTTATTGACATCGTCATCTTTGCGCCATGCTGCATTTGCTAAATCTCAACGAAGAGAAATCTTTTGCTCTTGAATGTCGCTTTGGTATATTTCCTTTAATTTAAGCCATGCACCTCGTGCTGTCTTCTCATTTAGTATATACATTGTTTGTTCCATACTAACGCTTTGAACAATTATATTAAGAACCTCAGCATCCTTTTTGTTCCACTCGTTTACTACTTCAGGTGTTGCACTGGATATCGGTGGAAGTTCTGTTGAAATTTCAATCAATCCTTTTGCTCTCAAGTATACATTTACTTAAATGCCCAGTTTATGTAACTTATGTAATGGTTGTAACCGAATCCATTTTTTTTTTAAATTTATTTCATATAATGAAATATTCAGATTCTTAAAGTTTTATTTACAACCAGTGTAACTATCTACTATTATATTGTACAAGTGTTGGTATGTATGTTCTATTCAACTTCTGGTGTATCTTCATTTTTTCGGTAACGCGTAGAGAGGAAAATGAACCGCCGTCTTATCCGGGTGATATTTTTTTAGTGCTTAGGCTTAATTTTATTTCGACAGGGGATACTGACTAATTTTTATTGATAAAAAGCAAGCATATTTTCCTCAAAACCGTGGCGTTGATCGTCACCATTGCTCAGCAGGGATAGGTTGTACCAGACGATAAAAGATGTTTATTCATATTTCTACTATTTAGGAGATGATTTCAGACCAAAACTGAATTGAAAAACTACAGTTGAAGGTATTTTATTAATAAAATTGATGAAATGTGTGAAAACTACATAAGAGTTGATAAAGATAATGCAGTTTTTTAAGGTTTTAACACATTTTCATAAATTTTGAAAATTTTTGCTGGCCATAAAATTGCCTTCAGTTAAAAATGCTATTAAACGAAAAAGTAAAAATCAGTTTTGAGTTATCAAAATATATTTTAAGGGTCGTTCGAACGTTTTAAATGTTAAACCTATCTGTAGAATACGTTCACAAGAGTTTTTAGGGTGAGGATCGATCTGTTAAGCAGTTTTGTTATTTTAATTCTGGAAACTGTATGTTATTAACTATTTTACTAACTATACTAACGAAAGTATAAAGTACAATGTATTAGGAGGATAGATAAGACAGAATAATATTCGATATTTAGTAATCGCGTAATTTTAATTTTGTTAAATCTTGAAGTATTAAATACCCAGATGTCATTTTAATATATTATTTCTTTATATAATTGATTACTATAGAATGAAAGTGTTTTTTTATCATCATGAAGGTCTTCCGCTGTTTTTTTTTTTTGCAGTAAAAATGCTAATTTTAAGACGTATTTCAAAAAAAAGTATTCATCAGCGCCTCTCTCGAACAACGAAACAATTACCGACATTCAAATTTAGGAGGCAATTCCTTCGCATTACTGAATTATAACAAGTATAGGTGAAATTTTAGTGATTAAATAAATTAAAAAACGACTATAATATATTTATATGTAAACCAAATTATTTACGAAAAAACTGAAAATTATAAATACCTTTTTAAATAGTTAAACAAGATACTAAATTTAATAACGTAAAATATTATTACAACGAATATTTATTACAACGAAAATCGGCAAATTTCACATCTATCAGTGTTACTCAAAAGTTTTTCAAAATTTCCAAGTACCATAACTAATAGTGAATCCTGTGCAATAATATTTAACTATTTTATTAATTTTTCTCTATTTTATTCATAATCCATGTATTCTTTATAGTGAAATAAAATATTATTGTTACGTTTAAATGGTACAAACGTAAATTAATTAACCGATTTGGATAATCCTTTGAACATTGCATGTATAGATTAGAACTTCCCGAGTGTTATTGGCTATATCAGTGTTTCTCAACCGGGGTGCCACCAATTTGAACAATTATTTCAACGTTAAATTGCTCAGAACTTCCTGTTTGTTATAGGCTAATGATAATAATAATAATAATGTTTGCTGACGTTTCGTGGATGTACCGCGGGCGCGTCACTTCGATAACCACGTGACAGGCAAAAAACGAGTCGCGAAGCGACGAGTTTTATAATCGACATTGCGGCAAAATGCCTTATTATATTAAAACGAGTCGCGAAGCGACGAGTTTTGTCAACGTAGGGGGAGAAGCCCGGCATAGCCGGGCTGAGGCCCCTAGTTACTTTATAATAACTGGGTACTACTGGAGTACTGGGCCCATAACCAATAATGATTATAATTTTATTTGGTAAATTAACATACAACACAATATAATATTAGAGTAAAAATATTTTCAGTACATGTCAATTCATTCCAACATTATTAGTAACCATGGTTCCTTGAATCTTAAGAAGCGCTTATCTTATTAAAACAAACAACATTTATCACATCCTGTTGATTTTTTGTTAAGTAGTTTTTTTATATTCTCCAATATTTCTAAGTTTGTAGCTGGGTGGAGGAAAATAGATTTTTTATTTCGTGGAATTTTAGACAGGAAATCAGGAGAGTCTTTAATATTTGTGATTGTTTTTGATAAAGAGTTTCCTACATTAATGAAAAATATGTTGAATTTATTTGCGACTAGCTGAGCACCCGTGCTTCGCTACGGTATATTGACGATCATAGCCGGCCTTAGCAAGTCTGGCGCCCCGGGCGAGATTTTTTTGCCCTCCTCATACAAATCCAAGAGAAGAGCAAAAAATAAAAGTCCTCGCCTTTCAAATTCAAGTGAGGAGCAAAAAAAAAAGGTTCTCACCTCCCAAATTCAAATGAAGAGCAAAAAAAAAGGTCCTCACTTCCCAAATTCAAGTGAAAAGCAAAAAAAAGGTCCTCACTTTTAAAATACAAGTTATGCCCTGACCGTCCGTCGCCCTTTATGAAAAATCCTTTCTTAATGGGTTCTTACGTCAAAATGAGTAAAAAAAAAAATGTAAAACTTTTTAAATATTTTAAAAAGACATATATATGCCAAAAGAAATGTTATAACTCAACAAACGAAGGAAATACGAAGGGTTCTATACCCTGAAGGCAGAGCCACCCTTTTAGGGGTTGGTTAGGGTAAAATTTTAAAATAAGTTTAAGTTTAACTAAGTATGGGTAACTTTTGTAAGCAAAACCCAAAGTCAATATCTCAATAGTCCTAAGAGATATTGAGAAATCCGTGAAATCAAATTTCAGCCTTTTTCACCCCCTTAGGGATCGAATTTTGATAAGTTCCATATTATTGGGTGCTTACGTCATAGAAGGAATATATTTCCCGAATTTCATGTCTCAATTTAATGCAATTTAAAAAAAAAAAAAACAAAACCATTTCGAGATATTTAAAAAAAGCAACCATCAGCCAAAAATAAATGTTATGACTCAACAAATACAGGAAATACGACGGGATGTATATTTAAGTCCGAATGTAGATTCACCCTTTTAGGGGTTGATTAGGACAAAATCCTGAAATAGGTTTTTCGGCCTTTGTATTGGTAATCTTTATAAGCAAAAACCAAATAGATATTTTATTGGTCCTCAGAGATATACGAGAATCATTGAAATCACATTTCACCCCTTTTAACCATTTAGGGGGAAATTAAAAGAACCGTCAAAACTATTTCGAGATACTTAAAAAAGTCACCTATGTGCCAAAAAGGTATGTTATAAGTCAAAAAACGACTGCATGTATAATTCACTTCAATTGTAGATTCACCCCTTTAGGCGTTGATTAGGGCAAAATCCTGAAATAATTTTTTCGGCATTAGTATGAGTAATCTTTGTAAGGGAAAACCAAGTCGATATTTTATTGGTCCTAAGAGATATTAAGAAATCCTTGAGTTCATATTTCACCCCTTTTCACCCTTAAGGAGTGCAATTTTAAAACACTGTCAATATTATTTCGAGATATTTTAAAAAGACACTTATGTGCCAAAGAGTTATTTTATAACTCAACAAACACAGGAAATACGACGGGATGTATAATTCACCCCGTTTGTAGATTCACCCCTTTACGGGTTGATTAGGACAAAATCCTGAAATAAGTTTTTCGGCATTTGTATGGGTAATCTTTGTAAGCAAAAACCAAGTCGGTGTCTTAATGGTAATAAGAGACATTAAGGAATTCTTGAATTAACATTTCACCCCTTTTCACCCTTTAGGGATGCAATTTAAAAAAAGAGTGAATACTGTTTCGAGATATTTTAAAAAGACACCTATGTGCCAAAAATAAATTTTATAACTCAACAAACACATGAAATACGACGGGATGTATAATTCACCCCGTTTGTAGATTCATCCCTTTAGGGGTTGATAAGGACAACATCCTGAAATAAGTTTTTCGGCATTTGTATGGGTAATCTTTGTAAGCAAAAACCAAGTCGGTATCTTATTGGTCCTAAGAGATATTAAGGAATCCTTGAATTAACATTTCACCCCTTCTCACCCTTCAGGTTAGTAATTTAATAAAAGAGTCAATACTGTTTCGAGATATTTTAAAAAGACACCTATGTGCCAAAAATAAATTTTATAACTCAACAAACACATGAAATACGACGGGATGTATAATTCACCCCGTTTGTAGATTCATCCCTTTAGGGGTTGATTAGGACAACATCCTGAAATAAGTTTTTCGGCATTTGTATGGGTAATCTTTGTAAACAAAAACCAAGTCGGTATCTTATTGGTCCTAAGAGATATTAAGGAATCTTTGAATTAACATTTCACCCCTTCTCACCCTTCAGGTTAGTAATTTAATAAAAGAGTCAATACTGTTTCGAGATATTTTAAAAAGACACCTATGTGCCAAAAATAAATTTTATAACTCAACAATCTCAGGATACGACGGCATGTATAATTCTTCCCAATTATATATTCACCCCTTTAGGGGTTGATTAGGACAAAAACCTGAAATAAGTTTTTCGATATTCGTATGAATAATATTTGTAAGCAAAAACCAAGTCGGTATCTTATTGGTCCTAAGAGATATTAAGGAATCCTTGAATTAACATTTCACTCCTTTTCACCCTTTAGGTATGTAATTTTAAAAAACTGTCAATACCATTCTGAGATATTTTAAAAAGACACTTATGTGCCAAAACTAAATTTTATAACTCAACAAACACAGGAAATACGACGGGATGTATAATTCACCCCGATTGTAGATTCGCCCCTTTAGGGGTTGATTAGGACAAAATCCAGAAATTAGTTTTTCGGTATTTGTATGGGTAATTTTTGTAAGAAAAAAGCAAGTCGATACCTTATTGGCCCTAAGAGTTATTAAAGAATCCTTGAAATCACATGTTACCCCTTTTCACCCTTTAGGAGTGAAATTTAAAAAAACTGTCAAAACCATTTCGAGATATTTTAAAAAGACACCTATGTGCCAAAAAGAGACCTTATAACTCAACAAAAACAGGAAATACGACGGGATGTATAATTCACCCCGATTGTAGATTCATCCCTTTATGGGTTGATTAGGACAAAATCCTGAAATAAGTTTTTCGGCATTTGTATGGGTAATCTTTGTAAGCAAAAACTAAGTCGATATCCCATCGACCCGAAGAGATATTAAGGTATCCGTGAAATCACATTTCACCCCTTTTCGCCCCTTAGGGGTTGAATTTCGAAAAATCCCTTCTTAGTGGGTGCTTACGTCATAGAGGGAATATACTCTCCAAATTTCAAGTTTCTAGGCCCAGGGGTTCGGGCTGGGCGGTGATGAGTGACTCAGTCAGTCAGGACTCCCGTTTCTATTGATATTGTGTCAATAGTATTAACTCCTTTGTTTTGTTGTAAATACTGATTTGCAACTTTCCACATCTTATTTGAGTTTTTTTGAAAAGTAATCCTTTTTTACTTGCCCGACCTTAATATATAAGGGGCAAGTATTGTAATCGCGAAAATTTTCGATGTCGAGATTTTGACGGATGACCACGTTTCATGGTCCAGGGAATCCAAAAAACCTATTTTCGAAGTGCCGTCCGTATGTGTGTGTGTGTGTGTGTGTGTGTGTGTGTGTGTGTGTGTCTGTCTGTGTGTATACACGATAACTCAAAAACGGTTTAACTTAATGAGTTCGTTCTGGTACTAAAAAATTCTCCTATTAAATAGGAAGAACCCTATTGTTTTTTATAAAAATCGGTTGACTAGAAATGGGAGTTTACTCGTGTCGATTTTAAGATTTTTGCGAATATTTAGCAACAGAAAAATATTTCGAAAAAATTTATTGAACAAAAGTTACTATAAATGCAATAACTATTAACTTTTATTTGAGACGTTTTTTGATAAAACGAAAAATTTCGAAATTTTTTTGTAAAATTATTTAAAATTTTTCCAAGTCTCAATGTTTTCATACTTATATGTAACGTTTCCATGGTCATGATAATTAATTCGTAACTTGTAAAGCAAGCCTTGGACAAAAATTTGTATAAAACATAATTTGATGTATTTTTGAAGATTTATCTAAATATTTAAATTTTTTTTTTTTAATTTACATTTTTTTTTAAATATATTTTTTATGGGAGGGCAAGTCTAGCGGAGGTTTCCCTTCGCCACTGGTTTTTCTTTTTTTTTTATGTAAAATAGTAATCAAGATTACTAAGGACAAAAAACCTTTTTTGTGTGTGATATTTATTTTTAACTTTGGAGACGCAACGCAACATTAAGGTTAGCCATATTATTCTATAAAAATAGAAAGATAAAATTACTTTGAGCATATTTTTGTTAAATCAACAAAAAAAATAATAATAATAAGTTTTGTCTTTCGGATGTATTAAGGAAGAAACAACAAACTATTTTAAATCACTAAATTTATATGTTTTGCACACAGCATAGTTGTATATAACATAATAGGTGTTTACGTTTAGTCAGTCAGATCAATCCGAGCGATCCAAGTGTTCCCGATCCGTTCCTAAAGTCAGTCGGAGCGTACACAATAGGCGTTTACGTTTAGTTAATCTATAAAATTGCTCAGATTGATCTAGTGACGTCACAATATTAGTCGGATTGCTCAGATTTTGTTAACACTTTTCGTAAGGAATTTAAGTTTGAAGTTAAGTAGTGACGCCTGGTGGCGGTGGCGCTAAATACAACTGTCACATTTATGTCGTTGTTTACAAGTGTTACTGCGTATTGTTTTATAAATATGAGCTATCACAAACAGCACGTATTTCCTCCATTTTGTTAGGTTACGTTTACTAATGTTTACATCGCTTTCCATCTGACTGCAAGATACAACTTACCCGTGCTAGAGTACGTACATCTTAACTTCATCACAGGGTATCATAAATTACGTCACCAATTCTGCGCGAGTAAAGAGCTGATCACATTGACGTACATTAGGGTTTTAAACAATTGTTGTGGAAACCAAACACACAAAATCATGTATTTGAAATACATTATTACTCATTTTAGTACACGGTATACCTTGAAACGTACGGGAAATAAATAATAATAACGGAAATAAACAAACAACATCGCACAATACGCGTAGTTAAACTCAAATCAAAGTAAGTGACGCCACTGAAATGTGTTAAGCTAGTTGGTAATGTAATGGACGAAATTTGGTTTCTGCGCAAGTGACTGGTAATATTCGCCTGTGATAAAGTTAACTTGAACGTATTCTAACCCCCACCACCAATTAATCTTAGCAATCCGGCTAGATCATCAGATTGTTTTGAAATGCTCGGATTGCTCCAGCGGATTAATCGGATTGACTAAAAATAAGCTAATGTGTACGCTCCAACTGACTTTACGAACGGATCGGGAGCACTCGGATCGCTCGGATTAATCTGACTGACTAAACGTAAACGCCTATTAGCTTATTTTTAGTCAATCCGATCGTTTCCAAGCAATCCGATGATCTGGCACGATTGCTGGGATTAATGGATTGCTGGTGGTGCGGGCTAGCGTGGGTAAATTGTATCTTACAGCCAATTGGAATGTGTTGAAAACATAACTTAACAAAATATATGAAATAAGTGCCGTTTGTGACAGAATTCTATTATTTGTAATAGAATAAACTCATATTACAAAACAAAACGCGGTAGCAGTTTTAATCAACGACAGAAATTTGACAGTTGCATTTAGCGCCACCGTCACCAGGCATCACTACTTAACTTCAGACTTATATTAGGCGTTTACGTTTAGTCAGTCAGATTAATCCGAGCGATCCGAGAGGAATCTGTTGGATTTAATTGGAATGTGTTGAAAACATAACTTAACAAAATATACGAAATAAGTGTCATTTGTGATAGAATTCTATTATTAGTAATAAATTCATATTTATAAAACAAAATGCGGTAGTAGTCGTAATCATCGACAGAAATTTGACAGTGGCAGTAAGCGCCACCGTCACCAGGCGCCACTACTTAACTTCAGATAAGTATTGCTTACGAAAATGTTAACAAAATCCGAGTAATCCGACTAATCTTGTGACGTCACCAGATCAATCTGAGCAATCTTATGGATTGAATAAACGTAAACGCCTATTGCTTACGAAAATGTTAACAAAATCTGAGCAATCCGACTAATCTTGTGACGTCACCAGGTCAACTGAGCAATCTTGTGGATTGACTAAACGTAAACGCCTAATATAATTATTGCAGAATAATAAAAAAATTAATAGATTTTTATATCAAAAAAAAAATTCCCACAACTATTAGATCTCTAAATTATAGAAAAATCGTAGGTATAAAAGCTAATTTACAGTTTTTACACGATATCTGGACTTAACTATGTGCTAAATAATAATGTAATGCCACTAGAACTATGTAGTGCAAGCGGTGACCGGTGTGAGCGAGCCACCGACTTAAGATAAACTGTATCAAGTGCCCGGAGTGAGTTACGCAGTAGTATTGATTACTGCCTGTTACCCTTTTCACACTAGAACTTTAAGACGAGTGAACTTAAAGTTCCCCGATGTTTAACATCGGTATGCTGTCACACTTGATATTTAAATCTCTGGTGCTGTCATCAGCTACAGTAATTTTGTCCGTAAGTTACCGTCATGAAATTACCAGTTTTGAACTGTCTGCGCAGACGTACATTTTGAATTATTATAAACAAATATGGATATTTCATTTCATTCTACAAGAAAGACACTACAATAAAGAATATATTACACCTGTATTAACATGTAAGTCGATACATTTTATCTCAATTATTGTAACTCTGTATTTTATTAAACACATTATTAAAATAAATAATTTTATCATAACAATAAGTATGAACTTCTTATAACGTCGATATAATACAGTATTCTTGTTTATAATAATACAAACTGTTGACAGCACAAATTCAAGGAGTATTTTTTTATAATAGAAATTAAGTTGGCAATGCGGACGATGTTTAAGACGTAGATCTCTGTCTTAAACATCGCTTGTATTTAGACGAGGCCATACGGTTTCACATTAGCCTTTAAAGATACATTCACTTTAATATCCGATCTTAAAGTTCTAGTGTGAAAAGGGTATGTGTCATCGGTATACGGAAAATTTGGGGCGGATTCAAACCAGATTGACGGTTTTTAAATCTATGTTGACCAGACTTGCCACTAGGGCGGCAATATTGTATATAGTTCCCCTTCTCCGCCCATCTAAGACCCTTAATAAGAATTCTTAGTGCTATATTAGATATTCTGCGATTGTCAGCCCTAAAACATCTAATTACTTATTTTGTTTTTCAATCTTTATTAAACTGATTTTAGTATTGTGTTTTTGTGGCGTTTGAAGAGAATACGGTGGTTAGCAGTACAATACATTTTTATGTTATAATATTTCACACCGCACAAGTTATATATAGTGCGTTCGAAGGTGAGTTTGCAGTACAGGGCATATGGAGTAGTTCTTTTTCATACTCTCTAATGGGTTTACACAATGACACTATCCTTTTCTTGCTTGTCGACGTTGCCAGCTCTAAAACGCGCTGATCTGTGAAGACGCAGTATTCTACAAATGGCCATTTGTTTTTGTTCAGTGTTATTTTGAGTTTTATAAGAGTTGATTTTTGTAAATCATACGAGTTTTTCATATTATTATAATTGACACATTTGACACTTTTACAACATTTGACAACACCGCTCCCATTTTCCATAAGAGCTATACTGCAAACTCACCTTCGAACGCACTATACTATTGTTATTTTCTTTGAAAATGAAATGAAATGTTAAGTATTATGTTCAAGTATTTCAAATTTTGCTTAAGTTTCGTGCATAAATTATTTCATTGCATACACTGACGGACTTAACGGGTGTCGGACTTGGCGCCTCACATGGGCTCAGGGGATATTTTCTTATTTATCACAAATTAATATATTGGAGGAACGGGGAAGGGGGCCCCCATGCGTTTAGCGCCAGGGGCCCCGAGGGGTGTAAGTCCGCCTCTGAATGCATATTTATTGTTGTAAACCCAATATTCTGGATAATACATTCAAAACATCGATTTTATTTTAACTCATATTTTGGATTTGCTATTTTCACTAAGCAAACTATTGTAAATAAGTATAGGTATGTGATATTTTATAAATTGTTTATTATCCCTTATTATATACAGTCTGCTAGACTGGAAAATACGTATATTATGTATTTAATTACCCAAAAATTAAAACATAAAATTTAATTCAATTTTTTATCATATAGATTACATTTCAAAAATTAAACTATGCAACATTCCAAAGTGACGTCAATGATGTTCCCATTAACATCGACGTCAATGATGTTCCAATTAACATTGACGTCATATATTATGAATAATTGTACTTAATAGCAATAATTTTAATAATATGTATATTAACAGTTTTGTATATATTGTGATTTTTTACGAATAAAATTAGTATCAAACAAACTGTGTTTTTACGCCCACAACTGCTCTAGACATCCTTGATTCTAGGCTTACGGTATGGTGTATCTACAGGGTACGTTGTACCCCATCAACAACCAAAGCACGCTGTCTTTATAACCGACACCAGGCCGTTCGGCTGCCAGGACGTTCGGCCACCCAGGTGTCAACAACAACACGGCCCACCGCCGGACCAGGTATCCGGTACGCGGATACCAACACACAGAATCAAACAGCATTCTGTTCATGGTCCTTCGAGTAACAGAACCTACCGAGAAACACAACTTCTTACACCGAAACGGTAGACAACCATCAAGACACAGCTGTAGTATAATCAACATATAGTACAGGGGGAAATATCTACTACACACAGACCACCCGTCGCTCGTTAAACTCGTTAGTTCAAGAATAGGAGCAGCTGGGAAAATTGATAGTTAAACTTCATGCAAACCCCAAAAAAGAATCTGATTGCAAAAAGGCACAATACTACTTGCAGACATTAGAGAGTTACATGCTGGAAGTTAAGAATAATAACAAAGAGATAGAGAAGCTAAACTTATCACAACATAGGTATGTACAAAGCAATTACTTTCAGTAAATAGAAAAGGCCTATAAAGATGCGAAAATGTTTCTTGGCTCACAACTGCATCCGCCAGAAGATGTAAAAAACGAGACGGAAAGTGAATAATCCACACAAGAACAACAAGTACGACGAAAGAAACAAGAAGTCAAGATATCAAATCTAGAACGCACTCTTCTACGTATTCAACAAGATCTTCAAGAGCCTAGAACAAGATACGAGTCTCTTCTAAGAAAAATCAGCAAAGAATGGGAGCCAGTTCAAGACTTACACGAAGACATCATGGCATTTGAAACAAAATTTCATTCCAAATATTTCACCGACGACATATATGGAGAAATGGAAGATAAAGTGGAGAATACCATCGGAAAACTGGAGATCAAAACAGCCCAAGAAGAGAGAGGTCTAGAACTACCAAATACCATCCTGCCGAAAATCAAGATTCCGTTTTTTGATGGTGGATATGAAAACTGGTCCACTTTCCACGACATCTTCCAAAAGTTAATTCATCAAAACAAGAAATTATCCAACATAGAAAAGAAGCAGTATCTGAAAGCCATTTCGTATAATAAAACATCTGAACATAACAGATGCAAACTACGAAACAGCATGGGATGTACTCCAGAAAAGGTTTCAGAATAGAATTCTGGACATACCGACCGTTACTTATGAATCATCTGATAAACTCAAACAACTGCATGATGTTACGATGGAATGTCTGGAAGCCATCAAGAACCTAGGGATAGATAAAGCATCCTGGGGAACATTCATAAGTCGTGTCATCCTAAGAAAAGTGGATCCTGAAACGAACAGGAATTATGAACAAAATCTAAAGACGCATCCCCATTATGCCGCTACTTGCCAGTTGGGAAGGCCAGTTGGCAAAGCCAAATTGACAAAGCCAGTGGCTGTAAAAACGTCCAAATCTGTGTTGGCATTTAGTTTAGTCGCACAATGTTCACCGAGGAGGATTTACTAATTGCTTCAGCTGCTAGAATCGCTCGAGAGTTGGTCTCCTTCAGAGAAAGCCGATAAGAATGAAGAGTGGGGACGTGCCAACCACTGGCAGCACGCAGCTTTAGGCTTAGATTCGAGTTGTGATTCAGACGCCGATGAGCAACGTTGTTTATAAATGGAGTGGACAAACGAAAAAGTGCTTAATTTGATCGATTTATACCGGGATCGTCCTGTTTTGTGGAACTGTCGTTTAAAGTACTATAAAAAAAGGACTATATCGTTTAAAGGTTTGCTTTGAAATCTTGAACATGTAACTTAACGAATGGTAGGAATCTCCTTTTGCCAGGAATCGCAAAGTAACCGCTAGTCGTTCATGGGCAGGAATAGCTCTTCTGAATGACGTATCTTCCTTCTTGATATTTGGTACGACCAAATTTAGAAGAACTTCAAAATCGCTACTTCTCATTCGAAAAAAATTTTTTAAACCACATCCTCTGTACTCGAGATTCAATTCGTCCACATCGTCCAATACTATACTCTATCTCTGAAAGACTGATAGTAATAAATCATTTTGTCAGGCAGTTACCAGTGGCGTGCACATTTTAAACACGCTTAAATTGGTTTTGTGTATTTCTATATTACTATTTATCATTTTATTAAACGCACGCCTGTGATCATCTTTTTCCTCAAAATTTTAGGATCAAATTTTTATGGCCTATTGTGTTTAACCCTAGTTCGTATTCCCATATAATATGTGAGGCACACTCAGTTGTTTTTAACAATATTTCGTTTCGAACTATTCATATTTTGTCGCTTTTTTTTACCGCTTCTGTGTGATAATACAATAACTTTTTACAAATAATAAATTTTATTACTATCAGTCTTTCGGAGATAGAGTATAAATGCTTCATTAAGCAACGTGCTCCATATCGTGATCTACTTTGAAGACTTGGACGTACCCAAAACCGTCGTTTGCGCCGTTTGCGTATTTTTTCTTCACTGTCAAGTATGATAACAGCAGCTGAAGCAATTAGTAAATCCTCCTCGGTGAACATTGTGCGACTGAACTAAATGCCAACACAGATGTGGACGTTTTTACAGCCACTGTCTTTGCCAATTTGGCTTTGCCAACTGGCAAACAGCAGCATAGTGGGGATGCGCCTTTAGCTTGCCGCTGGCACGATGGCATGTGACACCGCTTAACAACTGAAGCCTGAAGCCGCGTGATGCCAGTAGTTGGCACGTTCCCACTCTCCATTCTTTGAAAGAGCCAGACACTCGAGCGATTCTTGTTGGCTCGCCGTTGTTACGATGGCAAGTGCCAACGGTCACGTCTACATTACTTCTGGCATTGCCAAATGGCCTTGCCAACTGGCAAACAGCGGCATAGTGTGGACGCCGCTTAACGGATCCGCACAAGATACAAGAATTTACGGACTTCGTGCATTTATTGGAACGGAGGTTCCAATCTTTAGAAGTCATTGCAACCAAGGAGGCCAAGAAACTACTCCGTCAACCAGACAACCAACTTTCACAAACGTAAGTAATCCTACTTGCACCTACTGTAACAGTCAACATCAGATATATTCCTCCGAGAAGTTCAGGGCGTTGACTGTAAACGAACGGATTCACGTAACAAAGGAAAAATGTTACACACAAACAGGCTGCAAATTCTGTGGGCAACAGCACCATACGTCATTGCACAGAGAAAAGCAAATACATAACAAACCAGACGTTAAAAAATCCGCTGCGCATGTAACAAGAACAACCAGAATTGTTACAATTGGAGAATCGTTTGTTTCACTTCACTTAGTCTTTCACTTAACGTCTCGTAACAAGTGTTCACACTTTATTGATAAGATAAACTTTAATTAGTTGGCCAATAAATCGTTAAAACATTAATATCGTTGACGATATTCTATTCGGCTGCGCCAATTAACTTCCGTAAATCACGAGTTGATATCTTAAAAAGACATTTATTTTATGAATCCAAATTAAAGCAGAGTAAATAATCTTTATAATATATTAATTTTTTTAATTATTTACTAAAGTTTGTTATTACAACTCTGTTTACAGTACTGGCAGTAAACTGATTCTTTGAGTTCTATTTGATGAATCTGCATGAATTTATTTCAGTATTGTTAACGTCGTGACTTAATGGATACAGTGTTGTTTATTTAATCTTCAGATAATTGGTTATCAAAAAAGTCAAATATAATGGAACGATTGTTGTTTTATAAATCTCTTGGCGTTTTTAGGGTTTTCTAGGTATGAGCACCAAAAAACCCTTATAAAACTGCCTGTTTGCATGTTTGTATGTATGTCTGTTTATATGTATGTCTCTTTGTACGGAAGAGATTATAGCCAAAATGCCAAAAATATGTCAAAAACTTTTGTCCCCCATCCTATTTTCCAGAGGGGTTGACCTAAAAATCCGAAAAAAATCTCAATAATGTACATTGATGGGAACAGATTAATTTTTTGAAAAATATCGAATTTTATGTGTTTTTTTTTAATAGTATTTCGTTCAAATTTTTAGTTTATTTTATAGTATTGCAAGATAGCTCTTAAGATGTAGATTAAGGAATAGTAAGTACTTTCTTTTTAATTTCTGGTTAATGTTCCCTGTGCTCCCACCAGAACCAACTGGTTAGAGAAAAAGCACAAGCTTGTTAGAATGAGATTTGGCCTTGACGAAGCGTCACCCGTTTCTTTCAAAACATCACATTTACGGTTCAGCCTTATCTTTTCCTAAAGTTTTATTCAAAACTGAAATTTAAATAAGTATAGGTATGTAATAAGTATTCATTCTGAAATCTAAGTATTTATTTGATAAGTGTTTGTTAACACTTAGCTTGTATTAACGCATTTAAAGGAAAACTAAACGATTAAATTCACATATAAATGGTTTCAAGTGATATACACAGTGATGACATCCTAAATTTTCAGGAAGCGGTTCTATAATGCCATGTGATATTTAGGAACCTATTCTGTATTTTTAAGAGTTAAAACAAATCACTTACTTCCATTTATTAAATATAAGGAAAAAAATTTAAGAGCGTATTATTAATAACCTATAAAACGGCGCGCGATCCAAAACTGAAGTCAGAGTAATTCATTTATTTTTAATAATTCTAACAACCGGTTCCCTAAGGTTTCAATAATTTTAAGAAACGGTTCGCGCGAACCGGTAGGATGCCATCACTGGATATACACCTATAAACTAGATAATTTGGTTAGATTTAGTTAGCAAAAAGTTGAGACAGAAAAAAGCCGAAACTTGATACACGTATACAAACGGGTACGCGTAAGGAATTTTTACCAATTTTAAATGAGATTTGGTATATATATTTTGAAAAACTTTTGAAAAATATCATTTATATGCCGATTTATCTATTTCATGTTTTATACGCGTGTTTCTCTGTCAACTACAGATGCATGAATGATTGCTATTGGTTCCCCACTCTTACGGCAACGCCTTCTCATTTCTAACTGTTACAATATACTCTATTCTAAACATGTAGCCTAGTTCTGATTTAAATTGGTGGGAGAGTACGAATCTTTTTTCAAATTTATTTATTATTATATGTTTTTATTTCAAAAATGTCACTGTCTCGCACCCTTTAATCCGAAAGGGTAAACTAAAAATCTGAAAAAATTCTATGTATAGTACATTGATCTGAGCGGAAACGCACAAAAGGAAGTTTTATTTTTTCACATCAGATTGTGATTTTGGAAAATTTAGCAGTTTTTGTGTTTTTGACAAAATTAATTATTGTCTTAATTCGTGGCTAAATTATGGCTAGTAATATTATGGATTTTTTGTATTTATGGTTAAAGTAAAGTGTATTTCTTTTTTTGAAATTAAAAGTATGATAAAAAAAAAATTAACAGCTGAGAATCGAGTTCATGTGTGTAAGTTCCACCCAATCATTATAAGTCATGCTTCAACCAATTGTTTGAATCATTTTAGTTGTTTGTTTTTAAGGTATCACAGAAGAATAAATCAGTTATAGTAGTAAAATACTTATAAATCAAATAACACATTGTTAACAGTAAGGAATACGTTTCTGAAATAAAAAAAAAAATTAACCCACTTAAAAATTAAGATCAATATATTTCTTATTAATTTAATAAAGACTTAGATATGAAGCAAATGCAGAAAAAAATCACTGGTATTTTTTAATTTTAATTTTATTGTGACGAAATATTTGCAAATTATTGAAATTTAGTTTCAAAAAATTAAATGAAAGCTCTTAGTACTCAAATAATGAGTAAAAATAATTTTCATATAACTGTTGATTTTGATGCGATTATATTAGAAATATTGTCCTTGACATTCAGCATTTTGTTGGCTTTTTACACTTATTAAATACCTACTAAACTCGGAAATGTGTGAAATATCATGGCTTCACTTACATTTTTATTTAAAATAGCTGATACTGACTTTTTCAAAGACAATTTAATATCAAATTGTAAATTGAAGATGGCTGTAATTTTCAATTACATCTTGTATAGTTCAACAAGAATATGACGTCGCACTTAAATAATATATAGTTAGTAAATTTCCGCAATTAAGGTTCCATTTATAGCAGTAAATTACATATTTACTAACAGTTAATTGCGTACAGTGGCGCATCTAAAGCATATGACACCTGGGGCGGAGGTTTGATATGGTACCTCCAAATCTCTATCCTTAAGATATCCAGTAAAAGTTAATTAATTCCACATTTATCACGGGTATTTTTAAAAAAAGTTCTTTATTTAGCTTTATTTTGATAAATTGCAATTTTTTAAACGTCATGGCTTCAGCAAATCCTTTCACAGATCCCTCACTTCAGGCTCCTATTGGTGGAGCTAAATACACACAATTGCATCCCAAATCCTGGCCATATGCAATCGTGGAGACTGCCAGGTCCAGAGTGACCTTAGTATTACTGCATTTTGAATCCTGCATATTAAATAGTTGGCAGAAGATTTGCAAGCAGGAATGATATCAATTTCTATCTTAAACGAGGCTTTCAGGCCAGCCAGGAAACCAATTATTAAATTTGCAAGCGACCGGGAATTGTAAAAACTCGTACGACTCCTTAACACCCTCAATCCGTTGGCATGGTGGAGAGATTCAATCGAACCATGGAGAAATAACTTGCCAAGGTGATATCCAACCATCAACTGGACTGGCACAAACATCTACCACTATTGCTGTTGGCTTTCCCTTCGGCACAGCATGAAACAACAAGTCAAGCGCTTGCTAAGAGGCAGATAAAACTACCTCAAGACTTATTGTTTGGAGTAACGCAAACTGTAAATGCAATCACAGAGACCTATGTCATGGAATTGGAAAAACGAATGGAAATGGACATGCACGGATAGTTCGAGAGAACTTTCAGAATGCCAGTAACAAAATGAAGACGTGGTATGATGCGAAAAAGTCTGGCTGCATAATCCCCAACGACGTCGCGGGTTATCTCCCAACCTTCAATCCTCTTGGGAAGGGCCATATGAGATTGTGAAGAGAATTAATGATGGCTCTATCGAATTGGCCCCGAGGAAAACCAATGGTTGCGTATATCGACAGATTGGCCTAGTTCCATGGAAATAAACAGTTGTCTGATCGGGACGATCACAACTAAGGAGGGGATAGTGTGAAGAAAATATTTTAATTTCCCTCATGGGACGCCTATAGTGAAATTTCGTGGATAAATGTGGAAAGTTCTATTAAGTCATATCAATGGAAACCATGGAATAATCTAGAAGTCTCTAGAAAAGCATGAAACAGTGTAACAATCGAACCGAGTTTACTTGATAACGAGATTTTTTTTAAGTAGTCAGTCGGTTTTCAGTTCTTGTTCAGGCAAGTATACTGACAGTTTGTGCCTCCGGGCGAAAAGTGTTGTAAGTATTCCGTATATTACAAAAATATAAGTGTAATATTTTAAGTGAAAATGAATTTTATTTTCTGGAAAATTCTGCGTTTTTGTTTTAAGAACCCTAACACGTTACAATATTATAGGTGTCCTATCTATACCACAGGTATGTCTGAGATGGTAGTCAGAGCCGCAGTAAGGAAAACTTGTGCTAGGGGCAAAACTGTGTTTTGGCGCCCTTGGCAAATAAATGTAAGTGATAAGCAAAAACAAGGTCCTCACCTAGCAAAATCCAAGTGATGAGCAAAAAAAAAAGTGCTCACTTCCTAAAATCCAAGTGATGTAACCAGAGCCGCAGTAAGGAAAACTTGCGCTAGGGACAGAGCCGTGTTTTGGCGCCCTTGGCAAATAAAAACAAGGTTCACCTCCCAAAATCCAAGTGATGAGCTAAAAAAAAAGGTCCTCACCTTCGCAATGTGGCGCCCTTTTTAGTGCGCTAGGGGCCGTCGACCCCCCCCCCCCCCTTACTGCGGCTATGATGGTAGTTATGACGATGAATGTAGCTCGTCAGTGCAAGCGATGGACATGCGGATAAAACGTCCATTATCGTTTCAGAATGGCGGTGTCACACTACAAATTGTGGCTTCATATTTTTTAAATATTTGGCTTCGGTAAGCCAAATTGTTTATGACGCCATCCTGACACGCAAACGTTCATCCTTCTGTCTCACTCTTGAGACCAGTGGACAGGGTCGGCGCTAGAGTATTTGACGCCCTAGGCAAAAATCTGTCAATACACCCCTAAAGGACCTCTTTTTTCCGCGATTTTTTAAATATTATTTATTTCTCCTGTGAGTGTTATTTTAAAGCAAATTAGATCAAGTTTTTCTGTTAATTTTTTTCTATAATTCCTGTTTCCATAATTAATTTCTGTTAATTTCGTTATGTCAAAACTTACATTACATGCGTACGCGTTCTGCGCATGGGAGTAAATATTACCCACCTTGCAAGCAGAGTTAAAAGAGTAAACTCTAGGGTTAACTGAATGTTTTGGAAAAACTCGAATGTTTTGGAACGATCTTACTAAACTTAGAGTTAAGTTTAGAGTAAACTCCATAGGTTTTGGAACGTACCCCTGTATGTGAGACCAATATAAACAAAACCAGAGAATACACAAATAACGTCTTGAAATCCAAACAAAATAATCATCAGTTAGATAATAAAACATTTTAGTTCATTATGAACATAAAAATAATATTTATACCATGGTTTCAAAATGAACCTAAACAATTTTTTGTGGCAATTTTTCTATCGTAATTTTACTATTACACATTGCAATAATTTTTTGCACCTCAAATTGGTTTGCGCACCTTTACCGTTTGCGCCCTAGGCAGTTTCCTAGTTCGCCTATTGCCTAGCGCCGACCCAGCCAGTGGACATCAAAAAAGAGAACGTCGAATCTGGTGACAGCTGTAAGTCTCTGATACTTATGAAGAACACACAGGGAGATTTTTTCATGTATTCTTCCATCAACATGTTCTGTTCTGCCTTTTTTTATGGTAAAATTAACACAGTTGCGCTCTTCGGTAAAAAGTAAGATGCCAGAGTTAGTTTCATTAGGAATCAGGTCATTACGCTGCAGTGGAAAAGGAACGTCCTTTTCCACTAAATTCGTGTTGACGAAAGAATTCCAGTGGTGGATCCTGACTTCCCAGCACTTTATCAGCTTACACTCCTTTTAAACGAATCGTGGACAGTGGCGTAGCTACAGTGGAGCAATTGGAGCAAACTGTTCCAGGCGCACAAATTATGAGGGCGTAAAATTGGAAAGGGCGAAAAAACATTTTTTTAAAATAATTTGTATAATTTTTTTTTCGAATTGCCATATTTTTTATAAAATATACAAAAAAAAATTATCTAAGAAATATATTATTTATAGAAATATAGAAACATATAAGCACTTAAATATTTTAGTTTGCACTTGACATTATATTTTGATTTCAGAAAATATACATTATAAATTTTACATTTATACCTAAACCTGTAAAAATGTATAATTCAGGGAATCCCACGAGCGAATCGGCTCTGAATTCGGGGATTTTTTTAAGCAAGCGTTAGTATTTAGCACTTCATATTGCCTTTGTTTACCTTGTACAGTGAAGAATATTTAGTTTGATTCTTGAATAAATGTGCTGTTTAGTTTTGAAAACTTATTGAGTGCATTATAATTTATTGTTCTGCTTTAATGACATTATACAATTTTTTAGTATTATTTTAATTGTTGGTTCTGTTTAAGTGAGTTTAAGTGAGTTTGTGTAATTTGTGACTATTATTTTATTAAATTACTTGTGTAAAGCATATTTTTGGATTCTTCGACGCATAATTTTAAAAGTAAGTTGTTTGTTTATAAATTATTATGTTAATTGGAGCTATATACGAGCCGAAAATCACTTAAGTTCGCCTGTATCTATTTTATCGATAGTTTTTACAAAAGTTTAAATAAACGTCAAAAACCAAATTTAATGGAATAATTCATGTAATTTTTGGAAACTTCAATTAATATCAAATATATTTTTGTAAATTTTAACACAAAATACGGAACTCTTTCTCACAGCTGGGTTGTCACAAACTTGTAGACACCATGCAACGAGGAATTGATGCTATTTTAAAAAATAAGGGTTTTTTTTTAGAAAATTGGTGTAATATTTTCAGTAACACTTTTAAAGTTTTTTTACAATTACAATTTTTTTACAGTAATGAATATAAATAAGCTTATTATTGTGGGCAAATATGTTTAAATTTAATCAAATAATAAAGTAGTTTAATATGTATATAGTAATATGTTTTGTTTTATTTCACTTATTCTATATATTTCAAGTAAAAATCTTAAAAAATGCGAACGGGCGATTATATGATTTTGGGCTCGTATAAGGAATAATATTTAATTTAATATTACAACAAAAAAAAAAAAGAATTAAAAAAATGTTTTTTAAAATTTTTAAAAGTACGTTATAAATTCAAAATAGATTTAAAAGACTATACTGGGTGTTGAATTTAAAAGTGATCATAGACCAATAACATGTAAAAACTCAATTTCCTTAATAATTTCGCGCTCGAGTAACCGATCTAAAAATTACTTAATCGATGTTAAAGAGCGTCATTTTCTGCATTAGAATCATATCTTGCAGTTATATTTCATTTAATCTATCTATATATATATAAAAGCAAGTGTCCTGACTGACTGACTCATCACCGCCCAGCCCGAACCCTTGGGCCTAGAAACTTGAAATTTGGAGAGTATATTCCCTCCATGACGTAAGCACCCATTAAGAAGGGATTTTTCGAAATTCAACCCCTAAGGGGCGAAAAGGGGTGAAATGTGATTTCACGGATTCTTTAATATCTCTTCGGGTCGATGGGATATCGACTTAGTTTTTGCTTACAAAGACTACACATACATATGCCGAAAAACTAATTTCAGGATTTTGTCCTAATCAACCCCTAAAGGGGTGAATCTACAATCGGGGTGAATTTTACATCCCGTCGTATTTCCTGTGTTTGTTGAGTTATAAGGTTTCTTTTTGGCACATAGGTGTCTTTTTATAATATCTCAAAATGGTTTTGACAGTTTTTTAAAATTTCACCCCTAAAGGTTGAAAAGGGGTGATATGTGATTTCAAGGATTCTTTAATATCTCTTAGGACCAATAAGATATCGACTTGCTTTTTGCTTACAAAAATTACCCATACAAATACCGAAAAACTAATTTCAGGATTTTGTTCTTATCAACCCCTAAAGGGGTGAATCTACAATTGGGGTGAATTATACATCCCGTTGTATTTACTGTGATTGTTAAAATGTGACATTACTTTTTGGCACATAGGTGTATTTTTAAAATATTTCGAAATGGTTTTGACAGTTTTTTTAAATTTCAGCCCCAAAGGGTGAAAAAGGGTGACATGTGATTTCAAGGATTCCTTAATATTTCTTAGGACCAATAAGATATCGACTTGGTTTTTTCTTACAATAATTACTCATACAAATGCCAAAAAACTTATTTCAGGATTTTGTCCTAATCAACCCCTAAAGGCGTAAATCTACAAACGGGGTGAATTATACATCCCGTCGTATTTCATATGTTTGTTGAGCTATAAAATTTATTTTTTGCAGGAGGTGTCTTTTTAAAATATCTCGAAATGGTATTAACAGTTTTTTAAAATTCCATCCCTAAAGGGCGAAAAGGGGTGAAATGTTAATTCAATGATTTCTTAATATCTCTTAGGACCAATAAGATGCCGACTTGGTTTTTGCTTACAAAGATTACTCATACAAATGCCGAAAAACTTAATTTAGGATTTTGCCTAATCAACCCCTGAAGGTGTGAATCTACAAACGGGGTGAATTATACATCCCGTCGTATTTCCTGTGTTTGTTGTGTTATACAATTTCTTTTTTGCACAAAAGTGTCTTTTTAAAATATCTCGAAATAATATTGATAGTTTTTTAAAATTACATCCCTAAAGGGTGAAAAGGGGTGAAATGTGAATTCAAGGATTCCTTAATATCTCTTAGGTCCAATTTTTGCTTACAAAGATTACTCATACAAATGCCGTAAAACATATTTCAGATTTAGTATTTTTAAAATATTTCGAAATGGTTTTGACAGTTTTTTAAAATTTCAGCTCCAAAGGGTGAAAAGGGGTGACATGTGATTTCAAGGATTCCTTAATATTTATTAGGACCAATAAGATATCGACTTGGTTTTTTCTTACAATAATTACTCATACAAATGCCGAAAAACTTATTTCAGGATTTTGTCCTAATCAACCCGTAAAGGGGTGTATATACAATCGGGGTGAATTAAACATGCTGTCGTATTTCCTGAGTTTGTTGAGTTAGAAAATTTCTTTTTGGCACATAAGTGTCTTTTTAAAATATCTCCAAATAATATTGACAGTGTTTTAAAATTGCATCCCTTAAGGGTGCAAAGGAGTGAAATGTCAATTCAAGGATTTCTTAATATCTCTTCGGACCAATAAAATATCGACTTGGTTTTTTCTTACAAAGATTACTCATACAAATGCCGAAAAACCTAATTCAGGATTTTGTCCTAATCAACTCCTAAAGGGGTGAATCTACAATCGGGGTGAATTTTACATCCCGTCGTATTTCCTGTGTTTGTTGAGTTATAAGGTTTCTTTTTGGCACATAGGTGTCTTTTTAAAATACCTCGAAATAATTTTGACAGTTTTTTTAAATTTCACCTTTAAAGGGGTAAATGGGTATTTTTTTATTCGATAGAACGTTTTTTGGACATAGATACATGAAATTCGCAAAGTATATTCTTTCCATGACGTAAGCTCCTACTAATAAGAGATTTTTCGAAGTTGACCTCGAAGGGTCTAAAAAGGGGGTCAAATGTGATTTCAGGGATTCCTCAATATCTCTTAGGACCAATCAGATATCGACTTGGTTTTTACTTACAATGGTTATCTAAACAAATGTCTAAATAACATAGGAATTCAGAATTTTGTCTTAATTAACCTCTAAATTGAACCCTTCGTCTTTCCAGTTTCTTAGTTCCAATCTTTGTTGAGTTATAACACTCATTTTTGATAGAACATCTCTTGGACATAGAGACATGAAATTCGGTAATTATATTCCGTCCATGATGTAAGCACCCACTAAGAAGGGGTTTTATGAAATTCCAGCCCTAAGGGGTGAAAAGGGATGCAATTTGATTTCAGGGATTCCTCAATATCTCTTAGGACTAATGAGATATAGACTTGATTTTTGCTTAAAAAGGTTACCCATACATTTTTTTTTTTTTTATTCAGGATTTTTCCCTAATCAACCCCTAAACGGGTGAATCTACATTCCGGTTGAATTATAGAAACCTTTGTATTTCCTGAGTTATAACATTTCATTTTGGTGCATAGGTTTCTATTCAAAATATTTAGAAAGCGTTTTTACAGTTTTTTTAATTTCATTCCTAACGGGGTAAATTGGTATTTTTATTCGATAGAACGTCCCTTGACATACAGACATTCGGGAAATATATTCCCTCCATGACGTAAGCACCCACTAATATGGAATTTTTCAAAATTCGGTCCCTAAGGGGGTGAAATTGGCTGAAATGTGATTTCACGGATTCCTCAATATCTCTTAGGACAGATGAGATATCGACTAGGTTTTTGCTTACAAAGGTTACCCATACACATGTTTAAAAACAAACTGAGGATTTTACACTAATGCGTCCGTCAGTATACCGTAGCGAAGCACGGGTACTCAGCTAGTCTTCTTTATATATAAAAATGGATATTTGTGGCTATGTCCGGAAATTCTAACCCACTTCCAGATACGCTACCGAGTTGAAATTTTGCATACAGGTAGCAAATGGCTTCATCATAACTAGAAAAATCGAAAATCTCAAAAAAGTCCCATCAGAAACGAGAAATTAATAATTTTGTTTTTAATTACATTCGACCATTGGTATATCTATCACATATGCAGTGACCGGATAGGAATTTTCATTCAATAGTTGACTGTCTAACTGTATGAACATCGTGAGTGTTCGCTAAATATCGGAAGTGTTCGGCCCGAGAATAACCTTTATCAGGAGGTAAACATTGTAGAAAATAAAACCGATGTTTGGTTACAGCTGATAATAAATTGTTATTGTTATTTAGCAAAACTTATGGTTCGTGTATGTAGAGCGAGACATAAGCTGAATATCTGTTTTCTGGATAATTATTTTTAACGGAGTTTTCTTAACTTATTTTTAGTATAATTATTTTTTTTTTCTATCTTTTTTTTACGAATATTGATTTAAATGCGATTGATAGCCATATTTTTTCAGTGTGGGCTACTTGCTCATTCTTCTATTTTTGTTTAAAAACATCTATTTTCTGTATCTATAAAATAGAAAATATTCGGAAATTGTAACCCACATATGGTACTGAGTTTTTATGCAAATTTGATGAGTGTGGAAATTTGGTTTACAGGTAGAAAATGCCGTCTGTATAACGATAAAAAAAATCGCATTAGAAACGATATTCATGAATTTTGTTTTTATTTATATTTGGGCATTAACATAGTTTTGAGAAATATTTAGTTGGATGGCTTTAGTGCAGCTTCGGACATCGTGCATTTTCGTGCGTAATTGTTATAACCCGAAGCCTGAGGTTGCATTTAGTTTACAGTCAGTCTAACCTAAACAACTGTTGCGATCGGATGTATGTTTATTATCTATCTATCTATATATATAAAAGGCAGTGTCCTGACTGACTGACTAACTCACTCATCACCGCCCAGCCCGAACCCCTGGGCCTAGAAACTTGAAATTCGGAGAGTATATTCCCTTCATGACGTAAGCACCCACTAAGAAGGGATTTTTCGAAATTCCACTCCTAAGGGATGAAAAGGGGTGAAATGTGATTTCACGAATTCCGTAATATCTCTTAGGTCCGATGGGATATCGACTTAGTTTTTGCTTACAAGTATTACCCATACAAATGCCGAAAAACCAATTTCGGGATTTTGCCCTAATCAACCCCTAAAGGGGTGAACCTACAATCGGGGTGGATTATACATCCCGTTGTATTTCCTGTATTCGTTTAGTTGCAAGATTACTTTTTGGCACATAGGTGTCTTTTTAAAATATCTCGAAATGGTATTGACAGTTTTTTGAAATTTCATCCCTAAAGGGCGAAAAGGGGTGAATTGTGATTTTAAGGATTCTTTAATATCTCTTAGGACCAATAAGATATCGACTTGCTTTTTGCTTACAAAGATTAACCATACAAATACCAAATCACCAGTTTCATGATTTTGTCCTAATCAACCCCTAAAGGGGTGGATCTACAATCGGGGTGAGTTATACATTCCGTCGTATTTCCTGTGTTCGTTTAGTTGCAACATTACTTTTTAGTACACAGGAGTCTTTTTAAAATCTCTCGAAAAGGTTTTGGTAGTTTTTTAAAATTTCACCCCTATTGGGTGAAAAGGGGTGAATTGTGATTTCAAGGATTCTTTAATATCTCTTAGGATCAATAAGATATCGACTTACTGTTTGCTTGCAAAGATTATCCATACAATTACCGAAAAACTTATTTCAGGCTTTTGTCCTAATCAACCCCTAAAGGGGTGGATCGACAATCGGGGTGAATTCTACATCCCGTCGTATTTCCTGTGTTCATTAGTTGCAGCATTACTTTTTGGCACATAGGTGTCTTTTTAAAATATCTCGTAATGGGTTTGACAGTTTTTTAAAATTTCACCCCTAAGGGTTGAAAGGGGGTGAATTGTGATTTCAAGGATTCCTTAATATATCTTAGGATCAATAAGATATCGACTTACTGTTTGCTTGCAAAGATTATCCATACAATTAACGAAAAACTTATTTCAGGAATTTGTCCTAATCAACCCCTAAAGGGGTGGATCTACAATCGGGGTGAGTTACACATTCCGTCGTATTTCCTGTGTTCGTTTAGTGGCAACATTACTTTTTAGCACATAGGAGTCATTTTAAAATATCTCGAAAAGGTTTTGGTAGTTTTTTAAAATTTCACCCCTATAGGGTGAAAAGGGGTGAATTATTATTTCAGGTATTCCTTAATATCTCTTAGAACCAATAAGACATCGACTTGCTTTTTGCTTACAAAAATTACCCATACAAATACCGAAAAATATATTTCAGGTTTTTGTTCTAATCAACCCCTAAAGGATGAATCTACAATCGGGGTGAATTATACATCCCGTCGTATTCCCTGTGTTTATTGAGATATAAGGTTTCTTTTTAGCACATAGGCATCTTTTTAAAATATCTTGAAATGGTCTTGACAACTTTTTTAAATTTAACCCCTAAAGGGTGAAAAGGGGTGAAATGTGATTTCAAGGATTGTTTAATATTTTTTAACACCAATAAGATATCGACTTGGTTTTTGCTTACAAAAACTACCCTTGCAAATGCCGAAAAACCAATTTTTTGATTTTGTCCTAATCAACCCCTTAAGGGGTGGATCTACAATCGGGGTGAATTATACATCCCGCCGTATTTCCTGTGTTTGTTTAGTTGCAACATTACTTTTTGGCACATAGGTATCTTTTTAAAATATCTCGAAATAGTTTTGACAGTTTTTTAAAATTACCCCCTAAAGGGTGAAAAGGGATGAATTGTGATTTCAAGGATTCCTTAATATCAATTAGGACCAATAAGATATCGACTTTCTTTTTGCTTACGAAGATTACCCATATAAATACCGAAAAACTTATTTCAGGATTTTGTCCTAATCAACCCCTAAAGGGGTGAACCTATAATCGGGGTGGATTATACATCCCGTTGTATTTCCTGTGTTCGTTTAGTTGCAACATTAATTTTTGGCACATAGGTATCTTTTTAAAATATCTCGAAATGGTATTGACAGTTTTTTTAAATTTCACCCCTAAAGGGTGAAAAGGGGTAAATTGTGATTTCAAGGATTCCTTAATATCTCTTAGGACCAATAAGATATCGACTTGCTTTTTGCTTACAAAGATTACCCATACAAATACGGAAAAATATATTTCAGGATTTTGTCCTAATCATCCCCTAAAGAGTGGATCTACAATTGGGGTAAATTATACATCCCGTCGTATTCCCTGTGTTTGTTGAGTTATAAGGTTTCTTTTTCGCACATAGGCGTATTTTTAAAATATCTCGAAATGGTTTTGACAATTTTTTTAAAATTTTTTTTAAATTAAAAAACCCCAAAGGTAGAAAGGGGTAAAATGTGATTTCAAGGATTGTTTAACATTTTTTAGGACCAATAAGATATCGACTTGGTTTTTGCTTACAAAAACTACCCATGCAAATACCGAAAAACCAATTTTCGGATTTTGTCCTAATCAACCCCTTAAGGGGTGGATCTACAATCGGGATGAATTAAACATCCCGTCGTATTTCCTGTGTTTGTTTAGTTGCAACATTACTTTTTGGCACATAGGTGTTTTTTTTTTTAATATCTCGAAATGATTTTGACATTTTTTTTTAATTTCACCCCTTAAGGGTGAAAAGGGGTGAAATGTGATTTCAGTAATTCCTTAATTCTTTTAGAACCAATAAGATATCGACTTGGTGTTTGCTTACAAAAAATATCCATACAAATGCCGAAAAACTTATTTCAGGATTTCGTCCTAATCAACCCCTAAAGGGGTGATTCTACAAACGGGGTAGATTATAAATCGCGTCGTATTTCCTGTGTTTGTTGAGTTATAACTTTTTTTTTTGGCACATAGGTGTCTTTTTAAAATGTCTCGAAATGGTTTTAACAGTTTTTTACCTTTAACAAATATCACCCCTAAAGGGTGAAAAGAGGGAATTGTGATTTCAAGGACGCCTTAATATCTTCTAGGATCAATAAGATATAGACTTGGTTTTTGCTTATAAAGATTACCCATACAAAGGCCGAAAAATATATTTCAGGATTTGATCTTAATCAACCCCTAAAGGGGTGAATCTACATTCTGGGTGAATTATAGAACCCTTTATATTTTCAGCTGTTGTTGAATTATAACATTTTATTTTGGCATATTTGTGTTTTGACAGTTTTCTTTCACTCCTAAAGGGTAAATTAGTATTTTTTTTGTTAGAAATAAAACATTCGGAGAGTACATTTTTCAGTATGACGTAAGAACCCACTAAGAAAGGATTTTTTCAAGTTCGTCCCCTATCTGCTGAAAAGGAGTAAAATGTTTTTTCACGGATTCCCAATATTCCTCTTAGGACAGATGAGATATCGACTAGATTTTTTGTTACAAAGGTTGCCCATACACAAGTTTAAAAACAAACTGAGGATTTTATGCCAATGAGACCAACAATATACCGTAGCGAAGCACGGGTTTTCAGCTAGTCTATCTATATATATAAAAGGCAGTGTCCTGACTGACTGACTGACTGACTGACTGACTGACTGACTGACTCACTCATCACCGCCCAGCCCGAACCCCTGGGCCTAGAAACTTGAAATTCGGAGAGTATATTCCCTTCATGACGTAAGCACCCACTAAGAAGGGATTTTTCGAAATTCCACTCCTAAGGGATGAAAAGGGGTGAAATGTGATTTTACGAATTCCTTAATATCTCTTAGGGCCGATGGGATATTGACTTAGTTTTTGCTTACAAGTATTACCCATACAAATGTCGAAAAACCAATTTCGGGATTTTGCCCTAATCAACCCCTAAAGGGGTGAACCTACAATCGGGGTGGATTATACATCCCGTTGTATTTCCTGTGTTCGTTTAGTTGCAAGATTACTTTCTGGCACATAGGTGTCTTTTTAAAATATCTCGAAATGGTATTGACAGTTTTTTGAAATTTCACCCCTAAAGGGTGAAAAGGGGTGAATTGTGATTTTAAGGATTCTTTAATATCTCTTAGGACCAATAAGATATCGACTTGATTTTTGCTTACAAAGATTACCCATACAAATACCGAATCGCCAATTTCAGGATTTTGTCCTAATCAACCCCTAAAGGGATGAATCTACAATCGGGGTGAATTATACATCCCGTCGTAATTCCTGTGTTCGTTTAGTTGCAACATTACTTTTTGGCACATAGGTGTCTTTTTAAAATATCTCGAAATGGGTTTGACAGTTTTTTAAAATTCCACCCCTAAGGGTTGAAAAGGGGTGAATTGTGATTTCAAGGATTCCTTAATATCTCTTAGGATCAATAAGATATCGATTTACTGTTTGCTTGCAAAGATTATCCATACAATTACCGAAAAACTTATTTCAGGAATTTGTCCTAATCAACCCCTAAAGGGGTGGATCTACAATCGGGGTGAGTTATACATTCCGTCGTATTTCGTGTGTTCGTTTAGTTGCAATATTACTTTTTAGCATATAGGAGTCTTTTTAAAATATCTCGAAATGGGTTTGACAGTTTTTTAAAATTTCACCCCTAAGGGTTGAAAAGGGGTGAATTGTGATTTCAAGGATTCCTTAATATCTCTTCAGAGTGTACCTATGCGGGTTTTGGGACAAAAAATTGTGTCCTAGAATCCGCATAGGTTTTTTACGTAATTGTGTTCTAAAATCAGCATAAGTTTTTTACGTAATTGTGTCCTAGTATCCGCATAGGTTTTTTATGTAATAGTTGAATTTTTTTCAAAAAGGCTTTCGATGTTTTCAAAAACAGGCGAGCGGACGGCGGCGGGGTCTGGGCCCGTATATAAACGGTTGTTACGGGAGATTTAATTTTATTACCACATCTGTGAACGTGCTGAGAAGATCTATAATATTTAATAGAGGTTTGTATTAAATTATGTTCTACCAAAACATGTATTTATTATTATTATTATTTTTTTTTTTCCTTTAACTGCAGAATTTGAAAAAATGACAGAACCTCCATCAAAAAAAAAAATTAAAGCCGCAGACGTGGACGCAGACAGCGTACCATCACCATCTTCACAACCAATGATGATTAGTCTAGAAGAAACTCTGAAGAAGTTAATAGCCAACAACTATGAAGAAAATCATTTATTGCTAGAATCGGTTTACAATTTGAATAAAACGAATTTTATAATAATTGGATTATCACCAGTTCAGAATTTCATTCCCATCGTGAAATTAACCGATTGTAAGTCGCAGAAGAAGGGAATAACGTTCAGCGAATTTTCTTGGAATCGTTTCATCGAACAACATGAACATTGCATACTGGATTATTTTTCTAACGATGTCGGTAATTATAATCGCAAAGGTTATATTGATTTTGATGAATACGGTATACATTTTGGAGGAAATGCAGGAAGCAAGACCGTCACTATAACTTGGATGAATTCTTATTCATACACGTTGACATCGAAAGAATGTGATGCTCTTTTTAAGTTGAAAGATATATTCACATATCGATTAAAAATTTTAAACTCTCTTGAATTTTTCGATTACTACAATTACATTCTTGGAAATGTTTTAACAGACTTAAAAAAAATCGATGTAAAAAAATATACGATGAAACATTTTCATGAATCCTTAAAAAATAAATTGATTGTTGACACTCTTCATAACAATGGATTGTGGTCAAGCCCTGACATCATTAATGATTTCAGAAGATTAATATTTTATGAAATGGTTTACGTTCATAATGAAAACAAGATGTTTGAAGATTTTGAAAGTTTGTGGAATGGACCGGTGGAATGGTTTGTGCATGATAAAAATTTGTTTGAAATGTATGAAAGAAAGAGTGAATAATAAAATTATTATGAAGTGATATTTAATTTTCTTTTTTCACCTTTGTTTTTTTTTCCTACAGGTTTGTGAGAAGGTAGGTATAATGAAAATATATACATATATATTTAAAATCATATTTTATTTTTTAACAAAATATACATCGTTTACATATATTAATAAAATATTAACATTATGTTGGCTACAAACACCATACTTATTTTTATGATATACACATTTGTCATAAAATGTTGATGATATTTTTGGAGAATCGTTATCACATTCCAAATTGATAATTTCATGAGTTTCGCCTAAAATTTGTTTTAAATATTTTTCTTTAATTTCACCTTTCACAAATATTTTATTATTTTTACATAAATGAGATAACAGGATGCATTTTAACTGATTAAGCTGAATGTGTCCTTGGTTGTAGACTAGTCTGTGGTAATTGTATTCTAACCATTTTATCTGTTTCTTATCTCGGTCACTGAGTTGTTGATAGGGTACAATCGGTTTAAATAAATAATTATAAATTTCATCAATATTGTAACCTATTGATAATTCCTTCGGTATAAATTCATCATTGATCATAAAACCTTGTATATCTATTACACAGATGTTTTGCGACATGTTCATAATTGAGAAGACAGTGTAAAACTGTATCACTAGCATACAACTGATTAAATTTTATACTAATTTTCGTACGTATCCTGTTGATGGTGTGTAGTTTATGATACAATCATAAAGAATGAGACAGAATACTTTAGTCTGTGGTTTAAAATTCGTAGTGGCTTCCATTTCCAATTTTAAGTCAATCGCTGATGCTTTTACGCTTTCATTTTGTTTAGACACATCAAATACAAATATAAAATGATCCTTGAATGATTCATAGTTTAAAATAGGTGTATTTTTTTTGTTATAGTAACTGTTCTGAAATACTGCATACATGTAGTAAGCAGCTAGATAATCACCGTTTGACAAATTTAAATTCAAGTTTTCATAGGGATATTGTTCTGAGTTTAGATACACCTTTATGTTACGTATGTTACATCCTGTAAATTTTGATGAGTCAGTTACTGGTGCTTCCTGAAAAGCCACTATAACATATCTAGGTTTCTCTAGATCTCTAGATGTTTTCACAGTCCATATGTCCTTATTCGTGTTACGCAGAGCAGGAAGTTCGTGCAGTTCCCATCTTCTGAACGGAATTGAAATCGACATATCTGCTAACAGTCCACGTTTTTCTAATTCAATCTTTTTTTCCTCATTAGGATAAAGATGAGGCATGCGCCATTCTAGCTTATCAATTTTTAATTTTGCACCTGCAGGACTTTGAAATACATTTTCATCAGTTCTTGTTCTTATTAAAATAAGTTCCTGTTTAACATTAACAATGATTTTTTTATAATCTTCAGCAAAGCCTAAGAAATACTTAAGGGGAAGTAGGCAGTGAAATTTTTTGTGTTCATCGAAATATGTTTTGCATTGTCCACTTGGGAACCATCCTGATATTTCTAAAACTTGTGATTGATTATCCGTATGCGATAAGTACCCCTTGATAGTTGTTGTGATCCCTGCATTTCTGCATTTATCAATCTCGATACCATTTAATTCATAGCGAATTTCCTCGAAGAGAAATGCAAAACAGTTTCTGATGAATTTTACAGAAGTTGTTTTGGGTGAACTGTCAGGAACTGTAACTCCACCGCTGATATATATATAACTTTCACTCGGTACTGTACACAAATCTTGATGCTGGATCAAAATTCTTATTTCATCGTTGTTATCAAAATTTCTAGATGTAGGTTGATAAGTATGTATTTCTTCTTTTAAGAAAGTGTCATCAAATGAAACATCGGAAAAAATACTTAGTTTATCCATATTTTTTTTTTTCTTTCACTTTATAACCTAATTCTTTTAATTTCTGTTTAATTTCAGTTGTTACTGATTCGTTGTTTTTTCTCGTACTGCAATTCTGAACGTTCGTTTTGTCTTTTATATTAAACTGTAAACCCATCTTAATACCTTGAAGGTGTTAATGAATATGATTATTATCCTATGTTGAATATTAGTTTTATTTAGAGCATTTCTTTAATTCCAGAATAACTACTATAGATTCTGTATTAAAATTCACTAAGTCTTTATCTTGGTCTAATATAGTGAGTGTAATGTTATCTATCATACATGTATTCACTTGTAGGTATCTGGGCTTAGAGGGTTCGATATCAATGGAAAAACCTGGGTCCACAGTTGGTGAAAACTGATACACACTGCGACCTAATCTTTTACCGAAATATGCACCAGTAGCTATGTTACAATCAATGTGTATACTTGTAACTTTCCTGATTTTTACAGGCAAATCAGATTCATGTTTCTCTTCAGCTTTTAATATCCTTTGTGAAAATCCCAAAAGTTCTCTCAGTGTACCTTTCTCGCTAGAAAAATCTATATCATGTTTACATTTAATTTCACATTTCAATGTGTTGTTGTTCGGTTTTAAAGAAATATCCTCACTACTTAGTTTCGATTGCAAATATTTTTCAATATCTTTGATTTCGTAAACACCCACAGGAATTTTTATTTCCTTTTTTCCTTCCTTTGTTATGATGATAAATTTATTATTCTGATCTTCAATGTTCGGGATTGAATTATATGTATAGAAACCGATCAGACCAATACAGTAACTGAAATTTGTATCCAGTTCAATTGGTGGATAATATGTTTCAGACAGTATACTACTGTTACCTATTAAAGTGAACGTTAAAGACATGACTGGTAAAATGTTAGGATTACTTGCTATTTTGTAAGTAAAAATTTTAAACTTAAATGACCACAGTTATACTTATTAGATTTTTGATAATTATCATAATTGTATTTTATCGTACTACCTCGAAAGTATTTAACTAATTCCTGGGGTGGTTGCAAATTTCCATAACTATCGAAATAGTTTACGACATTACCCTTCTTGCTGTAAGCAGTCCAGTGAGTCCCTTGACCTTTATTACTATCTAAATTTATAATTCCCTTTTCAGTATATCGAGGATTTTGAGGTAGAGTATCACGCATATAGACACCCCTGAAGTTTGATATATTATTTCTGGCAAATTTTTCAATATCTAGATTTGTTAATGGTCTTCGAGGTAGTTTTTGTATCAGTTTTTTGATTTTCTCAAATATAAACCTAATCCTTTCTTGTAAGATTTTAAATATAATCCTTCGCCTTTTTTTGAATTCAATGCAATAGCTTCAATCGTTTTATTGTGCCGATGTGATTCTTGCAAATTTTTTCTGGCTGTGTCAGTTGATTTTATCGCTTTATGTATAGCTGCAGCACCACCTGCTAAACTACCGAGTGCGCTTAAACCTGCGAAAATTGGTATCAGTGGTAAGATACCACCCTGTTTCGGAATTGGAATCACACGAGGTTTTTTTATTTTCCTTTTCCGTTGTATCAACATAAATACATTTTTTTAAAAAACGTTTTAGATGGAATAAAAGGAATTGAATATCATCCTTTTACTGATAATGATGATATTATAGATCCTATAAGCGTGAAAAATAATTCAGTTTTTATATTTGATGATGTTATTTGCGGAAAACAAGATAAAATTAGAGACTTCTTTTCTAGAGGAAGACATAGCCTTATTGACTGCTTCTATTTGTGTCAAACATACACTAAGGTCCCCAAACAGTTGATACGTGACAATGCTAATTTAATTATACTCTTTAAACAAGACGAACTAAATTTAAAACACGTCTATACAGATCACGTTAATAGTGATATGAGTTTTGAAAATTTTAAATCACTGTGTAATGACTGTTGGAAATATAAATATGACTTTATTGTTATAGATAAAGAAAATGATGATGTAGGAAGGTATAGGAAAGGTTTTGATACATTTATAAAATATGATAGATATTAAATTTAAACTTAGTATGTCACTAACTGTTAAGAAGAAAGAATCGACGAAAAACAATTAAGAGCAGTTAAAACCTGTTAAAAACCTCTTAAAACCTGTTAAGAACCTGTTTAAAACCTGTTAACAAGCTGTTACCTGTTTAAAAGCTGTTAAAAACCTGTTAATACCTGTTCAAAACCTGTTAAAAAAAAGCCGTTAAGCATATATAGACGTGGAAGATAATGGATTATAATAAATTGAAAATGAAGGAGAATATTATCAAAACAAGAAAGGCTATACGAAAAAAATTAATGATGATGAGAACTGGAGAAGTATTACAGAAAGAAAAACTAGAAAAATCTTACAAACCTTTAATTGAACCAATGAAACAATTAATCAAAACTGAAAATGAAATTAAAAACGTTCTTGTGAAAAATAAAATTAAAACAGAAGAATTGGAGAAAAGTGAAAAGGAAAGCATTGATAGTTCGGATGAATTACCTTCAGAACCATTGCAAGAAATTGTTTATCACACACCTGCGAAAGATGATCATCGTCAAAAACAACAACGAGAACAAGATATAGATAAATATTTAGAACATTATGATGTGTTACCTAGACGATACTTACGTGAATTAATTGAAGATAAATCTGATAAATTTGATACAAAGACCGGTATTAATTATGATGTAAAAACATCAAAATGGACAATTGGAAGTTCTACAGTAAATTTGCAAGACAAAGACTTTATAATTAATGGAATTCATTACAAAGGCACTGACGGTTTATATGAACTTTTATTTATGAAAGATCCAAAAAATTATACTGTAAATGATGCTCAAAAATATCATGACATTCTTAAACGCAGCAACGCTTTATATAGAAATTATGATCCCACTAAACAAATTCAAGGTAACCGATCAGCAAAATATAAAAATATAATAAAAACTTTACCTAGGTCTGCAGAATCCCCTGATACTTGGTCAGGTGAAGGTTATGATATGATTGTTGAATCGAAACCATATCGTTACGTTTATTATAAAAATTATAAGAAATTAATAGATCGATTAGAAATATTGCATGCCTCCAAAAAAGCAGGTAACAATTCACATGATAACGAAATAAATGTCATAGAGGAAGAGTTTAGATCGGCTGATGCAATCGAATAAAACATACATCTTTATGAATGATTGTTTATTTTATCAATGTCTGTTGATAAGTTCGGACGTAAATTTAACCGTGGTGAAGTAGGGGCTCGTGGTCCAACAGGACCTGGTTTTAATATTCTTGATAACGGTGATTTTGATATCGATAATAAAAAATTAAAAAACGTTAAATCACCAACTGATAACACAGACGCATGCACAAAATCATATGTTGATGAATTATTAAAATCAACTGTAAGATTTGATTCTCAACGTGGTCTTTATGATTTAATTAATAAACGTTTGTCGAACGTTGCAGAACCTTTGGAAATAGATGATGCAACCTCAAAAAAATATGTAATTAATCTGATTGAAATTTATAAGAAAAATATTTTAAATCAAACACTTTCAAAAAAATACATCGAAGAACTAAAGAAGGATATATATGACGTTGAATTTAGATCTATTACCGGAGTTCCACAACCAACATATGATTTCGACGCCGTAAATAAATCTTATGTTGACAGGTTAAATATACAGTTACAAGAAAAAACTGATTTGATTATTAAAAATATTCCTTCATTGATCAATTCGGCTATTCATGCAAAAATACAATACATCGAAAATCATTTTGGTGATAGTTTTAATCAAAAATATAATTATCTTAATACTGAAATACATTCATTGAAGCAACAAATTCAACAAGCGATTAATGGTTATTTACCACACAGAGGAGTAATTGATATAAACAACGATGAGTGAAATTAAAAAAAATATAGTTCAAGAATTACACAGATCCGCACGTAAGAACTTCAAGAGAAGATCATATATCATAAAAGCTTTTGATGATTCATGGCAAGCTGATTTAGCTGATTTCAGCAAATATTCTAAAGAGAATAAGGGGTATCATTTTTTGTTAGTAGTCATTGATAATTATTCGAAATATGTATGGACCGAACCATTGAAAGATAAGTCTGGATCTAGTGTTACAAACGCTATGAGAACGATTCTAGAAAAGGATCGAAGAAAACCTATAAACTTACAGACTGACTTGGGAAAAGAATTCTATAATGGAAATTTTAAAAAACTTATGTCTGAATATAATATCAATCATTATAGCACTTTCAGTGTTAAAAAAGCTGCAATTGTTGAGAGAGTCATACGAACACTTAAAAGCAATATATATTTTAATTTCAGTTTACAAGGAAAATATGATTGGTATAACATAATTAATGACGTTACTTTAGCATATAATAACACTAAACATAACACAATTAAAATGCGACCTTGTGATGTAGATAAGAATACATCCTTATCACATATTTATTCTAAATTGAAAATATGTGGTAAGAGAAAATATCATGTAGGTGATATCGTTCGTATTAGTAAATATAAAAGTTTATTCGAAAAGGGGTTTACTCCTAATTGGACTACTGAACTATTTAAAATTTCTAAAATCAAGATAACAAATCCTACTACATATATGCTAAATGACATGTATGGTTCCCCGATTGAAGGTAGTTTTTATGAACAAGAAATATTGAAAACTAAGCATTCAGATGTTTACCTTGTAGAACGGATTTTAAAACGAAAAGGTTCAAAAGCATATGTTAAATGGTATGGTTTAGATAAATCCCATAACAGTTGGGTTAATAAAAATGATGTAGGAATATGATATATATAAAATCATGATTTAATGGAATAACAACACATTTATAATTTATTAGTCGTTCTAATAACACATAATAATGTTTTCTATTTTTTACTTGTGTATTTTATGTATGACATTTTGTTCTGCGCAAACGTATGACAATAATATATATTATGAGGATGTTGTTAATTATCTTCATAAATATGGATTTTTAGAAGTTGATGAAAATGAAATAACTGTTTTAAAGGAAAACGATACAAAGTTTCTAAATGCTTTGACATTATTTCAAGAATATTATAACATACCTGTGAATTATACAATCAATAATGAAACAAAAAATTTAATGAAAAAACTTCGGTGTGGTGTGAGAGATAACCCATCACCCTTTACAACTTCCCATTACAAATGGGAAAACAAAACTGTAATAACATGGCATTTTTATAGAGCTGATAATAAAATATTACAACTTGTTAACAGAGCATTTAACTTATGGTCGAGTCATACAAAATTAATTTTTTTACAAAATGCTATAACACCTAATATAATAATATCTTTTGGAAAATTACAACATTATTATTATCATGAAAGAAAACCTTGTGGATATAATTTTGATGGGAAAGGAGATACGCTCGCACATGCATTTTTCCCGAACCGATATCAAAACAGTGTAGAAATACATTTAGATCGAGATGAAAAATGGTGGATTGAACCAGGACCAGCTCCAGAAGGACATGTGAGTCTTTATGAAGTTTTAATTCATGAAATAGGACACACATTAGGACTTGCACATTCAAGTGATCAAACAGCTATTATGTATGCATATTACAATGGAAAAAAAACTAATGAAAATGATGAAATTGAGTTAAGTAAGGACGATATAACTGCAATTCAACATCTGTACGGATCTCCTCCTGATGTATCCAAGAAAAGTGAAACAGTTACATCTTCATCATCAACAACAACAACAACTGTAAAAACAACAACCGAAAAAAATATGAAAAAATCATCTGAACAATTGTTACCTAAGCAACACCCAGATTTATGTCAATTGAATAATATTAACACATTTTTAATTTTAAACGATAGAATTTATATCTTTTATGAAAAGTGGGTATGGATGAAAAATATAAATGACAAAACTTTTGATTCAAAACCACAACTTTTATCACATTGGCTACCATTTTTACCAAAAAATTATACAAAAATTTCAGCTGTTTTCCAAAGACCTAATGAACAGATTGTATTTTTTATTGATAATCACTTGTACAATGTTCAGTTTCCCAGTTTTCAGTTGAAAAATTGTTGTAATAATGATTTTTTTAACCATCATACTGTTAATGCTGCTGTGAACACGAACAGGGGACGGACATTTGTGTTTTATGACAATTACTATGTTGCTGAATTGAATGATTGCAATTTTGAAATCATATCACACAACCTAATAGACAAAACATTTCAAGGGATTCCTCGCGATATTGAAAGTGTATTTAGATATACGGACGGACGTTTATATTTCTTTAGAAAGAACAGATACTATGAATTTGATGAATATTCTGGCACGTTAGTGAAAGCTGGGAAAATGGATCTAGCTATGTTTAACATAAATTGTCCAAACATTAGTATATTAGAACAACTTAGAATACTTTTATCAAAATTACATTATTAATAACAATGTCTTTAGAAATATATATACATACATAATAAATTGATTTAAAAAAAAAAAAATGTTGTTATTTACTTACGTTATAACTTCCTTTAATCTTAAACCACATCCTATGGAACAGTTCCTTATAAATTTGCTAAATATAGGGAGAAAAATATTGATTCAAGGAGAAGAAAGAAATCAAAATTATCATTAGTACACATTTTTTTATTTTTATGTACCTATACATAAATTTATAAATAAATCAATATAATACTAAAATTACATTTCATTTACAGATTAATCATGCTAAAAATATTGTAACAAGTTAAATAATACGATATATTAATTACATTTATTTATTATATATTTATTGAATAATGACCCCATGGCAAAGTTTCATAAGAATCAGGTTTTAAAAATCTTTTATCATCGTTTGAACTTAAAGCTATCTTTCTTTGCTTAATTGTATTTACTTCATGTGAACTAGACTTTATTAAATTTTGATTTATAATTACATCCTTTGAATTCTTTAAACAATTTAAATAGTCATTGAAACAAATTTCATTTTGTACAACGTTAGATTTTACACCCTTGGCTCTTTTCTTTTCCTCATCCTTGCCATTTCCTTCTACTTTGAAAGCATACATCTTAGATCGCAGTCCTACAAATTCTTTTATAATTTTTCCACAACACTCATCTTTAAACATACCCAAAACCTTTTTATTAATCAAAGGAATTTTATAAATATTATCAGGTTGGTAATCACTAGTATCAAAATATTCACATGCATCACGACGTATAATATCATATAGATTATCCGTTTCAATTTCATAAATAAATGAATCGGTGTCTGTATAACAGATTTTAGCATTAGATCCGAAAATTTTCTTTATATATGTATAATGAAAATCATACATTTTTAATTTTGAAATGTCCAATATACACATCCCGACATAAATCGGTTTATTGAAAAGTATTTCACATTTATTTAATTCTATGATTGCTAGATTTTCATCAAATATAACAGATGATTTAAAATTAGGTTTAGATATTAAAGATTTTGCCCCATATCGTCCCTCCCATTTCGTAACTAATTTAACATTACTGTATTTTCTTACGTTTTCCATTGTTTTTCCATAAATAGCATTATTCATTAATTTACATTGATTCTTTTCAAACTCGTTCTTTGCTTTCTTTCGTAATGATGTGTTTAAATCAATATAAGATTTAAGCCAATCAGATTGACTAAATTTTAGAACCCTGTGAATTTTTACTAATTTTAATCCGTTCACTAAACATTGTTTTAAATTTCTGTAATGAATTACATATCGTTCTTTTTTTGAGAGTGTTGTCATTAATTTTTTTTGTTTGGAATTTGGCGCGCATTTATGTTCTGCACAAAACGGTAGACATGAATGTTCATCATGTAAATCTAGTGGATATTCTAGGTCTACTTCTAAGATAAATCCAATATTATTATTATCAGGAACATTATAATCAAAATTTTTTAATTTTTCTTCAACTACCCATTCAAAATTACCATTTGCAAGAAATTGAGACATACTCCAACCATATAAATTATTACAGTCCATATAACATAAAAATTTAGAAGGTTCTAAAGGGTTGTAATCATTTAAATGTATATTATTAGCTTTAGCGTAACGTTTCATACATTGACTTATTCCACCTCTGATTCCACGTTCAACAAAATATAACATATCAATGTCTGTTATCAGTTCCAATTTTACTTTAGTATATTTCATCATGCAATCCCACGTATAAGAAGGTAGTGATACATACCATGCTGGATCAAGATCATATATTTTTTTGCTGTTTAATCGAAACTGTTCAAATATATCACACAATAACAGGATATCAGTTTTCAAATAAATATCAGAATAATCACCTAAATCTTTACACTCGAACAAGTTAAAAATATTACAAGCATGTGAATAGTCTTCATCGCTGATATTTACATCATTTAATGAACTATAGAATTTATTTTTAGCAGGTAAACAAGATTCAGTTAATTTTTCAAATGAATCTATATACTCATATGGAAAAATACCCTTACGTGTAAGTAAATTAAATTTATCATTGTTCAAATTTTCAAATTCTTTTCTTAAATTTGGAAATTCATTTAAATATGACGTCAGTAATTCTAAACTAGAAGGTAAAAATCTGTATGAATCTATAAATCTAAATTTTATTAAATTACCTTTAATATATTTAGTGAAAGAAATATATTTTTCCTTATTCACAGGTAATAAATTAATTCTTCCCTCAATATCACGTGCGATATTTTTTATGATAAAATGTGAATCATACCCACTTAAATTATGAAATATTACTGGAATTGTGTAATTTTTTTTGTATCGCAAATTACAAATTCTACAAATTGTCTGACGGAAAAATGAAGTGAAATGGTCATGATCAAGAACATAATCAGAATCAAGGGACTGATTACAAATTTTACAATTTTTTGTATTTTTTAATTGTTCTTTCTGATCATCTGTTAACTGTTCCATTGGAAGCGCACATATATATACTGTTTCAACATCTTCGATGAATTGACTTAATTCTTTTACAAACCACTCAATGCAATTCTGATCACGATGATATCTATAAAATGATAAACTTTCATCATATGAACATTTAACATAATATCCAATGCTATATGGTATATGTTTATGAGTCACATTTGATGTAATATTATTTGCAGGTAAAAGTATACACTCTATATCAGCATATATAACAAAAGGACATAATTCTATATATTGCACATTTTGGAAACTGATAAATGCTTGTTCCTTAGTAGGCAATAACACTTTACTCTCGTTATTTAAATTTATGCAATCTACCTGATGCAGATTAAATTTTTCAGAAGAATGAAAGCAATGTAAACATCGATCACATATGAATATTTTTGATTTATGTGAATTAATTTGCTTGCTTACTAACCTTGATAAATTCTTTATAAGAACGTAATGATAAATAACGTTATCGTAACATTCATTATCATCATAATCATTTTCTTCTTCAAAATATTTGTTTTGTATCATTAACAAATTTACGTGAGTGTTTTCTTTATTTTTAGTGATGTATGTAGGTAAGACGGAAAATTTTCTGTTTTTCATTTTCAATATATATACGTTAACTGAAATTTTATTTAATTTTTCAAATTTTGGAATCTGTTTCAACGTCATGGGCATTACTATGTTATTTAAATTTAATACAGTTGAGTAATGTGGATATGAATTCGGTCTGTTATTTTTTTTAACATTATTATTCGTTAAATATAAAGCTGCAGTTACGCACCAAGCGAAACAAGCATTGTCTTTATTTTTTATATTAATACACGCCTTTTTATTTTCAATTTCTTTCGGTAATGGTAAATATGTTGATGCCAACAGAGGTGTGTACTTATTGAAACATAACGATAAATTAATTATTTTTAATAATGCCCATCCACTATCTTTCTCCTAAAACAAAATATTTTATTGAAAATATTATAGTAAATCTTTTTTTAAAAATAACATACTTGAAATTCTTCCAAATTTGTTAGTATTATATCTTGAATATTTTCTCTAAACCATGTTTCTATATTTGTATTTTTATCCAACGAGACAGCTTTTGTTAAAAAATATTTAAAATCTTCAATTTCAGAACCATCATTTGTTTTCCTTATGAATTTGGTACAAAAATTAGAATGTATTTTTAAAAAATTATTTTGTTTGAGATTTTTTTTTATTTGTTTTTTAAACAATGATAAACATTTATTTAAAAACAATCGTGGGTCTTTATATTCCACATTAACTATCACTGCAGTTCTTATTCTATTTTTAAATGTCGTCTCACATTCTATCCATTTGGCTGAGTTATCCCTTTTCTTACTAGATGCTGACCCACTTCCTTGAATAATTCTTTTAATTTTTAATTGGGTACGATAACCATACATTTTCGATAAAGCAGCCACTATATTATTTTTAATTGCTATATGTTTGGCTTCAATTAACATTTTTTTAAGCAGTGATATGTTAATGCGACATATGTTTAACCACTGGTTTATTTCTGATTGCACTATATTAATCATTGCATCCTCCATTTTTGATACCAATGATTTGGTAATATTTTTAACTGATGATGAAGTCATTGCTAATAAACTAATATTTATCTTGAAAGAAATAAGCAAACTAATGTAAAATTTAAAAGTTATATATATGTATATGCAGTAGAGGTGTACTTACCACCACTACTGGTTTACCCCTTCCCAATGGAAAATTAATTTTCATTAACCATCCTAACATTAATAACATTGTTTTACAATATATATATATATATATATTTTTTGACCTAACTAAACTAATAATATTAAATTATTATTAAATTTAATGATAACTAACTGCTAATATATTTAAAATTATTAGTTTAATTTATTCACTATCTGAACTGAATATAGTTTCATCACATAACAAGTGATTTGAAATACCAGGCAAATTAACAAATGCATAATAAAATATCTTTTCATTATGTATATCTAATGGATACAGACATGCACAGTATTGAAAATCAATCGTAAACAATTTTTCTTTACAATCATGACAATGCATATTAGTTAATAAATGAATTAAATTATAATTACAGGTGCAAGAATTTTTATGTGAATTTACTGTCTGTGCCTTTTCAAAATTTTCTTTTTGACAACCAGTACAATAAACATATTTTTTATCGTATACTTTGTACTGAATTTTAAAACAAAAATTAATGCAAGTTTCGTTATCAATTAAATCTTATATTGTGACATCGTTATCGTTAAGTTCGTCTGGAATATTGAATGGTCGATGAACACACATTTTCACTTCACTTCACTCACTATCTTCAGACAATTTTCTTTTTTTATTCTTGGATTTCTTCTCAATTTTTTTCTCAAATTTGATTGTATAATATTGAATATCTTCAGGCTTTTTTAAAACGAAGAAAACACAACTTTTTAACTCTTCAAGTGCCTCCTCGCTGATGGTGGAAAATCTTTTTGGTAAGAAAACACTAAAGTCATTGTCGACTTTAACAACTACAGATTTACCATATTTATAGTGTGTAAAAAATTCTGCATTTGTAATATTATATTTTTTCAAAGGTATTAACTCTGATAATTTTTTATGATTAATATCACCAATATTATTTAATTCATTCATGATAATATTATTATTAATATTAGATGTTTTTAATACTTTAACTCGTGTGATAGATTTAGAATTAATCACAATTTAAAAGAGTCGATTTTTATATGTTACATGAAATACAAAGAGGGGGAATGAAAAAATATGTTTTTAATATATATATATATATTTTTTTTTTTTCAAAAACCGCAAAATACAATGTATCAATAGTTATAACTGATATTAACATGAAATACAAAGAAGAGAAATGAAAAAATATGTTTTTAATACATTTTTATCATTTTTCAAAAACCTCAAAATACAATGTATCATTAGTGATAACTTATTCTCTTTTTATCTAAACCTCAGAAATCCTCTATATCTTTCAAAAACATCTTTAAAAATAATATCATTTTACAAAATATTACTTTTGTTTATTATTATAAAATTCAATTTTAGCGTTTCTTAAATGTTTAAATTTTTCATGATTTTTCGGTACGTAAAAACATATATTTTGCAAATCAAGTTCAATGAAATCCTTATAATAATGTAACATTTCAAAATATGTAATGCTCAGCATGTCATCCTTAAGGTCAATATATTTTGTTACTTGGTCTATTAACGGAAATTCTGTTGAAGAATAATTTGTCTTAGTATTAATATCATTATAAAAAGATCGAAAGTTAAGTTTTCCTAAAAACTCAAATATGTGATCAATTATATCTTTGAATTTCTTGATTTCTTCAAGAACGCTTCCACTCAGAATAATGGATCGTTTCAACCATTTAATTGTAACAAACACTTCCGTTTCCATTATACACCTGTGAGAATTTGAAGTTACCCATTCGATTACATTTTCAAAATTATCGATATGATCAACAACTTTATCACAAAATTCATGCCATTCTGAAAAGTTGTAAGGAATATTGATATCATTTTTTTGATCTATCAAACGAATGCATGGTAACAGATCAATCGGGTTTAAACCAATATCAATCTGAAGATCTTCATTGCTTTTAAGTTTGAAAATTTTTACACACAGCAATCTTCGAATATTTCTTCTGACATATTCCATTGAAACTTCATTCACTGGTTTTATATTATCAAGTTCTAGATCACTCTGTTCTGTATTACTCATATCTATTTAAAAAGAAGATAAAAAATTATATTATATGCTATAAATTATTTAATAATTTAATCTTACCTGAAAAATATTTGTTAAATAAAAATATTAAATATTATTATCCTTCTTGGCACGTTCACAGATGTGGTAATAAAATTAAATCTCCCGTAACAACCGTTTATATACGGGCCCAGACCCCGCCGCCGTCCGCTCGCCTGTTTTTGAAAACATCGAAAGCCTTTTTGAAAAAAATTCAACCATTACATAAAAAACCTATGCGGATACTAGGACACAATTACGTAAAAAACTTATGCTGATTTTATAACACAATTACGTAAAAAACCTATGCGGATTCTAGGACACAATTTTTTGTCCCAAAACCCGCATAGGTACACTACTACCAATAAGATATCGACTTGCTTTTTGCTTACGAAGATTACCCATACAAATACCGAAAAACTTATTTCAGGATTTGGTCCTAATCAACCCCTAAAGGGATGGATTTACAATGAAGGTGAATTATACATCCCGTCGTATTTCCTCTGTTCGTTTAGTTGCAACATTAATTTTTGGCACATAGATGTCTTTTTAAAATATCTCGAAATAGTATTGACAGTTTTTTTTAAATTTCACCCCTAAATGGTGAAAAGGGGTGAATTATGATTTCAAGTATTCCTTAATATCTCTTAGAACCAATAAGATATCGACTTGCTTTTTGCTTACAAAGATTACCTATACAAATACCGAAAAACATATTTCAGGTTTTTGTCCTAATCAACCCCTAAAGGGGTGGATCTACAATCGGGGTGAATTATACATCCCGTCGTATTTCCTGTGTTCATTAGTTGCAGCATTACTTTTTGGCACATAGGTGTCTTTTTAAAATATCTCGAAATGGGTTTGACAGTTTTTTAAAATTTCACCCCTAAGGGTTGAAAAGGGATGAATTGTGATTTCAAGGATTCCTTAATATCTCTTAGGACCAATAAGATATCGACTTGCTTTTTGCTTACGAAGATTACCCATACAAATACCGAAAAACTTATTTCAGGATTTGGTCCTAATCAACCCCTTAAGGGATGGATTTACAATCAAGATGAATTATACATCCCGTCGTATTTCCTGTGTTCATTAGTTGCAGCATTACTTTTTGGCACATAGGTGTCTTTTTAAAATATCTCGAAATGGGTTTGACAGTTTTTTAAAATTTCACCCATAAGGGTTGAAAAGGGGTGAATTGTGATTTTAAGGATTTCTTAATATCTCTTAGGACCAATAAGATATCGACTTGCTTTTTGCTTACGAAGATTACCCATATAAATACCGAAAAAAATATTTCAGGATTTTGTCCTAATCAACCCCTAAAGGGGTGAACCTACAATCGGGGTGGATTATACAGCCCGTTGTATTTCCTATATTCGTTTAGTTGCAACATTAATTTTTGGCACATAGGTGTCTTTTTAAAATATCTCGAAATGGTATTGACAGTTTTTTTAAATTTCACCCCTAAAGGGTGAAAATGGGTGAATTGTGATTTCAAGGATTCCTTAATATCTCTTAGGACCAATAAGATATCGACTTGCTTTTTGCTTACAAGGATTACCCATACAAATACGGAAAAATATATTTCAGGATTTTTGTCCTAATCAACCCGTAAACGGTGGATCTACAATTGGGGTGAATTATACATCCCGTCGTATTCCCTGTGTTTGTTGAGTTATAAGGTTTCTTTTTGGCACATAGGCGTATTTTTAAAATATCTCGAAATGGTTTTGACAATATTTTTAAATTTAACCCCTAAAGGGTAAAAAGGGGTAAAATGTGATTTCAAAGATTGTTTAACATTTTTTAGGACCAATAAGATATCGACTTGGTTTTTGCTTACAAAAACTACCCATGCAAATACCGAAAAACCACTTTTTGGATTTTGTCCTAATCAACCCCTTAAGGGGTGGATCTACAATCGGGATGAATTATACATCCCGTCGCATTTCCTGTGTTCGTTTAGTTGCAACATTACTTTTTGGCACATAGGTGTTTTTTTTTTAATATCTCGAAATGATTTTGACATTTTTTTTTTTTAATTTCACCTCTTAAGGGTGAAAAGGGGTGAAATGTGATTTCATTTATTCCTTAATTCTTTTAGGACCAATAAGATATCGACTTGGTGTTTGCTTACAAAAATTATCCATACAAATGCCGAAAAACTTATTTCAGGATTACGTCCTAATCAACCCCTAAAGGGGTGATTCTACAAACGGGGTAGATTATACATCGCGTCTTATTTCCTGTGTCTTTTTAAAATGTCTCGAAATGGTTTTAACAGTTTTTTACCTTTAACAAATATCACCCCTAAAGGGTGAAAAGAGGGAATTGTGATTTCATGGACGCCTTTATATCTTCTAGGATCAATAAGATATAGACTTGGTTTTTGCTTATAAAGATTACCCATACAAATGCCGAAAAATGAATTTCAAGATTTTATCTTAATCAATCTACATTCGGGGTGAATTATAGAACCCTTTGTATTTCCAGCGGTTGTTGAGTTATAACATTCCATTTTGGCATATATGTTTTCACAGTTTGACAGTTTTCTTTCACTCCTAAAGGGTAAATTAGTATTTTTTTGTTAGAAATAAAAAATTCGGAGAGTACATTTTTCAGTATGAAGTAAGAACCCACTAAGAAAGGATTTTTTCAAGTTCGACCCCTATCTGGTGAAAAGGAGTAAAATGTTTTTTCACGGGTTCCTCAATATCTCTTAGGACAGATAAGATATCGACTAGATTTTTTGTTACAAAGGTTACCCATACACAAGTTTAAAAACAAACTGCGGATTTTATGCCAATGAGACCATCAATATACCGTAGCGAAGCACGGGTTTTCAGCTAGTTATCTATATATATAAAATCGTAACTAAGCTACCTACTCATAATCAACGCCCAGCCCAAACCACTGAACCCACAATCATGAAATTTGGCGAGTATATTCCCTCCATGACGTAAGCACCCACTAAGAACGGATTTTTCGAAACTCTATATATATAAAATCGTAACTAAGCTACCTACTCATAATCAACGCCCAGCCCAAACCACTGAACCCACAATCATGAAATTTGGCGAGTATATTCCCTCCATGACGTAAGCACCCACTAAGAACGGATTTTTCGAAACTCATCCTCTAAGTGGGTGAAAAGAGGGTTAAAAGGGATAAAATGTGGCTTCACGGTTTTCGTAATATCTCTTAGGTCCAATAAGATATCGACTTGGTTTTTGCTCACAATGATTACTCATGTAAATATTAAAAAACTTATTTCAGGATTTTGACCTATCGACCCCTAAAGGGGTGAATCTACAATCAGGGTGAATTATAGAACCCTTCGCATCTTCTGTGTTTATTGGGTTATAACATTCCTTTTTGGCATATAGGTGTCTTTTTAAAATATTTAGAAAGTGTTTTGACCGTTTTTTTAAATTTCACCCCTAAAGGGGTAAATTGGCATATTTTATTCGATAGGATGTCGTCTAGGCAAAGAAACACAAAATTCTGGCAGCATTTCCCTCTTATGACTTAAGGACCCCTAAGAAACGATTTTTCAAAATTCGACCTCTCAGGGGTGAAAAGGGGTGAAATGTGTCTTCACGGATTCCTCAGTATCTTTTAGGTCAAGAATATATCGCATGCTTTTGCTTAGAAAGGCTACCCACATAAATGTTGAAAATCTTATTTTTCAGGATTCACCCTTTTAGGGGTTGATTAGTACAAATCAACCCCTAAAAGGGTGAATCTACAATCTGGATGAATTATAAAACCCTTCGCATCTTCTGTGTTTGTTGTGTTATTACATTTCTTTTACGCATATAGGTGTCTTTTTAAAATATTTAAAAAGTGCTTTGACCGTTTTTTTGAATTTCACCCCTAAAGGGGTAACTTGGTATTTTATATTCGATAGAACGTCGTCTTGACAGAGAAACATAAAATTCGGGGAGTATATCCCTTTTATGACTTAACAACCCCCTATGAAATGATTTTTGGAAATTCAACCGCTAAGGGGTGAAATGGGATAAAATGTGTTTTCACGGATTCCTCAATATCTCACAGGTCCAATAATAAATCGCCTTCATTTTTGCTTATAAATATTATCCATATAAATGTTGAAAAAATTATTTCAGGATTTTATCCTATTCATCCCCTAAAAGGGTGAATCTACAATCAGGGAGAATTATAGAACCCGACGTATTTCCTATGTTTGTTGAGTTATTAAATTCTTAGATGTCTTTTTAAAATATCTCGAAATGGTTTTGACAGTTTTTCAAAATTTCACCCCTAAAGGGGTAAAACGATATTTTTTATTTGATAGAACATCCCTTGGACATAGATACATAATATTAGCATACACTAAGACGGGATTTTTCGAAGTTCAACCCCTAAGGGGTGAAATGTAATTTCAAGGATTCCTAAATATCAATAAGATATCATCTTTGTTTTTGCTTACAAAGATTACCCATATAAATGTTGAAAAACTTATTTCAGGATTTTGTTCTAATCAACCCCTAAAGTGTTGAATTTCAGAACAGGGTTAATTATACAACCCATCATATTCCCTGTATTTTCTGAGTTATAAAATTCCTTTTGGCATATAGGTGTCTTCAAAATGTCTCGAAATGGTATTGGCAGTTTTTAAAATTTACCCTTAAGGGGTAAATGGGAATTTTGTATTCGATTGGACATAGATAAATAAAATTGGACATAGTAGATAAATAATAATTGGACATATTCATAGAAAAATAAAATTCGTGAAGTATATTCCCTCCATGACGTAAGCACCCACTAAGACAGGATTTTTCGAAATTCCACCCCTAAGAAGTGAAAAGGGGTGAATTGTGATTTCAAGGATTCGTCAATACCTCTTAGAACCAATAGGATATTGTCTTGGATTTTGCTTAAAAAGATTACCCATACAAATGCCGAAAAACTTATTTCAGGATTTTATCCGAATCAACCCCTATAGAGGTCTACAATCAGGGTGAATCATACAACCCTTCGTATTTCCTGTGTTTATTGAGTTATAACATTCATTTTTGGCATATCGGTGTCTTTTTAAAATATCTCGAAATGGTTTTGACAGTTTTTTTAAATTTCATCCCTAAAGGGGTAAATTGGTATTTTTTATTCCAAAGAACGTCCCTTGACATAGAGATATGAAATTCAGAAAATATATTCCCTCCAGGTCGCTAGCACCCGCTTATATGGAATTTTTCGAAATTCGACCCCTAGGGGATGAAAAGTGATAAAATGTTTTTCCTCGGATTCTTCATTATCTCTTAGGTCCAATGGTATATTGATTTGGATTTTGCTTACAATGCTATCTGTATATGTGTTTAAAAATTAAATTCAGGATTTTGCTCTAATCATCAATCCCTAAAGGGGCACTTCTAGATTCAGGGTGAGTTATAGAACCCTTTGTAGCTTCTGTCTTTGTTGTATTATAACTATGTTGTACTTTTTCGCATTTAGGTGTAATTTTAATATCATTAGTTTCAAGATCATTTCATTTTAACCGTTTTTTTTTTTTTTTTTTTTATATTTCACCCCTAAATTGCATTATTGCGAAATTCGACCCCTAGGGGGTGAAAACGGATTTCTTAATATCTCTTGATGAAATAACGACTGGCTTTTTACTTACTATAGTTGTAAATTGCATGTTTAAAAATGTAATTTAGGATTTTGCTTCAATCAACACTTAATGGGGCGAATCTACATTAAATCAGGGCGACTTATATCATGTTTCGTAAGTTATTTGTTTGTTGAGATATAACATTCCTTTTTGGTATATATATATAATATATTTCTAATCTTTAGAAAGTCTTTTAAAACTTTTTTTTTTTGTCTATAAAGGGGTAAATAGGTATATTTTTGATTAGATACATGGAATTCCGGAAACATATTCCTTCCATAACGTAAGCATCGAACCCTTTATATTATCTCCTGTGCTTCTTGAGTTATAACATTCCTTTCTGGCATACACGCGACTTTTTAAAATCTTTCGATATTGTTCTGACAGTTTTTTAAATTTCATTCCTAAAGAATTTTTTATTAGAAATAAGAAATTTCAAGAGTACATTTCTCGATATGACGTAAGAACCCACTAAGACAGGATTTTTCGACCCCTATGGGGGGAAAAGGAGTAAAATGTTTTTTCACGGATTCCTCAATACTTCTTAGGACAGATGAGATATCGACTAGGTTTTTGCTTATAAAAGTTAATATGATATATAAAGAACCATGACTTAACCACATAATAATTGTACGATGATGGCAAACCGTCAATATACCGTAGCGAAGCACGGGTACTCAGCTAGTTTATTATAAAAAAGTTAATAACAATAATCTTTTCATTATTATTTTTTTATTAATTTATAACCGACCGCCTAATATGTAAGGGAGGTATTGTGATCACCTATTTCGACATGTCGAGATTTTGATGGATGTCCACGAATTGAGGTCCTTACATCACGTTTTGACTATTTTTAGCATGATGTCTGTCTGTCGGTCTGTCCGTGGAGACGTTTAGAGCAAATTTGGCTGAACGGATTTTAATTAAACTTCATATGTAAGCTTTTGTAATCAATATCACCATTTGTTCAACTTTTGGTAAAAATCGGTCGACGGGAAGTGGATGTTTACTCGTGTCATTTTTTAGTTTTTTGCGAATATTTCGTAACAAAGAAATATTTCGTCAAAATTTATTTGAAGAAAATTATTGTACAACATAAAAGAGACAACTTTTGTTTGAAATTTTTTTGATTTTGTCAAATTTTTTGATTACGAACTCTGCGGTGGCGGTCGGTGGCCACAGCTGATTATTTTTATTTCTATTTTAATTTTTTATTTGCGCTGTTGCTATCCATGATTTGTAAGTAAAATATTAAATTAAAAAATCGCGCTATATTTAGGCTATTAAATACAAATTTTTAATTTGACATACAATATAAAATTACCTTTTTTATAATAACTACTTAAATTAAATTTAACTGCAAGGTATGTTTCTGATTCAAAAAATAACGCTGTTTAACATGGATTAAGTATTTTTTAAATCAGTTACTGGAGCGCGAACTTATTAAGGAAATTGTGTTTTTACCTGTTATTGATCTATAGTCTATGATCACTTTTAAATTCAACACTCGGTATATTTTTATTGTAGGTAGTTAGAGATGTCAAAAAAACTAAGTGGTGCTCAATTTAGAAAAAGAAGAATAGAAAAGCAAGAAGCAGAAAAGGATGTTTTAAGGAAAGTTGTTAAAATAACAACATTTATGAAAACGATCGATTCAGATAATCCACCCGGTCGTAGTTCTTATGAAAACAAACCACAAGCTCAAGACAATAATTCTCAAGACAAAACGTATGCAGATATTACGAATAATTCTACTCCTGAAACAAATCAGAAACAGAAACTGAAGTTCTTCCACAACACATTAATAAAGAAATAGACTCGTCTGACAAAGGACATTTTTCACAAACTCTTACTACTGAACAAAACGTAAAGTTATTAGTCTTGGTCTCTATCAACCAAAGGGGCCTTTCCCAAAAGATTTAGCTGGTCGCAATAAAAACAGAGGCTTCAGCGAGTATTATTATAAATATAATTAGAAATAAATATATATATATATATATATATATATATATATATATATATATATATATATAAATATATATTACTATAAATATAACGGACATATAAAAATTAAAAGACAATGGTTGTGTTATTCAACAAAAAAAAATATTTGTTACTGTCAACCGAGCTGGCTTTGTGATAAGTTAAACTGCGATTTAATTTTCGTTAGAGGAACATCTGACTGGGCGCATTTAACAAGAAATCTTGAAAAACACGAAGAATCAAATCAACATGGCATTTCTTGCGAGGTTTATTATCGATAGAAAAGTGGTTCAACTATAGATATTATTGGTCAGCAAGAAATTAACCATGCCGTGAATTATTGGCGCAAAGTGTTGCGACGTATAGTAGATGTAACCAGAGCCGCAGTAAGGAAAACTTGCGCTAGGGGCAGAGCCGTGTTTTGGCGCCCTTGGCAAATAAAAACAAGGTTCACTTCTCAAAATTTAAGTGATGAGCAAAAAAAAAAGGTCCTCACCTCCCAAAATCCAAGTAACGAGCAAAAAAAAAAGGTCCTCACCTTCACAATGGCGCCCCTTAGTCAAGCCCGTCATCGCCCTTTTCCTTAGTGCGCCCAGGGCCGTCGACCCCTCCGCCCCCCCTTACTGCGGCTCTGGATGTAACTATAACGCTTGCTATAAATAATTTACCTTTCCGAGCCCATAGGATTATAGATCATAAAGATGTAGGAACTTCACAAGGAAATTTTCTAGAAATAATTAAATTACTTGCTCGCTATGATGTTTTAGCAGATCTATTAAAGAAACCAAAAGGCAGTACCAATTACTTGAGTCCGGATATACAAAATGAGTTAATTAATTTGATTGCACATGAAATTAATGCCCAAATTAAAAGTGAAATAGAAGAGGCCGCTTTCATTACAATAATAACAGATACAACGCAAGATATATCAAAAATCGACCAGTTAAGTACTGTATTCCGTTATGTTTTAATAGAAAAAGATGATAATGAGAAACCAATCGGGTTACAAATAAAGGAAACGTTTTGTGGATTTACTCAAGTTACTGATCAAACATCACACGGATTAGAAACAACAGTTTTAAAAATTATTGAAAATTTCACCGATCTATCAAAATTGCGTGGTCAAGGTTACGACGGGGCGGCGAATGTGAGTGGTGTCTACTCAGGACTACAAGCAAGAATTAGACAACGAGACCCCGCTGCCAGATTTGTACACTGCTGCTCTTGTAATTTGAATTTAGTGATCAACGACAGTGTCACCAATGTACAGGAAGTCAGACAATTTTATGAACAATTAGAAAAAATTTACGTTTTTTTCAGTACTGTTAGGCGTTGGGCAATGTTAATGGAAAGGAATCAAACCAACTTAGCAAAAACATTGAAAATAGTTTTTCCAACACGATGGTCTTCCCGTATTCAGGACCTTGATGCACTACGTTCTCGTTATTTTGATGTTATTAAAATATTGGCATACTTATCATTAAATGGAAAAAATAATGATGAGCAACGTGAAGCTAAAAACTTGATCAATTATTTTGAACAATTTTCATCAATTATTTTGATAATAGTACAATGTGATATACTCGAACCTATTAATACAGTCTCGAAAATGCTGCAAGGTGCTCATGAATATATAGAGAAGGCCGTTGAGATGCTTTCATCACTCGTAACCCAATTCCAGAATTTAAGGAATAATTGGGAGTTTGTTAAAAACGATGCCATTGAGTTATCAGCTTCATGGAATATTGAACCTTCCTTTCCCAAAAAAAAATTGCGTCGTGGGAAAAAATTCTTTGATGAATCACAAGTAGATGAGCGCATTGAAAACTGTGAACAATGTTTTAAAGTCGAGGTGTTTTATAAAGTAATGGATTTAATAATTAATCATTTAAGTAGTAGATTTGAATCCGTTCGACAATTATGTACACTTTTTAAGTGCTTGTCACCTGCATATCTCATCGCGTCGTCTGCTAAAAATATTTTGGAAGGATCAGAATTGTTACGATCGGCTTATCCCTCCGACATTTCGCCTAGTTTTGGACCTCAACTGCTTCAATTCAAAATGTGTTTTATACGCAATTGAAAGAAATTACTTCTATAAGTGAAGTTGCAGAACTAATATTAATTCACACCGCAGCCTCAAATAGCTTCTCCGACATCATTGCAGCATGCCTCATTTTTTTAACATTACTGGTGACGACAGCGACAGCAGAAAGAAGTTTTTCAAAAGAAGTTGATTAAAACTTACTTAAAACATTTCGGTCCGGGCCGTTCGGGCGCTTAGCTACGCTTGTAGCCGGCAATTTTTAAGGATTTAAAACATAATAGAGTCTTTTGCAAGAACAGGCATAACTTTTGAAATAGTAAATATATTTTTATAAAATTTTAAATAATCACCTAACAAATAACAATTGCTTCTGTATATTAAACTTTTAAATAATTACAACAATAAAAATTAACAACAATTATTTTTTGTTTTAAAAGTCATAATGGTAATCTGAGAAATAATGGTAATTTTACAATAAAAACAAACGTAATTTGTATGCTCACTATAATAAACAATCTTTACAAGTATAAACAAACATGGTATGCAAAGCATTTTCATTCTTTTTAGGAGAGAAGAAAGTAAAAAAAGCTGCAACGACATTATTTCATATTAAATTTTTTTTAAAAATCAGTAAAATTTCTAATAAAGTATTCTCAAAAATAAAAGAATGTCAATGAGATAGCAAACTAAATTTGTATACTATTGAATGCAGTCGAAGTAAAAATATTTTACCGGTCCGTATTACACAGAAATGATCTTACAGAAATATGGTATTATAGGAGGATTATCTATGATTAGAAAAATATTCACACAACATAGTAGTATATCATTTTATTTATTTATTTAATGCATTGAATTATGGGAATATTTATTACAAATTTAATATTTTTTAAGTGTATGGTACATAGTAAAACATTTATTCCTATGAAGGGGTACGTTGCACAGTTTGCAAATGTATACTGTGGTACTGCGTTTATTGTGCTTGGAGCAAACACGGCATTGTCTTTGCGGGTGGCGAATTTTACCGGTGCCTATTATTTTTTGTGTCACATATTTATATGCAAAATGCACCAACTTGGCATCACTGTATGTTTGTGTTTATTTACTACAATGGAAAAGAGTGCATTCAGTGTACAGTAAAACCTCGATATAACGGACCTCTATTTAACGGACTTCGGATATAACGGACAAAAAATCCGGTCAAATGTAAAAAAATTAAAAACGTCCTGTTAATGAAGTTCAACTATATTATACGCATTTTCGTAATTTTAGAGAGTTTATTATAAAAAAACAGCAAACTTCAAAAGTGCAAACAAAACTTGATTCCTTTTTCAAAGCAGGATTACCGAAAGCAAGCGCGTCGATATCAAACAGCAACGTCACTTCACGACGAATGTCCGAAGACAATTAAATAGAATTTCGTTTGTGTTTTGTATTTTTTATTAATATCAAAATACAGTGTACATATTTTCAAAAAAAAGTTTTTTGATTTATTTTAAACCTATTTTTATATAACGGACTTTCGGCTTTAACGGACACCCCGTCCCCCCAATAAGTCCGTTATATCGAGGTTTTACTGTATTGAGAAAAACACTACTTTCTGCGTGAAGAAAACAGTAAGGAAACTTAAGCAAAGATAAAAAAAGAAGTATTATGGAAACTTTGCTCTGTTGCATGGAATGGTTCACTGAATTTCGTTGTGGTCGTACGAGCATGAAGCGGCCGGGATGTCCGAATGAGGTCACAACTGAAGAAATGGTTGATAAAATTCATGATATCGTGTTGGACGACCGCCGAGTGAAGTTACGCGAGATAACCAAGATAGTAAACATCTCAGACAAACGTATGTTTGATATCTTACACTAACATTTGGGTATGAAAATGCTATCGGCAGAGTGGATCAAAAATGGAATTGCGTGACCTTTTCGAAGCATGTTTGGAGATGTTCAAGCGCAATCCAGGTGAGTTTTTGTGGCGTTTTCAAGAAACATAGATCCATCACTACACGCCAGAAATGAAAAAACACTCAAAACAGTGGCTTTCTCCTAGCGAAGAGGGCAAAAAGGGTTCCTTCGGCCAAAAAAGTCATGGTCATGATTTTCTGGGATTCGCAAGGCAAATCTTCATCGACTATCTGGAAAAGAGAAAATGATCACAGGACAATATTATGCCGCTTTATTGGATCGATTACACGCTGAATTGATGAAAAGGCGGCCCAATTTGACGAAGAAACTAGTTCTGTTCCACCAATGACAATGCATCAGTTCACTCGTCCACAAATACAACGGCCAAATATTACGTTACGAACTGCTCTCTCATCCACCCTATTTTCCAGATTTAGCTCCCTGCAACGTCTTTCTCTTTTCAAACATGAAAAAATTACTCGCTGGAAAAAGATTCGCATCGAACGACGAGATCATCTCTAAAACACACGCCTATTTTGCAGAGTTCGAGAAATCGTACTCTTTATGTAAAATGTATCGAGCTAAAAGGAGAATATAATGAAAAATAAGTCTCATTTTGGTAAAAAAATCTTTCATTAAAAGTCACTGACTTATCAAAAACCCCTCATATTGTACGACTAAACGATACAACATTTCAATAATTTCACGAACAGGAACACCGTTTCAGTTAGTTCCGGTAAATTTTCGACAGCTGTATCGGTGCCTTATCGTCTTACAGAATAAATTTCACTTGTAAAATTTTATATTAACTTACCTTAATCCATAAAGCTCAAGTTTATTTATATATGAACTACTATTTAAACGGTATTTTATCAATTTTTCTAAATTTTTAATTGAAGAACACTTATTTTTAATGAACAGCCACATGAGTCAAGTTTTGCAATTACACTCTGTAAAAGCACATACCTACGTAATTCAAATTTCCCGCTTATTTAATGAAACTGCCCAATGTATTTCAGGAAACAGTCACTGAATTTTAATGTCACATTTGTATTTTAATTTTATAACGTAAGACACATGATTTGAACACTAGTCTTTGAAATTAGACTGCAACTTTAAACTTACGCAATGGTTTGCTAATTTACGTTTTGAGACTATATAAAAAGATATGTAATCACTAAAACTACGGATAATTTTATGAATTTTATTAAATGTGTTAAGTATGTTAATGAAATACTTTTAAGTTTTAAGGTACAAGGATGTAGCCATGAGATTTTATTTAATATCAGTGTCAATTGTTTGTTGCAGCACGTGTCTATATATTGTAAAAAATATACTGCTAGTGACATCTATGTTCAAATCAAAATACTATTGTATTACTTTATCATTTATCTACAGATTAGAACAACTATATCTGAACATTAAGTAATTAAATATTGATCGTAATAATCAGTGATGTGCCGGACCACATAAAAGCTAGATCCGCGGATACAGATACGGATCATTTACGTCCTGATCCGCGGATACGGATTTTACATTCAAGTAAGAAAAAGAACAACCTGGAAGCGATAGTTTGATATGTCGCGCTGTTCCTACCAGATATGGGCGTCTACGCGTAAATTTGAATTTTTTACGTCTACGTGTAAATTTACCATAGACTGTGTAGACACATAGAATAATAAAAAATGAGGATATGTAACGTTTAAAAAATAAAATACCGCCAGTTTTAAGTAGAAAAAGAAGAAGTAAAGAACTCAAATTTAAATTTTTGACAGCTTCCTAATCGTTCCTGATTACAACAACTGCTAACTCTTAATTTTAATGTTATTTTAGTAGTTCATACAGACAGAAACCAAGTATTTTATATTGTCCTTAACAACATACGATTTGTGAGATAACATTTTTGGAAACAATATATGTAATTAGAACTACATAAAAATGAAAGAAACATAAACATTAAAGTAAATTTAAACTATTACTATTCTATTATTTTAAATATTACATTTAAACGTACTGCGTATGTACAGTTTACATTCTACATTCGACACGTAAACAAAGGCATATTCTACTTGACATGTTTACGCGTAAAATCTACATTAGTCTACATCAGTGTTTCTCAACTGAAAATGTATCGCGGACCAGTAAAATATTAAATTTTCTACCGCGGACCCCTAATAATAAATGTACTATTAAACAAATTGTAAATGTAAACTCTACATGTATCTTAGTAATAAAAAATCACTGAAAAATGAACAAAATACATAGAAAATGAACAAAAGTGGTAAAAAAATGAGCAAAAATCTCAAAAATAATAATTTATAATCCTTTCGCGGACCACTAAAATTTTACTAAGGATCACCAATGGTCCGCGGACCACCTGTTGAGAAACACTGGTCTACATCATGTATTCTACGCGCCCATCAAAGGTTCCTACAAACCAAACGAGAGCTTCGCGACAGTACATAACACACCTGTGTCATTGGTATAGCAAAATTTCGACACGCCGCTCCTGTATAAAGTTAATGATTATCACTTTGCCGCTAGGGCGGCAGTAGTGTAGTGCGGTTTCCCTCGGTGATCGGTGGTACCCCTTCACCAGTGATGTGCGCGTAGAATACATGATGTAGACCAGTGTTTCTCAACAGGTGGTCCGCGGACCACCAGTGGTCCCCAGAAAAATTTTAGTGGTCCGTGAAAGTTTTTTGCAGTTTTTTAAACATTTTTAAGTACATATTTTTTGTAAATGATTTGTATTTTGTTTATTTTCTGTAAACTTTCTGAAATTTTCTACAAATAAAATAAATGTATTTAGTAGCACATTATATATATTTGTTTTCTTGCAAAAAATGAACCGACAATTATTATTAGTGGTCCGCGTTAGAAAATTATATATTATACTGGTCCGAGGTGCGCCTTTGGTTGAGAAACACTGATGTAGACTAATGTAGATTTTACGCGTAAACATGTCAAGTAGAATATGGAATATGCCTTTGTTTACGTGTCGAATGTAGAATGTAAACTGTACATGCGCAGTACGTTTAAATGTAATATTTGAAATAATAGAATGGTAATAGTTTAAATAGTTTACTTTAATGTTTATGTTTATTTCAATTTTATGTAGTTCTAATTACATATATTTTTTCCAAAAATGTTATCTCACAAATCGTATGTTATGGACAATATAAATTACTTGGTTTCTGCCTGTATGAACTACTAAAGTAAAAGTAAAATTAAAAGTTAGTAGTTGTTTTAATCAGAAAGCTGTCAAAAATATTAAATTTGAGTTCTTTACTGCCTCTTCTGCTTAAAACTGGCGGTATTTTATTTTTTTAAACGTTACATAACCTCATTTTTCCTTAATCTACGCTAGATTCTACGTGTCTACACAGTCTACACAGTCTACACTTCTCTACGCTGTCTACGGTAAATTTACACGTAGACGTAAAAAATTCAAGTTTACGCGTAGACGCCCATCTCTGCCCTTCACCGCCGACCAATGCTGTGTACTGCACGCCTATGTCATTGATATAGGAAAATTTCGATACGACCCGCACACGCCGCCCCTGGATAACGCGAATTATTATCACTTTGCCAGCTAGGGCGGCAGTAGTGTAGTGCGGTTTCCCTCGGTAATCTTCGGTTCCTTTCGCTGGTGGTTCCCCTTCGCCACCGAGCAATGTTAAGTGGAAAATAGCATAGAAAAAAGTTCTCTGATAGAATGCAACGAGTTTGACGGCGCGTTGACGCTGTTTGTACGGCGCTATCTGTCAGAAGAAAGTTATAACCAAGCTGTCGTACGCAAGTGCACAGAATGGACAACGTCCTACAGCGTTCGAACGCCGTTGATACTGAATGTTCGTCAACTTCCAACTTTTGACGCCGTTGAACGTTGACGCAGAACACCTAACCTCAGTTTTTACTGAATGGTAAAGTGTTTGTATGTATAAATAACTTGCATACAACATAAATAACATCACACACAAGTCTCCATCATCCATTATACTTTTAATAAAAGAAAGCGCACGTATAAACACAGATATAGGTTGTCAAGTGACACTTGACGGCGTTAAAAATTATTGCATTCTGTGCAGGCGAAAATTCTCAACGGCGCAACGCTGTCGCAAATGACGGCGCGCTGTGCATTCTGTTCCAGGCTTTAGGTGCGTTCGGCATGACTGTTTAAGTTCTGTTCGTTTGTCTGCTTAGATCACATTAGAGCAAGTCTAGCAACATTTTAGGCGTTCGTTTGTGTAAGAATAGTTGAGGAGTTTTTAACTAAAACTGAACATGTCCACTTTTAAATATTTTTCAGGAAGTGCTTTAAACTGCTGGAAGAGTATACGTTTTTTTTTTTCTCGATAATGCTCTAATTGTTCTATAGTCCGTTCATAGGTGAGTATGCAGTACAGGACATATGGAGTAGTTCTTTTTCATACTCTCTGTAATGTTCGCGACCTGTTGGAAGTAATGTCCCAAAAAACAGTGGCGTAACGGCGAAGCGGGGGCCTACGTGTAGTAGGACGCCCTATTATGTGCATGCCCTAATGATAATTGCATAATTATAATGAGCAGCCACTGACTACGATATAAGCTGATGTCATCTATATGTTGAATGACATGTGGTGGGGAAAAGCTCTTAAAAGCAGATGAAGGGACATGAGGAGGATGGTCGTACCTAAAAGCCTCAATGGGCTAGTGAGATCCGTGTTCGGGATTTTTGAACTTTACGATCCATCCTAGAATATTCAGAAGTGAAGTGCTTTTCTGTTCTGTTAAGAAATTGAGTGACTAAATTGTGTATGTTTGTGATACATATTTGGATTAGCTGTGTCACCTCAGATATGATGTATGTATGTTCTATGTACTTTCTTTAATTGGGCATGAAAAATATTCAAATTATAACTTTAAATTACTAAATTGACGTCAAAACGGACCTCCAAACTATTCTTTGATCATAATGTTTTTTGATTAAATTTCATAGACCACACGTAGACTTAAGTTTTGTATATCTTTAGCTTAATAAACCTAGTTATAAGTTAAACTTATAACGGTTGCTTAATTTCAAACAACCCCCACATACTCCTGTCCGGGTCGAACCCATAATTTCCAGGTTCCATGAGGGAGCTGTAAGCCAACCCAGCTTAATTGGGGCCTGAGAGGTAAGTGCCCACCGCTCGGGGTCTTACATTTGGTGTCAGGTGTGGGGTAGTTTCAAGAAAATCCCTTGAAACGCAAAAATCGCCCGACAGGAGTAAAATTTGTGTGGGAGTATTCTACTCTAAATTAATAATCCAAAAAAAAATTAAACCTTCTAAATTACGTTCAGAGGCGAGATGAACGCAAGTACCTCAGCAACAGATAGCATGTTACCATCAATAGGAGCACATATCTCGGTCGAGGCAATCCCGACCTACGATGGGACCGGGAATGTGAAAAACTTCATTTCTATTCTAGAAGATACAGCCCTTCTCGCGGGATGGGCAGACCCTCAAAAGGTACTAATCGCGAAGTTGCGATTAAGGGGTTACCGCAAAAAGTATTATTCAGTCAGAAGAAGCGCCCGGTGGATGGCCTCAAATGAAGGACCGGTTGTTAGCCCGGTTTGGGTCAAAAAAGCTACCGGGGCAACGCCTAGCCGACATAACGAGGTGTCGGCAGTATAAGGACGAATCGGTGCGAGCATATGCTGCTCGTTTGCGAGTACTATGCACTGAAAACGCAGCCGAAATTAAGACTGAAAATGTTGAAGTTTTAGCAGCTTTGAGGGAAAGAGAGAAAGCTGATGCCCTCAGCCAGTTTTTACTGGGGTTGCAAAACTCAATACAGCGGAGGGTCATGTCCGCCAACCCGCTCACATTTGAGGCGGCTATTGAATTAGCCGAGAGGGAAGAGTTGATTGAAAGGTTAACTAGTAAAACCGAGAAATTAAATGTTAGGACTGTACGTGATGCGGATTATAAGAAGAGACCATCAGAACATCGTAATCCATCTGGAAATACGTCTGAATCCGGGCCTAGTCGTGATCGACACTATGGAAGTTACCGCGAGAATCGCGAGGGATACCGGCAAGCGCCGCGTAGGTTTCCGCCAAGACGGACGGAGCACCGCCCGAATAATTATACTGGCTACAATGAAGCTGGAGAACGGCTATGTTTTAAATGTGGAAAGCCCGGTCATTTCCAGAAGGACTGTAGAGATAAAAACAAACCCCGGACATATCAGGGAAAGGATACTGATTTAAACGAGGGGGCAGCCGGTGCGAAGCCCCGAACCCCGGCTGCAGATTCAGCTCAAAAATTTTAAATTGTAAACTAGGGGCCCGGATCCGGCATAATGACGCGGAATATGTAGATTCTGGATGTAATACTGTGCGTATTAAAATGGGGGACCGTGTTATTCGCGCGGTTTTGGATTCCGGAGCGGCAGTTTCCCTAGTTCAAGAACGAGATTTAACGGGGCATTTTAGTAGTAGCGCTATAGAAATTAAAGATGTACAGGGAAACACGATACCTGTAGTAGGGCAAGTAAATTTACAGTTAGAGTTACCGCGAATCAAAATTTTAATACATGATTTTTATGTTGTGAAAAATGTGTTATTTGAACCTGAATTACTATTGGGATTGGACTTTATGACCAAATTTAATGTTTTAATAGACTGGAGTAAACAAAGGGCCAGAATAGCAGGAAACTGGTTGCCGATGGAACCAGAGCATTTAACGGGGTATTTGGGCGAAAGTGGGAAAATTAATTTGGCTGAAGTTGAGCCGTGTAAAAGCCGTGTACACCCGTTAGCAGAAAAATTGGGGCCAACTAATAATTTGAAAATATTGGAGGGGCATATTGAAAACTCTAGTGATAATGCGGTGATTGTCCATTGCGTGTCTTTAGATTTAAAAATGGGACAAGGGATAGCAAAAACCCTGAAGGAAAAATATGAAATGTACAATTTGAATTCCGAAGGAAAACAGGTAGGCGATATTATTGTTTTTAACGCTAGTTCAGGGCGGATGATAATTAATTTGATTACTAAGTCACGTTATTATCATAAGCCGACATACGGTGCTATTAGGAGAGCACTGATAAAATTAAAGTTGTTTTGTCTAGAAAACGGACATACTGAACTCGCGATGCCAAAGATCGCTTGCGGACTGGATGGTAAAAAGTGGAAAATTGTTAAGAATATTGTAAAACAAGTGTTTAAGGGGACAAATATAATTGTAACGGTGTATAAATTAACAGGTCTGCTGGCCACTAGTAAGAAAAATGTTGAACGTTCGGAGTTTGCAAACTCCACAAAATTTAGTAGGAGCAAGGAAGACGTGGGCAAATCTCGTGAAATTTTGAAGAAAGGAAATGATGATATGAAATTACGACCACATGCAACAGGTCTTGGGGAGACTGATCACCTCTCTGTTCACCTCTTGCACGATGTTGTTATACCAGCCAGATCAGAGGTGGTATGCCCTGGAAAAGTGAAGGGAGTGCACGCCCTAAATTTTTCTGAAATTCTCCTTGAGCCTACAGAAATGTTAACTGCAGGAACTTTAGCTGCGCGGGTGCTATGTAAAAGCACCAAAATTGTTCCGGTGAGATTGATGAATGTCTCTGAGACCGAGGTAACAGTGACAAAAGGCTCCCGGGTCGCGCAGGCAGTCGCTGCTGAAGAAGTACGTGAGAGTACTGAACGTAAAGTCCCGAATACTGTTCAAAACCAGTCCAAAGTTAAGAAATCTGTGAAAAGAATCAGAACAGAACAGCGAGAAATTATTGAAAATATGGAATTGAGTCATTTAGCCCCACTGTGTAAACAAAAAATGGAAAATTTGTTATATGAATACATTGATGTATTTAAGGCCCCTAATCAAAAATTGTCGTGTGCTAAAAATGTAGAGCATAAAATTATAACGCAAAATGTAAATCCCATAGTATCAAGGCCTTATCGTGTGCCGTATAAACATAAACATTTGTTGGATAAACAAATAGATGAAATGCTTACAGATCAAATTATAACGCACTCCGATTCCCCCTGGAGCGCCCCTGTAGTTCTTGTTGAAAAGAAAGCAAACACTTTTGATGACCCGCAACTACGCATTTGTATTGATTACAGGAAGTTAAACGACGTCACAAAAACAGATTATTTTCCTCTACCTAATCTTAAAGAAACAATCGACCAATTGTCCGGTGCGAAGTTGTTTACCACCATTGACTTAGTAAGCGGTTATTATCAAATTTCATTAGATGCCGACTCGCAACAATATAGCGCGTTTAGTACGCCTACTGGACATTACGAATTTTTAAGAATGCCACAAGGATTAAAAAATGCACCTGCCACCTGGATGCGACTAATGATGACAGTACTTGCAGGATTACAAGGACAAATTTGTTTATGTTACCTAGACGACATAATAATTTTCAGTTCTGACGATATTGACGAACATTTACAAAGGTTAAGAGCGGTATTAGAAAAATTACGCGAATACAATCTCAAAATAAAGCCATCAAAATGTAACTTTTTGAAAACAGAAGCAAAATTTTTAGGCCATATAATTTCAAAAGACGGTTGTAAAACAGACCCGGCTAAATTAGAAGTTGTAAAAAATTTCCCAGCACCTAAAAATGTAAAAGAAATTAGGTCATTTTTGGGATTATGTAATTTTTATCGTCGCTTTGTGAAAGATTTCGCAAAGATTGTACAGCCTTTGACAGAATTGACTAAAAAGGACATACCCTTTTCTTGGACTCAAAGACAAGTTGACGCTTTTGATCAGTTAAAAACCGCTCTATGCACACCACCTGTATTAAAATTTCCGGATTTTTCAAGACAATTTCGGGTTACTACGGACGCCTCTAAGCAAGCCGTAGGAGCCATTTTATCGCAGATTTATGATGGTCAAGAACACCCTGTGTGCTATATTAATCGTAATTTAAATAAAGCAGAAAGAAATTATTCAGTTACAGAGCAAGAGTGTTTAGCCGTAGTTTGGGCTGTTAAACAATTTAGGATATATTTGGCAGGGACGAAATTCACTTTAATAACGGACCATCGACCTCTAAAGTATTTACTGACTTTGAAGGACCCATCGTCAAGGTTGTGTAGATGGGCATTACAATTACAAGAATACGACTTCACGGTTGAACATCGGGCCGGAAAATTAAATACTAATGCGGATTGTTTATCCAGAATACCAGAAAATAGTATCAAATCTATGAATAAGGCAAAGAAAGATGAAACATCAGATGTAGAAATTGAGGAAATAGAAATTCAACCAGAAATTGAATTAATCTGGGATAGGGAAAAAATAAAATTTGAACAGCAAAAAGACGAAGAAATTAAACGCATAATAACGCAAATGAAAAATTCTGACATGGACTGTACCACTTCATTTGGAATTATAAATAATAAACAAACATACTTCTTAAGTGCTGATGGGTTAGTTTATAGATTACGTAGTGGCGATGAACGTTATGACCAATTGATAGCGCCAAGAGGAATGAGATATAAAATTATGCAAACTCATCATAATTCACCGATTTCTTGTCACGTAGGATATAAAAAGACTTTGGAATTAATAAAACAAAATTTTTATTGGCCCGGAATGACAGCTGATGTTAAGAAATATTGTGAACAATGTCATTCATGCGCTATACACAAATCAGGATATAAAAATATAGGACCTTTGCAGAAATTACCGGTACCTGCCGCCGTTTTCGGTAGAATTAGCCTTGATATAGTAGGTCCATTGAATAAAACAAGGAATGGAAATAAATACATACTAACTTGCGTGGATTATTTAACTCGGTACCCTGAGTGCGTACCATTAATGGACATACAAGGCAGGACCGTAGCTAAAGCATTTTGTACAACTATTATTGCTAAGTATGGTGTTCCTGATACAATTTTAACAGACTGTGGTACTCAATTTTTATCAAAATTGTTTAGAGAAGTGTGCAAATTACTTCGGATAAAGCAATTGCAAACAACTGCATATAGGCCACAATGTAATGGTGCGGTAGAAAGAATGCACCGTACCTTAAAGACAATGTTATCCCATTATATGACAGAATATGAAGATTCTTGGGATGAATATTTGCCTTTCGCCCTAATGGCGTATAGAAACACTGTCCATCAATCAACCAAGGAAACTCCATTCTTTTTAATGTTTGGACGAGATATGACATTACCGTGGGATGATGTACTTCGGAACCAACCACTTAAATATGACATTGACGAAAATTATGCATCAGAACTAATGTATCGGCTTAGTCAAGCGCATCGTAAGGCCGTAGAGAATTTAGAGGATGCGGCCGAATGTCAATGTGAAAGATCAAAACGAAGCGCTAGGCCTCAAAGTTTTCGGTTAGGTGATAAAGTGTTGTTAAACAATCCTATAATAAGTTCAAAATTACCGCGTAAATTCCAACCCAAATTCACAGGTCCATATCGTATTATAGAAATTCGTGGTCCGGAGACATACAAAATTAAAGAAATTTATGGTAAAAGACAATTTGTTGTACATAGCGACAGACTCAAAAAGTATAAAGGACAGTGTATACATAGGCAAAACGTTGATAAAGACCGTGACCCTGAGGATGAATCAGATGTCGAAGATTCTCAATTATTCATACCTATTAACGCAGAGACGGCTCCAGCCCAAATAAGAAATGAAAGACATCTTGGAGAAATTGAAGAATTGCATGATCTCGAACCACCATATGAAGAGGAAGAACGTTTTGAAGACATTGAACAGCAACCAGCGTATCAGCAAGAGAATGAAGAATTAGATCAAGAACATTTGCAGGCTGTTGAGATGCAACAACCAGAAGAAGTAGCCGCAGAACAACCAAGTGGCCATCACACCCGCAGTCGAGGGCCAGCACCGGAATACCCTTGGGTGCTTCCTAAATAAATTTAATGGGAAAGGGTGAAGTGATTAGAAAAAAAATTACATGATAAAATATATTGATAATAATAAATTGAGATGGTTTTAATCGATCGAAAAGATATATTAACTGTGTTTTTGTTTCAATGTTTCAAATTATGATTTCAATGTTTTAGGCTCAATCGTTTTCTGCTGATATTGTTGTTGTGGTGCCCCCCAGGAGGACGAGCGCTCATCGCGTATGATTGTCGGAGTTCACAAACTAACGTGACTGTAGTGTCACTCAAGGATGTGGCTGGTTGCCCTGACCCTCAACAGGACTATATTGAGGTAAAGAAATATTTTCAGGTTTTGCAAAAGAAGAGGGTCGACACGATACACGTACGAAGCTGTTTAATAGAGATCACCAGAATTATAATGCACTGTGAGATGTTTAGCCACGCATCGATAAGCCATGAAATGATTTTATCATACATTAACCCGATTGGGGCCGAGGGATGTAACAACATGCAGACGCAGAAAGTGTACTCGGTATTCACAAATCATGTAATCAGTCAACTTAAGTTAAATGGTACCACAGCTGCTTCCTTGATCCTGGCAGGAGCGGTAGATTCAGACGGTGCTTGCACTGGAGGTACTTTTATCGAAAATAGTGTAACCTGGACAAACGTTGTGGTTACTGCTTCGGTAAACATATTGTTACGAGATTTTCAGGCAACTGTGATTCTAGATTCTAATGAAATAGTTTTTCCCCATGGAATGAGATGCCCATATTCGGAAGGCTACTGTCTGGATGCGATGCTTGGGGAAGCAGTTTGGCAGGTAGTACCCCCACAGGACTGTGATCAGTTTCAACTTCTGTACGAAGGTCAGGCGAGTATGATTTATACTAAAACAACAAATTTTTCTAAATCCGCTAGGTTCATTGTGGTTGAGCAAGAGGACAAAATTTTTGCATTAAGCTTATTGCGGCAAACACACTTATGTTTCCATGATGTTTGGATCTCTGAACACCCTAGATTATTTGTGGTAGAATCATACGGGCCAAACCATTTTTCAAAATTTTCTAGACAAGACGATATTGATTTATTAGCATATGTAAATACAAAATTATTATATATCGAGCAGTCTTACAAGCGGGACCTAAACAAGTTATATGTTGATACAGTACATCGTAGATGTCTAATGCAGAGAGAAATATTGAAAACCCGCTTGTTAATAGCACCAGTAGTTCCGAATGCTATTAGCATGTTAATTAAAAAATCCATGGGTTATACGGGAAAAATATTAGGTGAAGCCTTATATATTTTACAATGTTCCCCTGTACGAGTTGTGTTACGAAGGTCGAAGAAGTGTTACCATGAACTACCTGTGAGTACAGCATTAAACGAATCCTTGCTCATGAGTCCGGTAACGCGTATATTACAAAATTTTGGGGAAGAAATTGAGTGTTCACACATAGTACCACCGCTATATAATATCGAAGGAGAGTGGGTAGGTTTCTCGCCGGAACCTAGAGCGGAATTGCATCCCTTAATATTGAGCCCGGATGCTGAGCCTGTATTGATATTTAAACCAATTCAAAAATTAGGAAGCTCGGGTATATATTCTCAAGAAGATCTCCAGAGGGCTCATGATGCAATGCTTTTTGGCATGGAAAGATCGGCGGTATCCAATATCTTGGTCAGAAAATTGGCGGGAAGGAACACCGATGATCAGGGGACTTCAATTCTCAACATGATTAGTGAATCTGATTGGAAGGGTTGGGCTTATAAGACAGCGAAAAGTGTCTGGGGATGGTTGGTAGATATAGGATTATTCACTAGTGGATTTATCGGCTTGTATACCGTTTTTCGAATATTAAAATTTTTCGCCGAAACTGTTATGAATGGGTTTGCGATTTATAGTGTTACAGGTGGCTGCGGCCTCGCTCTATTAGCAGCAGTATGGGATACCCTGACCCTATGGGTAATACGCCGTGAGAAAAAGAATCAAACCGACGACGCACCTTCAAAAACTTCAGAACGTATTGAAAGAAGCAGCCAGACCTTGGTCACAAGTCAATCCACCACTATCGCACTCGAGACCAATACGAATACCCAACCTATACACAATTCGACGCCCTCAGATTTGAACCCTACTAGAGATGGACCTTACACATTTCTACAGAAACAAGTAGACACGTCTTGGGAAGTATAAATACGAAAAAAAAAAAAAAACCACAAATTTTTGTTAACATTTATTTTGATCATTTGAAATCTGGTTGTCATTGTCTTACGTGATTAGCACTCAATGTTAGAGGGCCTTATCACCAAAATTTTCTACCGATTTTGTAATCCATGAAACCACTGGAGAAAACGGAAAATATAATACATCTTGTAATAAATTTAGAGGATTCCATTGTTGGATTATTATGGTTGATTAATTTGTTCTGAGTTTTCATATTTTTTTTTAACATTTTATTCCCTAAAATATGCATATTTAGCTATGCACATTTTAGTTATTGAAACAGTTTCCCTTTTTCTCTTGGTTTAAATAAAAAATAATAATTTTCTTGATTGGAGTAGGAGGTAACAGAGATTTGACCTCCTAATCCCCACACTCCGATTTAAGCAGGATCCTTCCGTTTTGTTTTCTAGCTTACGCCAAGGCGGGTGATCTGAGACCGTATACTTTTAGGCCGTTTTTTCAAAATTTGGTGTCACCACCCGTTAGGAAGGGATTCACGGTAAGTTCATCGAAAATCAATTCATCGAAAATCAATTCATCGAAAATCAATTCATCGAATATCAATTCATCGAAAATCAATTCATCGAAAATCAATTCATCGAAAATCAATTCATCGAATGATCATTTCATCGAATGACCCATTCTTAAAGGATTATAAAAATGGTATTTCCCCATCTGTTAAGTCTTAAGGGTTTTGTGTTATGTACATAGTTTTACTATTCATATTTACTATACCACACATGATTTGTTCACGGTACGCTGATTCTAAACAGATGGCATTGTTATGTTAGTGTGAGTTTGTTTTGTCATTAAACTAGATGATGGGTAGCTCGCTTCGCTCGGCTTCTTCTAACCAAACCCTTACTAATCTAACCTAACCTAAGATAGTGTTTTGACATTAAACTAGAAGATGGGTAGCTCGCTTCGCTCGGCTTCTTCTAAGAAAACCCTTACTAACCTAACCTAACCTAAAATAGTGCTTTGTCCTTAAACTAGAAGATGGGTAACTCGCTCCGCTCGGTTTTAGACTTTTACTAACTAAACCTAACCTAATTACCTTGTTTTTAGGCGCATAGTACTTTATTTTCCCCCATATTAGCCCAATTAAAATGCGTATCATTGTGTATGGATTTATAAATATTATTTGCGTGCAATTGCCCATAACCTGTCTTATTAGACCTTAAAAACAAAACATTTATTTCTTTTATTATATAAGTTTTCTTATTATATTTCTTTATTTATATTCAAACACTATGTCACTTTATTTACCTTTTTTTAAACCATATAAAAAAATTACACAATTATTTCTTAGTCTGTCTACTTTTATTGACCACTGCTCTTTTGACTTTCCGATCCCCTCGGCATTCCTCTCAAATATTTACAAAATATTTTTTTTCGATTAATTGATCATTCGATGAATTGATCATTCGATGAATTGATTTTCGATGAATTGATTTTCGATGAATTGATTTTCGATGAATTGATTTTCGATAAATTGATTTTCGATGAATTGATTTTCGATGAATTGATATTCGATGAATTGATTTTCGATGAACTCGTCGGTTACCGTTAGGAAGGATGCCTAGGGAAGCCCTTAAGGGGAATTAAGGACTTTGAGCTCACTCCGTTTGCAGGCATTGTGGCCAGCTACGCTTTAAAGCCTAGTTCGCTACATTGTTTCCAAATAGAGGAGCCCCCTTTTCACGTGTGGCAAAAGGCACACGTTAAACTTCTGAGGGATTTAATCCCTCAGTTTCAATTAGTGTAAGAAAGGTGGCTACGCCCACTAATGAATTTCACTGCGAATGAGCAGTAATTGTTAGGATTAGTTTTTGTTTTCTTACAAAAGGGAAAACCTCTATTTTAAATAATGTAACCTAATGTATGTGTAACTTAACATGCGTAAATGTTAAACACGCATTCTTATTGGAAACTGATATTTAATATGTCTCTGGGAATATTTTGGTTGGTTACAGAATTTTAATTGTTATTTTTACTTAATTCCAAAATTTTGTAAAATATATTATCGTAATATATAACTTATGAAATGCCCAAAATGAAAAATTAAAAAAAAAAAAAAAAAAAAAAAACTACCATCAAGCGAACTTACATACATCTTCAATTGGTTAATAGTAATTATTTGGATAAATAGGAGTAAATTTACCAGATAGTAAGTTGATGAAAAAGTAATCACTTCCATAAGCATAGAAATGATTCCTTTTTCTGTAAGGATGGGTCAGATGTAAGGTTCGCGACCTGTTGGAAGTAATGTCCCAAAAAACAGTGGCGTAACGGCGAAGCGGGGGCCTACGTGTAGTAGGACGCCCTATTATGTGTATGCCCTAATGATAATTGCATAATTATAATGAGCAGCCACTGGCTACGATATAAGCTGATGTCATCTATATGTTGAATGACATGTGGTGGGGAAAAGCTCTTAAAAGCAGATGAAGGGACATGAGGAGGATGGTCGTACCTAAAAGCCTCATTGGGCTAGTGAGATCCGTGTTCGGGATTTTTGAATTTTACGATCCATCCTAGAATATTCAGAAGTGAAGTGCTTTTCTGTTCTGTTAAGAAATTGAGTGACTAAATTGTGTGTGTTTGTGATACATATTTGGATTAGCTGTGTCACCTCAGATATGATGTATGTATGTTCTATGTACTTTCTTTAATTGGGCATGAAAAATATTCAAATTATAACTTTAAATTACTAAATTGACGTCAAAACGGACCTCCAAACTATTCTTTGATCATAATGTTTTTTGATTAAATTTCATAGACCACACGTAGACTTAAGTTTTGTATATCTTTAGCTTAATAAACCTAGTTATAAGTTAAACTTATAACGGTTGCTTAATTTCAAACAACCCCCACATACTCCTGTCCGAGTCGAACCCATAATTTCCAGGTTCCATGAGGGAGCTGTAAGCCAACCCAGCTTAATTGGGGCCTGAGAGGTAAGTGCCCACCGCTCGGGGTCTTACATCTCTAATGGGTTTACACAATGACGCTATCCTTTTCTTGCTTGTCGACGTTGCCAGCTCTAAAACGCGCTGATCTGTGAAGACGCAGTATTCTACAAATGATAATTTGTTTTTGTTGAGTGTTATTTTGAGTTTTATAAGAGTTGATTTTTGTAAATCATACGAGTTTTTCATATTATTATAATTGACACATTTGACACTTTTACAACATTTGGCAACACCGCTCCCATTTGCTATAAGAGCAATACTGCATTCTCACCTTTGAACGGACTATAGTTGAATGTCCAATAGTATGCTTTTTAATCATTATTTAATGATTAGCGGTTCCACCGTCATTAGCATTAGTTTGATGGACATGTTCAGCTTTGCTAGAAAACAATGGACATGTTCAGTTTTGAAAAAAAAAGTTATGTCAAGCACTCTGTAATATTAGGTAAAATATCAGATTAGGATCAATAAAATACAAAACATTTTTTTTTTTTTTTATTAAACACGTCAATAAATTTCTTCACTAGAACCTTAACATTGTTATAAAATCAGGTGGGTTACTAAATATAAATCAAACAAAGCAAAAAAAGGACCTCCAATTTTCTCCATAGTGTGACTGTGGAAACTGAAGCACGTTTGTTTTCTTCTAATTGGACAAGGAATTAACGAGAAGGATTTCTCTGAGCATGGGCAAATCCTCCTCATTTTTGCCACGTTCTACAATTCGGCGATATTATTCCGTAGAGGACACAAATCTGAAGTGAGTTAGGCATCGAACCATGGTCACGACGGTGTTATTTGACGACGTAATATGCTTCTTAATCATTATCCTCTTTGAAATACTGATTCCTTTTATTTTTTGGTATATATTTAAAAGGCCCTTTAGATCATAAATTTCCCCCCTATTTTTTGACAACACCGAATTCTTCGTACACAGTCTCATATTCTTCAGATCCAGCAATAACAGATAATTTTTTCAGTCTGTATTGAGAACTGACACGCTCGGATACGTACTAAGGCGCCTGTAGTACTGTTTGAACTTATTACATATGTTCTAGTGTTGATTTTTTGTTAGAATGTCGATAGAAGTTGTGAAAAACTATAAAAGTAGAACAAATTGTCATACAAGACAGGACATCGATAGGCATCTTAGTTTTTTCTTTTCTTAAGAAAAATGGAGGGAAAGTTAATATTAAGTCCAGATTGGAAAATATTTGATTATGGACAGGAGGAAGGCATGGGAATATATTTTGAGTTAATAAGTAACTGATACTATGGCGAGTTTGTTCATTACATTTGTCGCAGAAAAACTAAACTGCACTAATATATTAATAATTAATAATAGCTAATAATATTAGCTGCTTCTGTCCAACTAAAACTAATTTTATTTCATGAGGCAATGAACATAATGCACTTGTTTACAAACATCAGTGGCGCAGCCAGGGGAAGGGCCCGGGCACCCCTAAGAACGAAGGAAATAAAAATAAAAACCCACAAACACACTAAAAAAAATTAAAAACAGACAAGAGGATCTTTTTTTTAGGTCGTCACTTGTATTTTCGAAGCCAGGACCTTTTTTGTTTTAGGTCATCACTTTGTATTTTCGATGCGAGGACGTTTTTTTTTTTAGATCATCACTTGAAATTTAGAAGTGTGAACCTTATTCATAATTTAAATAATTTAGTATTTCGCCCCCCCCCCCTAACAAAAATTCCTGGGTGCGCCACTGACAAACAATCCATATATTGTAAATTCAGATGACCGACACACAGATGTACCACATAAAATTAAATGCCCGGCATTTAACACCTGCTCAACTACAAATTACACTTCAATAAATTTACTGACATTAAACTTTAAATACTGTAATTTGATGCCCACCTTCTGTTATACACCGCGATACATGTGTAGCGCGTAAAAATTAAAAAATTTCGCAAATATTTACTCGCATTTTCATAAAATAAAAATGTACTGTGCTTAAATTAACCCTTTCGCTGTTAGCATATTAACAGCTGAATACTAGACACGACAGCCATATTGCCTTGGAGTACAGCGCCGCCAACTGTAATGTCACTTCTCAATACCTAAAGTGTATCTTGGCCAGTGGCGCAGCCAAGGGGGAGCCGACGGGCCTGGGCCCCTCCCAGGACCAGCAGATTACACGGCGCTACTCGGGGAGTTGAAGATAAAAATTAGGTTAACCACAAGCAGTGGCGCAGCCAAGGGGGGAGGCGACAGGCCAGGGCCTCTCCCAGGACCAGCAGATTACACGCCACTCCTCGGAGAGTTGAAGATAAAATTTGTTAACCACAACAGTAGTTAATTTTTAAATTACTTCATTGTAAACAATATTGGCAATTTTTATTTATTTTTTTTTTTCGTATAAATAAACATTTTTTTAAGATTTCCTACTCTTGATAAAGTGACATAATTATTGCTCAAGTGAAAATACATTCCAAATATGCTCCAACGAATTATATGAAGGGGAGCGTTGATCCTTTTCCCCCCTGAAACATCGACTAAAACATTCGCCCAGTCAAATGATAAAACTGTTTTAAACAACTAATTACTCGATTCAGCTAAGATAAAGTGGAAATCTGACTTCGATATAACCTTCACACAAGTCTGTTCGTTCGATATAAATTGTGACCAAGCGGCTGATTTAGAGAACTGAACATAAGTAAGAGAAATATTGAGACCCGCGAAAAATATAAATAAATATATATTTATCGAAGAAAAAATCAAGTGAAAGTTTTTGATACATGGATTAGCAATTAAATTTTTTTGTCAACAAACAATGGAATTATTATTTGATATAAACATCAATATCCGACAGCAGGGGTGCCGAACTGATTTGGGTCGCAGTCTATTTTAAGCAAAACAAAACAAAATGATAAGCAGTGACGGAACTTTAAATATCCCGAAGGGTTTCTTGACATTTTAGAGAAACATTTAACAGAAAAGGGGAAGAGAGTATATTTTACATTTTTAAATATATTTTTCCCCTAAATAAGCTCAAGTGATTTTGATTACCGCTTCAGGGGCCACAAAAAATAAGGTTGAGGGCCGTATGCGGCCCGCGTGCCCTCGAAATTTGATTCGGCCCTCCCCAAGACAAAATCCTGGCTGTGCCACTGATCTTGGCTAAGTCACTATAGGCGTTTACCAAAACTACTGGTGGATATGGAACATCTACCTGTCGGTAAACAGCTATAGTGCGTTCGAAGGTGAGTATGCAGTACAGGGCATATGGAGTAGTTCTTTTTCATACTCTCTAATGGGTTTACAGAATGACGCTATCCTTTTCTTGCTAGTCGACGTTGCCAGCTCTAAAACACGCTGATCTGTGAAGACGCAGTATTCTACAAATGACCATTTGTTTTTGTTGAGTGTTATTTTGAGTTTTATAAGAGTTGATTTTTGTAAATAATACGAGTTTTTCATATTATTATAATTGACACATTTGACACTTTTACAACATTTGGCAACACCGCTCCCATTTGCCATAAGAGCTATACTGCAAACTCACCTTCGAACGCACTATACATGCTTATACACGTTCACCAAACTTGTTTTCGAATTTACCTTAATTTTGACAGGTTAACGGCGTATTTTCATTTTAAATTATTAAATAAACATTGTCATGACATTATGGCCGTTGGAGTGACCTCATTTCCGTCACAGAAATTCGTATGTAAAAATTCTTAAAGCTTCATTCCTTATTATTTTTATTCAATTATTTCTTCTGAATAGTTAATTTTTGTTAATACTTATACAAAAAAGTTTCCATCAGTGAAACGGTTTCCACGTAAACATGATTTATAAAAAGTTATTGGGGCAAGCTCCTCATAATCTTGCATTTCATTTACTTAATTCTATATCCAAATTTGACGTTTATGAAAAGAGTGCGACACACCACCTAGATACTGTGTCAGAGCTAGAAATATGATTAGCAGTACGTAGTTGCATATGCTAGTAGTGCTACTAACATTTAGTAAAAGTTTATGAGCTTTTCTCATTATTTTTATTTAATATTTATTCAAACCCGCATACAAAGTGTTAGACCAGTGGTTCTCAACCAGGGTGCCGCAAGCACATGAAAAGGGTGCCGCGAGCTTTTCAAAATAAATTCGCCGCTATTCTCGGAATCTCGGTAAGACCCGTGTCTTACAGAAAATACGCGGGAAATGTGTTCTCTCTCACTCGTCATAAAACCCTTGCGAGTTTATTGGACGCCAAAAACGCCCGACCTTGAACGGCTCGCTCGCTCGCTCTCTCTCTAATGTAACATATTTAATAGTAGGGTGCCGCGAAGATCTCACATTTTGCATAGGGGTGCCTTCACCTAAAAAAGGTTGAGAACCACTGTGTTACACTATATATATTGTAATAAATACATATATACATATATGCAGTGACGATATTCAACCAGTACGAGCATATCAGTTGTTAAAATATTGAAATACTCCATACTGGTTGTTAAAATGAATAGTAGGATAACAGGTAAAGAAAAAGATTTCATTTAGTTTCTACTTTTGGCAAATGCCCACATCAGCAATTTCTAAAAAACAACAAATTGTATGATAATTATTAAAATAATTAGCGCTACACTACAACTACAATTTAGTTTTTTTTATATTAGTTAATATTAACTGGTTTAATATTTTGAATATATGCCTATACGTACGATAAATGTTTTCAAATAATAAACATGTATTTTAGCAAGCATATGTATCATGTTAATGTTTTTTTTTTTTTAGAATAATAAAGTGTATTGATTATAATTTATTAATGTTTTATTTCAAGGGAATCGAAATGTGGCCGTAGACCTGAATATTTTGAGAATATGAAAAATTCCACATTTTAACGTAGTTTTGTAAAGATTTGATTACTTCTTGAATATTTCTAATCGTATCAAGAATTTTTTATTCTGTTTATTTAGGTAATTGCAATCAAAATTTCTGATTACGGTTATATCAGTAATGGTTCTCCACAAATACTTGATTACAAAAATAATCATTATTTTACAGTTCTGGTTAAATATAATTTTTATGGAGACTAGGGATGGGAACGATATATCGATATTTCGAAAATATCGATACTTTAGATATTCCACTTTTTTTTTGTAATGTTGTCGTAATGCACGCAAAATAGCGCGCACTACAAATTAAAATCTGTTTTTATTATACACTAATTTATAATTAAATACTTTAATTGAACATATAAGTAAGAACCTATTGATCTATGAAATACGTTTCTATTATTGTAAAGCGAATAATACTTAGAATTTGAGAGAAAACAAATATATAGATTATTAATATAGTTTAAGAAAAACATTAAACTGAAGGAGATCAAAAGTGTTAGAGGCCAAGAATAAATACGCCAATAATAATTCGAAATAAATATCTCGAATATTAAAGACATTAATTAAAAAAACGCCTTACACAATAACTGATATTTTTAAATCTGATATATCAGTAGAATATAATTTTACCTACGACAACCTGGTCTACAAGATATGCATGGAAATTTAGAACATTTAACTCTTTAACTGATTTATTCTTATACATTTTTGCAATGAATTTGTAATCAGTGATTCTTAAACTCTGATCCGCGGGTACAGGCCTTTAAGTGATTAAATTTGTTTTATATTGGAACTAGAAACTGTACAACTACGGATTGGATGTACCTGAATGATATATATTATAAAAATAATAATTATAAAAGAAATTAGAAAATATATAAATCCATTATATTTTTAAAAAAATACATACAACGACAAGAAAAAGAGGATAGTGAGACAACTATAATCTCCATATAAATTATATTTATCCAGAACTGTAAAATAATGATTATTTTTGTAATCAACTATTTGTGGAAAACCATTACTCATATAACCGCAATCAGAAATTTGATTAAAATTGCCTAAATAAACAGAATACAAAATTCTTGATACGATTAGAAATATTCAAAAAGTAATCAAATCTTTACAAAACTATGTTAAAATTTGGAATTTTTCATATTCTCAAAATATTTAGGTCTACGGCCAACATCGCTCTTAATTTTCGCTTCCCTTGAAATAAAACATTCATAAATTATAATCAATACACTTTATTATTCTAAAAAAACATTAACGTTTTCTTACATTACCTTACATCTTCAAAATATTATTTTCTCACATCTTTCTATATATTATTTTCTTACATTTTCTTACATCTTCAAAATATTACAATGTAAATAAAAATATATTTAACATAAATGTTTATTATTTGAAAACATTTATTTGAAAGCGTTTATCGTACGCATATACCCTGCATATACGTACGATAAACGCACATTTACTCAAAATAATAAAGTTAGTTAAAAAATAAATAAATAAATAAAACACTAAAAAATCTGACGAGAAAAAAAATTAACTGCAGTTGTAGCCTTAATTATTTTAATAATTATCATACAATTTGTTGATTTTTAAAAATTGTTGATGTGGTCATTTGCCATAAGTAGAAACTAAGTAAAATCTTTTTCTGTACCTGTTATCCTATTATTCATTTTAACAACCAGTATGGAAGTATTTAAATATTTTAACAACTGATATGCTCGTACCAGTTGAATATCGTCACTGCATATATTTAAGTATTTGTTACAATATATATAGTTTAACACATTAGTATGCGAATTTTTGTGTCGGAATGTCATGACAATGTTTATTTAATAATTTAAAATAAAAATACGCCGTTAACCTGCGAAAATTAAGGTAAGCTTAGAATTGCAATAGGGCGTTTACGAAAACTCTACCGGTAGATACCGGGAACATCAACTGCGTTCGAAAACATGTTCAGTTAACGTGTATAAGCATGTAGCTGTTTACCGACCGGTAGACTTACTGGGGAAGATTTACTATACCCCACTCAACATAACCTTATTTTAGCTAAACTATTCTAACATAACTAGTATTCTAGCTAAAGCCTAGCCTAACCTAACCTTTTTAAGGATTATTTAAGCCTTCTGTATAGAGGCAGCACATAAGGTTATGTTCAGTGGGGTATAGTAAAGATTGGCCAATGTACCATATCCACCGGTAGAGTTTTCGTAAACGCCTAGTGATTTGGGCAAGATACACTTTAGGTATGCATATTTATATATAAAAAGAATGCTGTTTGGATAGCAGGATCACCAGACCTGTATCTTTTTCACTAGTTTATTGCACTGTCATTTATTATTTAATTATTAAAATTAATTTAGTTAACTACAACTTTTCTTATGTCTTTCCATTTGAATCCGGTCGCAGTAGCACTACAAATATTTTAAGTCGCAGCAAGAAAACCTTTTTCATTGTGCCCAGCACGTATTTTCTCGTTCTGATATTATAGTTCAGGCCTTATAGTGTTACATCGGACAGTGTTTCTTTGTTCCTCATTTTTTATCACATTTGACCATCTTATATCAAGATTCATTGTAAGCAACGGTTTTGAAAAACCTCGCAAAAATAATCTGGAATACAGAAAAATATTTAAAAAGTTTCCCTCGGTAGAGTACGTTCAGGATAACTTCATGCCAGGGCATCATAAAATACGTCATCAATGCTGCGCGAGAAAACAGCTGATTACATAGACGTACATAAAGGTTTCTGCCTTGTCAATTGTTGTGAATACCAAACAAACAAAATCATGTATTTGAAATTAATTTTTGTTCTCGTTTTAGTACAGGCATACCTGAAAATTTACGAGAAATAAATAATAATATATTTTTGTGTATAAATGTATCAATTTCACCCTGTAAATGCAAATTATATATAAAGCCCGTATGTAACAGTTTTTAATTATTGTAATTGAAGTAAAAGTGAAAAAAAGAAAATGGATGTGGATATGTCAGGTGACTGTGTGTCACAGTCACCTGACGTACATTACACGTACACAGTGAATTTTATTATTTTAAATCTTGACTTCCAATTTTTTGACACAAATTTTGGACTTTTACCAACTGACCACTGTGTACCATGATTGCTTCTATCTACTTAATAATAATAATATTTATTGTCTTTTTTTTTTACATAAGTTATAAACATTAGATGCATAATACAGTAATCTTAAAATTAAACTTAAACTATACTATTCTTAAGACAATAGTAAGTAACCCTTTCAGTAGCCAACTATGTTAGGGTTACTGTCATGTAAGTGACGTGACGTAATTACATTAAAACTAAATAGACTAGGCTTGAAGATTTATACTGGATTCAAAAATAATACATATTTAACTTTAGGTTGTAAACAGATTGTCCACACTTTCTTTGGTCAGAAGCCATTCTTTGAGGTTCTTTAAATGTTTTTTTGTGTTTAAGCCAGTTTGTTTTAAATGAAGTGGTAAACTATTATAAAAATTTGAAAAATTATAAGAAAAAGATCTTAAAAACATTGATTTATATGGTTTTGGCTTAAATATATTGGTTCTGATTCTTAATTCCATATTATACGGGTTTCTGTAGTTTATGTGATTACCACTTCTATTAAAGAAAACTTTCAGGACTTTGTACACATATAGATGGCGCAATGGAAGGATGTTTAATTCCTTAAAAAGTGGAAATGTAGATGAGAAATTAGTTTTAAATTTGGTTATTCTTATGATACGTTTGTTAAGGGTATTTACACTCTTGAAAGTGGTTTCATATGCTCCACCCCAGCAGATGAGCCCATAATTTAAGTGAGAATAAACTAGTGAATAATAGATCGTTTTAATAAACTGGGGTGTGCATTTATGCCTTAAAAAGTAAAATTTTGGAACAGCCAATCTTAATTTTTGAACTAAGCTATCAATGTGTAATTTCCAACATAACTCACTGTCTATGATAATACCTAAGTATCTGAATTGTTCTACCTGTTCTATACGCAGGCAATCAGCATCACATTGAGATGTGTTATTTATACAGACTATAGAGTGGTAAGTGGGTGTTAAATTTATTTTATAATGGCTATTGAGGTTATAACATTGTATTTTGGTCTTAGTGCTCATTTCCATGCGGTGAGTAACAAACCACTTTCTTAAAATTGTTAAGTCATAATTGATGTTCATTAGAACGTCCTTCCAGGTCTCACATGCATAAGCAAGTGCTATGTCATCAGCAAATGCAGTTAATTTACCTCTGAATTTAGAAATACATAAATCATTTATATATATTAAAAATAATATTGGTCCTAGGACCGATCCTTGCGGTACGCCATATTTAATACTAACTACTTTGCTAATATGGCCATTAACTCGTACTTTCTGCTCTCTGTTAACTAGATAGCTTTCAAACCAGCTGTAAATGTTCCCACGAAAACCAGTGTTATATAGCTTTAGTAATAGTATGTTGTGATCTACGGTATCGAAGGCTTTGGTTATGTCTACAAACAAACCAGCAACCTTTTTACTACAATTAATGTTGTTAAAGACAAAATCCATATATTGTGTCAGCGCAGATTCAGTATTCTTATTTTCTCTGAAACCAAATTGATCATCACTTAAAAAATTAATTTTATTTAGAAATTTCAGCATTCTAGCTTTCATAAGTTTTTCAAATATTTTAGCGAATACTGATAATAAAGATATTGGTCTATAATTTGTAATACTTTCGGTGTTACCTTTTTTGAATATTGGTATGACTATACCTTGTTTGAGAATTTTAGGGAATTGGCCGGTTGTTATACTCAAATTATATAAATAACACAAGACATGGATTATCTTATCAATTAGGAACTGTAACACCTTGGTATGAATTCCATCTGGTCCTGCAGATTTTGGTTTGAGAAATACTGTAAGTATTTCTTGTTCTATTATTGGCTCAGCAAAGAATGTGCTGGTGACAAGGTTGTTGTTTGGTAATAAATTTGTATTCAGTAAAACTGGAGTATTGGATTTATCCATTATGTTTTGAACTACGTCAACGAAATATTTATTGAAAGTATCGGAAATAATTTGAGAATCATCTACTTTCACCCCATTGACAATGATACTATTTATAAAATGGTTTTCGCCCTTATTGCTGCTTCCGATTAGCTCATTTACAATTCTCCATTGCTTTTGAAAATTTCCTCTGTAAGTATTAAATTTTCTATAGTAATATGATTCTTCGGCTGTTTTTAGGTCTTTTTTTAATTTATTCCTATATTTAATGAAATATTTCTGAAGTTTTTGAGATTTTAGGCATTGCTTTCGTTTTCCTGAAAGTTTATTTTTCTTTTTAATTCTGAAAATTAGCCGTTTTGTAAGCCAAGGTTTATAATTAATAGGTTTAGATCTAATAGTATGACAAACAGTTGAACGAGATATACAATTATTTAATGTATCCAGGAATTGTTCAAAAGCAAGAGAAACATCGGTTGCTGCCAATACTTGTCCATTCAATTGCTCATAATTAATGTTGTTATAAGTATTAATGCAAGAGTTAACTGTTTGAGAAATACAGTTTTCATTTAGTTTACTTAGATTTAGACTAACCATGGCATGATTCTGTGAGTACTAGAATTAAATAGACGCATAAAAATATGATCTATACAAGTACTAGATGTGACTGTAATTCTCGTGGGCTCGTTTACAAGAGATGTCAATCCATACATAGACATCAGATTAAAATAGTCATTTGTATCTTTGCTATCAGTTAGTATATCTATATTCAAGTCTCCTATTACAATAAGATTACCTACAACATTAGATAATATTTTTTCAAAATCAATCAAAAAATGTTTAATAGAGAATTGAACCAATCTATATACAGCTAATAGCCTAAACGTAAATTTGCCCGTATTTATTTTAAATAAAATACAATTTGATTTGTCACATGCCAATGAAATCTGGGTACAATTTATATTAGATGAAACAAATGCCAATACTCCCCCTGATTTATTGATTAGATTACAAATGAAATACTTATTATATCCTGGAATATTGTAAAAATTTGTTTCATTGTCTTTTACCCATATTTCAGTCAGGATTATAATATTTGGACGTTGTTTTAATTTATCCAATTTGAACAAGAATATATTAAAATTACTCCTTAAACTTCTAATATTTTGATGGACTATGTATAGTCCTAAATTATTACATACAGTACTCATCATTGAAGTCCTTGAAGATCATCCTTATGACTGAGGACGATGACTGGAGTACCGTCATCCTTCCTCATTAAAAGTTTACCATTACGGATCCATAAATATTTATATTTCTTGTCTTTTTTTATTTCTTTGGCATCCTTAAGTAGTTGTCTTCTGGAGTAAGTTAGACTTTCGTTTATGTAAACGGGACTATCGTCAGGTAAATTCATGTGTTTCGTGGATAAATTTCTTTTTATTCTTCTCAACCTCATCATTTCTTCTTTGTCCTCTAATTTAATAAAATTTACTTGTATCATTCTTCTACTCGTCATCTGTTTTACTGGATTCCCACGAACAATATGACATGAGTCTATCATATTTTCATGTAAATTGAAATTTAATGCCGCAGATACACTTTTGACAACATCTACAGCTCTCTCATTTTCTTTCAATGGCACTCCGTGTATTTCAAGAGTCTTTGCTCTCATATTTTGGTCTATGTTATCTAACTTTATCTCAAATTCTTTAGCTTTTGATTTGAGTATTCTGTTTTCTGTTTCAAGCACTTCTATTTTTTCATTACTCTCAATTAATTTCTTATTCAGGTCTTCTATTATTTTGATACTTTCATCGACTCTATTATACAAATGTTCAATGGAATTACCTAAATTTTTTTCCATGGTTTTCATGTCATTTTGCAATTCTTTGAACATAATTATTATTTCATAGCTATTAACATTGCTTCCGCCTATAGATTCTTCAAGCATACTTTTTCGCGTTTCTACGACGCAATCGCTACACTTCCAATCTTTCTGAAGATCGCACAATGCTTTAATATCGTCTCTGGTCATGACTGTAGGTAGCCAGGAACCATGGTACCATTCCATGCATTCACTACACTCTATTCCCAAGGATCTCTGTGTGCTCTTCTTATTACAAATTGCACAATTTCTTGCCATATTAACAAGTGTGGCACAAATATTTAAACAAAATAGAACTTTTAACTCTAATTTAATATACACATATCACATAAAACTTCAAGCCAAATTGATAGTACATTCATTAGCCGTGTAATCATTAAGCTGATTAAGGCATCAAGTAACACGTCCGATCGCTACGGAATCTTAACACTTAATCAACTACTGGCTGAAGATGCGTTAACTAATAAACGCGAAACGTACCATGATACTTGTTTTTTAATTTTCCTAATGGCTCAGTTACACGATGCAAGTAACTTGCACCAGTAAGTACTTGCACCAGTCACTGGTATCGTGTAAACGTACATGCAGTACTGGACCAGTACTGGCACAAGTATCTCATGCAAGTCAAGTGAATAGAAGCCGGTCCTATTTACTGGCACAAGTAGCCGTGCCAGTGACTTAAAAATGTCCGCCGTGAACAGCTGATAAAATACATAAAATTAGGTTAAACATCGAAAATTGGCGCGTTAAAAAGACGGTTTTACGCATAAAAAATAATTGGAAGCATCTACATTTTGCAGTGTGTTTCGGGTGCTTTGCAAGGTTACTTAAATAAGATACTGGAATACGTGTAAACGACAAAACGACTTGTGCAAGTACTGGCACAAGTTACTGGCATCGTTTAACCAGGCCATAACTAAAACTGACGATTAAAGAAGAACATTTTATATCTGTATATTACTCGTCAAGAATTTACATCTATATATATAAAGTAATCTAATTTGAAAAATAATAATACGCGTGGGTATTAGTAAAAATTGCATAATATTGGCATACATATATGTATATATATATATATATATATATATATATATATATATATATATATATATATATATATATATATATATATATATATATATATATGTATGTATATATATATATATGTATATATATATATATATATATATATATATATATATATATATATATATATATATATATATATTGATACAACCGACGTGGTCAGACCAATGATATCCAACAGGCGACCTAAGACCTACCGTTATTTAAAGGATTTCGCGTGTATATATGCCAGATATAGAATCTACCAGTTATAACTCTCAGGGCACACTGAGAGGGGTAAGAAAATCTCAAAAAAAAAATTCGCTATGTTTAATAAACATTATTAGACCTAGTATATGGAACCGCTTTTTCAGTATCACCTGTATTAAATAGTGTTGTTCAATCGACATTGTCAGGCCTTGCGACGTTGCCAATTTTATCATAGTGTATAATATGATTTGTAAAGTTGAAAACATTCAAACCGACTCATTCAGTCCTACTGTTCAGGAGTATGTTTACACTCAAGAGTGCATTTTAAATAAATAATAATAATATTATATGTGAAAAAACACTTGTTGATAATTCATATACGTATTTGCAATGTAACATGTGGATCGAAATGTCCTTTCTTCGGGCGGCTATGTTTTATATAAGAAAATCTCCTTTTTTTTTCGACAAATGACACGTGCATTATGAATACTCAAATAACAAAAGAAGATCTTCGATTTATAATACATAAGCCATCTGAGACTGAAAGACTTTTTGATCATAAGTTAGTAATTACATTTAATATAAGCCGATTATTATTTTATACATAAAATATATTCGGGGGATCCCCCTGTGCTGTTTTTTTCACGCGTTTGTGAAAATGATTACACTTCAAATTAAATAATTTTGTTACTCAATAAAATGAAGAAATATTAGTCAATACTGTCGCATACCTGACCCGAAAAGCACAGCCACTAGGTTGTACTGCGCATTAAAATATATTTTTACAAATTGTATCTTGGTTTTAATTATATTGGCGTATTATTTACGTATTTTGTTATTAAGGACATTTATTACTGTATAAATTCAGTAAACTATTACTGTCGTGATAATAAAAGGTAATATATACAATTATATTTCTCATATGAAAAATAAAGAGAAGTCATCATCATCATTGACGCGACAGCGCGAGATGAGTCTAGATCTCTTGATTTCAAGTTTTGTGACCACATTTTCAATCTGTGTACATGTAGGAGTAATATAGACAGGATTACGTCTATTTTTTAGCGCACGCAGAAATGCCCGTACAGCTTATAGCCGGTTGCTAAGCAGAGCCCGTAATTTGTCTAAATATTTTTTACACAAATTATTTTAACAATTTAATTATTATCTACTTGCGATCGGTCAACGGCAAGCACAAACGATTTATTGCTGGCAGCCACAGGCTTGCTTGTGATAAGTAAAATTAAGCAAGATCCTTAGAATCACCGATAAACGAAATTCTATACACCAAAAAGAAGTATGCGTGTCAGGTGGATCATAAACGAGAAAAAAATAATATTTGTAAAAGGTTGTTTAATTAGACCTTTTTGTTATATCTCACTGGTTTTTTTTTTTTTGAGTGCAGTTTCGGCTCTGGCAATTCTCAATTTACGGTGAGCCGAAACTACAGTCAGTGAACTAATCTGTGAAACGTAACAACAAGCATCATTTAACAACCTTTTATCTTCTAAGTGAAATTTACAAAGTTGTGGAAAATTTACATATATAAATAAAATTGGAGGTTAATCTGTTCTTTTTTAGGGTTTTGTAAAACCCTTATACCGTCATTTTGTCGTCTGTCTGTCTGTCTGTCTGTTCGGTAAAAATTGTAGCCAAACGGCTAAACCTAGAGAGTTGAAATTTGACATGCTTATACAACTCTTTGACCCGCACATAGGAAAAATACTAAAACATCTAAAAAACATATTCCCCTAAAAATATAAGCAAATATATGCTCATCGAAAAAAAAAAAAAAATTTTTACAATTCTGTGTATGGTATCAAATGAAAGCCCTTGAAACCTGAATTAACGATCAAAATTTTATTTTTGCAAAATAAATTATTTTGACGCGATTTTTGCGAGAATTGTGCAAAATTTTGTCCCACACCCTGTAGCCCAGATGGTTTAAACTAAAAATCTGAAAAAATTCTAAGTAATGTACATTGGTGTGAACCGGAATAGTAAAACAGGAATTTTTGATCAGATTATGTTTTCGGAAAATAACGCATTTTTTGTGTTTTTAACTAAAATATGTAAAATATTTAATCCGCTATTTAACATAGTAAAGGAGTGAACGTTCGTGGTTCGTTAGATTAGTGGTAACGTTCTCGCTTCGTAAGTTGCAAACTACTGTTCAACTCCCGTCAATTTTTATTTTTTCTGTTTTTTTTTGCATTTTTATTTTGTTTAAATTATTTTGTCAAAATTCTAGTTATATTTTGGCAAATGTTGCATTTAATTTTTAAAAGCGTAAATTTAATAACCAGTGGGAAGTGTTGATATTATAATTTAATTCTATGTTTGAATGTATACGAAATCAGAGGGGCGCAATTTTCAAAATATTAATGAACCTTGCTATATAAAAAAAAAAAAAATACTGCAAATTTTTAGAAACCCAAATAATGGTATTAGGCATTCAAATTAAAATTAATATAAAAATATTTTAACATTTGTTTTGGCTTCCCAAATAATCATCATTCACTAAATACCTGCGAAACCCTGAAACGTTTGAAAATTCACACTTCACATAATTTTTTCTTGGTACCCATTTTTCGTTTCTACATGTTCCAAGTGAATGTAAGACAAAATTCACAAAAAAATCTCTCTGTTTGTCTGATATGCTTTTTTTCTATGGGTTTATTTATCTGACATTCAAAAAACAAGAGCTATATATAATTTAATGTCATGACAGAGTGAAACCAGGTTTCGAGCCTATGATATGGCATCTTAAAATTTGAAGTTAAGAGGCGAATGTAGCCACCTCCAAAGTCCATCGTTGCACGCGGGGTGCGGTGGCGAGAAGTCGTATTACGTCATTGGGGGAGTGACCAAAGTGGAAGTAGCTTACAGGGAGAGGGAAAAGTGCTAATATTTATAAATCAACCTGTATTTTTGGGAATCATAAAATATAGATTAAATATATTCGAATCAATTTGATTTTTTTTTTTAATTTCAAGATATGAAAGAAAATATCAAAATTTTAATAAGTAAATAAGTAAATAAATTTTAATAAAAAATAAAGTAAATAAATTAAATATTTTAATAAGTTTAAATTTGTATTTTGATTTATTTTTAATTTTCAATTTTACAGTGCTATACTTTTTTCAATTTCACATGACTGTTACTCAGTAAATGAATAAAAATTACAAATGTTAACACTTAACCACTCTATATTGTAATTTTTTCTTTAAAATAAGCTCTTGTATGTGAAAAGTGATTAATATTTATTACCAATTCTGATTTTACAGATAATTTTGTAGAAATAATAGTTTTTTTTTTTTTTTATCATCAAAAAATTATGTTAATAATCATAGATTCACCCCTTTAGGGGTTGATTTAACCTTTTGGTTAAACTCGATTACAGTATAACAATCCCATACGTTACCATAACAACCATGTTCTGACCATTTGGTTATAGTTAACTAAGCTTTCAGAAGCCGGCCATAATTATTTAACTTAATTTTTGGGACCATTTTTTTGTGTCAATATGAATTTGTATTCTACCACGGAAAGTCTAAAATAAAACAGGTAAATTTGACGTCACAAACTGTTTTATTCCAAAGATCTTCTGTTACCCATTTCAACCGATTTCAAAGATATGTACTATGATTAGATTAGTTTAAAACCACGCTACCAGATGGATACATCTCTCGATGCTTGTAAATGCCAGTATTTCATATAAATAGTGTTTCGGTGTGGGCCAAAGAATTGGTGCTAAATATTAATTGATTTTCATAAATAAGGGCTCATTTTAAAGATAAAAGTACAATCTATAGGATTCTAGCTATGGAATTTGCAATTGTTATTGATTTACGGAGGAACAGTGATGTGAAGTTAGACAAAGTTTAGGAAATTGTAAAACTGAAAATTAAAAATAAAACCAAATTTTAACTCTTAAATCCAACGGAGCCAATCTTTATCTTCAAATTAAAAAAAAATCAAATTGATCCGACAACATTTGGTTCAAATTCTTTGGCCCTTTCAAATGCACGTATCCGTTGAGCGTAACCCAGGTACAGTACGCTCTTAAACGTACACATAAATGTTCAATACTCAAAATGAAATGGGAACTTTTGTTTTTTACAATTATTTTTATTTTTTACAATTAAGAAAAGTAATTGTTCAAACGAGTTATTTGTAATTTGAAACCTTTTGTGTTTTTCTTTGGAATTAAGAATAAATTATGAACATTGATGTCCGTATTAGAATAATTTTCTGTGAAATATATGAACAAAGTTCAAACTTATTAAAATGTACATTTATTTGGGATTCTAATAAAAATATTAAATAAATTTAACGTCTCATTTGAAGCAGTAACATTCAGCACGCTTTAAAAAATCTATAAACTATAAAAATGTAATTATTTCTAAATTGGAAAAAAAAGAAGAATTTCATGGCGCAAATACCAAAATTTTAATTTGAACAAATTTGATACAAATCGGTTATATGCATTGTTTTCAAGTATCTACGAGTCTGCCAAAACTAAATTTGAGTTTAAAGTTTTTCTGTAAGACAAATTGAAAGAAAATATTTAAGTTCTTACAATGAACTAAAATTATCATGACTGGAATGTTTATCTAGCTCATTCTACACAGTGTTGCCAGATTTAAGGCTTGACAACGTCGACTGAATTGTGCTGGTCTGACAAAGTCGGAATCGTACATTTTTTGTATAAAAAGTTATATACAAAAACTACTGGCGCGCGCTCTTCACGACAAATCAGTGAACTAAATTTGTATATAAATATACGATCTACCCTCGTATTCAGACCATTTGTGAAATTTTCTCTGTCATTGCTGCTATATAATCAGGGTGCAAGAGCTCCAAAAAACATGAAAAACGTTTTCAGACCATTCCCCTGGTCTGAAAACGTCAATTTTGGTTTGACACCGTCCATTGAGTACATAGAATTGGCTTGCATAAGCGGTAAAACAAATATATATATATATATATATATATATATATATATATATATGTGTGTGTGTGTGTGTGTGTGTGTGTGTGTGTGTGTGTGTGTGTGTGTGTGTGTGTGTGTGTGTGTGTGTGTGTGTGTGTGTGTGTGTGTGTGTGTGTGTGTGTGTGTGTGTGTGTGTATATGTATGTATGTATGTATGTATGTATGCCAATATTATGCAATTTTTACTAATACCCACGCGTATTATTATTTTTCAAATTAGATTACTATATTGCACTAGATTAATAGGTTTAGCAAATAATTTATATATATATATATATATATATATATATATATATATATGTAAGCTATGAAGCTTACGTTGGTCATATGGATGGAAGAGGATCGAGCAATCACACACAACACATTACTAACTAATGATTTAATTAACAAAACACTAATAAATTAACATTTCACTATACACAGTAAGATATATCGTATCGGTCAACGCCATGCCAGACGCGTTCACTCTCTATGCATTCTGGGTAGGCGGGCGGTGGACTACCGTCAGCGGTCCCCAAACGGTTTTTGCAGGTAACATTCGGCCTAGCTACCACAGGAGTCGTCCTCGGCTCCTCCAAGGGCTCTGGCATCTGAAACTAATAATTATTTATTATATCTTCGGCATCTTCTTCTTCGTCACCAGCATCTGCTTCGTCTTCGTCGTCAGGTAGACAGCACCAAGGTTTGAGTGCGTCCGAAGAGAACACCGACTGGAATGTTCGTTGAGTACGCTGCGCACCCGGGACGTCTCCGAGTTGATATCGATCGTTCGGAAGAACCTTCTCTATTAAGTATGGACCCTTGTACAGCGGGGCCAACTTTTTGGGATGTCCCGTTGCAGTGGCTTCTCTTCGTATGAGAACCAAGTCTCCCTCTTCGTAGGTTGTAGGTTTCTTACGTTTTCGGTCAAACCTTATCTTTTGCTTTTCCTGATTTTCTTTAATTCTATCTAACGCTTCTTGTCGCGCCTTGTGTATGTCTATTTCAGACTTCACCCCATCTTCCAAAGCCAGTAGGACTTTGTTTTGCAGTATGTTACGGGGATGGTATGCAAACAATAACTCGTTGGGGCTACGTTTTGTTGTCTGGTTTTGCATACTATTTATGCCAAACTGGACTTTCTTTATATCCTTGTCCCAATGTCTGTCGTCTTTGCTAATAGTAGCAATAGAAGTTCGGATTACTCGGTTTAATCGCTCGACCTGTCCGTTAGCTCGTGGACATGCCGTTGCGTTTCTTATGTGGACTATGTCGTTTTCTTTACAAAAGTCTTCAAACGGTTTGCCAGTAAAGGCGGTGCCTCTATCAGTAATTATCCTCGTAGGGCACCCGAAGATTTCAATAAAATTCTCAAAGACTTTTCGTGTCGCTTCAGACTTCGTGGTCTTAACAGCTGCCAGAAATACGTACTTCGTGAAGTTGTCCACGATGACCAATACATGCGCATTATTCTTGGCACTGTCAGGGAAAGGTCCTAAATGGTCAGCGTTCACAGTGTGGAACGTAATGGGCACACGCTCAATGTTATGTAGTTCGCCCTCCTTTCGTCCACCTGGTTGTTTATGATACGCACATGAGACACACGAGTCAATATAACGTTTGACTCGTTTTCTCATCCGGGGAAACCAGAATGATTTCTCCAAGCATTGGATCGTCTTTTCTAAACCGTAGTGTCCCATGTCATCGTGAGCACCCTTTATTATTTGAACTGTCGCACCTCCTGGTACTACCCACCTTTTCTTGTTGCTCACGTTCCTATACAGTCGACCATCCTCGACTTTATAGTCGTGATGTATTTGTCTTTCTTCGTTGTCTTTGGGCGTTCTTCCTAGAACATTGCATATATTTCTCAATTTGGGGTCGTTCAATTGCATTGTCGTGAGCCAGTCTTGCTCCGTTATCCCGACGGATAAGATTCGTAAGTCTGCTACTTCTATTTCGCGACTTGATTCTGCCGGAGAGCGACTAAGAGCGTCTACGTGTTGCATTTTCTCATTCGCTCGATGAATAACTTCGAAATCAAATTCTTGCAACTTTAACCACCATCGGCTTATTCGTGGCGAAAGATCTCTCTTCTGAGTCAGCGTTCTCAGAGAAGCACAATCAGTCATAACTTGGAATCTTCGACCTAACAAGTAGATTCGAAAGCGTTCCAAAGCTTCTACCACGGCTAGAGCTTCCAGCTCAAAACTGTGATATCGAGACTCGATCGACGTCGTTTGCCTACTGTAGTAGCTGATAGGCTGCCACGGTTTGTCTTCAACTTTCTGTAGAAGGACTCCAGCAAGTCCTAGGCTGCTTGCATCCGTATGCACTTGAAATTGTGCCGTTGGTTCGTAGAGGGCCAATACTGGCTTCTCTTGCAGTTTCTTTTTCAGAACCTGGAATGCCTCTTCTTGAGCGGCTTCCCAGCGGAATTCTTCATTCTTCCTCGTGAGTTGAGTTAATGGGCTGACTATATGAGCGTATTTCTCTATAAACTTCCTGAAGAAATTTGTGAGCCCAACAAATTGGCGTATCTCCTTCACGTTTTCGGGTCTCTTGAAGTCCCTGATCGCGTTTGTGGTTTTGGTTCCGGGTACCACACCGTTTTTGGATATTTCAAATCCGAGGAATTCCACTTTCCTTTTTAGGAATTCACATTTCGTCAACTTTAATGTAAGTCCCAAATCTTTCAGAGTCCTCAGGAATAACCTTAGTTTTCGCAAGCCTTCTCTGAGGGTCGTACTTGGAATAATGACATCATCCATGTAGTATTGTAAAATACCTGGTCCAAGCTTCTTCTCGACCTCCTTCATTAATTTCAAGAACACCCTAGGAGCATTTGTTAACCCGAAGGGCATTTTGTTGAATTCATATTTACCTTTTGTCGTTACGAAAGCTGTCACATGTTTTGACTTCTCCGCTATGGGTATTTGATAATAACCACTTGAGAAATCTAGGATCGTATAGTATTCGTTTCCAGACAGCTGATCTAGCTGTTCGTCTATAATGGGAGCTGGGACTCTCTCCTTTTTTGTAATCGAATTTAATTTTCGATAATCTATGCATAACCGATCTCCTCCGGTGTGTTTTGATACCAAGAGGGCGGGACTGCTGTATTCGGACTTGGATTCTCGAATGATCCCCGCCTCTCGTAGGTCATCAATCATATTCTCCATCGTTTCTCTTTTCGCGTACGGCAATCGGTATGGGCGATATTGAATCGGCTCTCGTGATGTCAGCTCTATTTCCATTTCAACCAGATCAGTTGTTCCTACTTCCGTGAGATCTCTTGCGAAACAGTCCCTGTATTCATTCAGAGTTCGCAACAGTTCTTCTTTCGTTTTTTCGTCTACGAAACCATCCAGTTTGACCTCTTCTATCGAAATAGAGTCAACTGTTTCGTCTCTTGGGTACTTGTCTTCTATTTCGTGGATTTCAGTCTCTGTATCGTCATCATCACTACTTGTCAAAATTTCTTTCTCTTGATTCGTTACTCGTATTTCTCGTTCAATGCGTAGCTCGTTCGCTTGTTTCGTTATTTTGACACCGTCTTGGTCCAGAGCGCTTCTGCCCACAATGACGTCCTGTTCCTGGGAATCGTCTGGAACTATGAGAACATTAACTTCAATTTTCGTTTCGTCTAATTCGATCAAGAGTGTTCGTTTGCCAAGAGCATAACATCCCCCGTTTCCAAAGCCTCTTAATTTTGTTGTGCAAGGCAGATATTCGATATGTAGCCTTCTTGCCGTCGCATGTTTCATTGTGACTACATCACTTCCAAGATCAATGAAAGCAACTAGCGTCTTTCCGTCTATCATTATTTCCTTATGATATTCGTCAACCAATTCGCATTTGGTTCCTTGGATGCGATGGACTCTTCTCTTTTCCTCACTTTCCTTCCGGTCATGTTTGGGTTTCGTTTGACAGTTTGCTTCCACATGACCCACACGGTTACATGCTCTACATCTCATTTTTCGTTGCGGCTTCGGACAATCAAACGATTTATGTCCTACTTCGTTGCAATTATAGCATTTTATTACAGATGGCGTATCTTTAGTCGTTTTGCTATATTTGCTCGTACCGGGTTTCGTGGTGTTTTCACTTTTTGTATTGAAAGTGGTCTCGTACACCTTAACTCGCATTAACAGACCCTGTACGGACGTCAACATTTGTACGGATAGTATTTTCGTAAGTTCTCGATCTGTTATTCCATGAATTATGTATTTTATTAATGCCTGGTCTGTTATAGTACCTTTTGAGGCTATGGCCTTCATTTCGTATACAAAGTTTTCGTAACTTTGTTCATTCTTCTTGCGTTTTGCAGACAATTCGTAATGAACGTCTGCGTCGTCTACCACGGTTGGGAATCCGGCTACCAGCTGTAACTTGAAATCTTCCCAATCATTCAAGTCTCCTTTCAGACCTTCAAACCAATATTTGGCGGCGTTTCGTAATTTTCCAATGGCCTTATACAAAAGCATATTTTTGTCCCAGTGGAATATATTTGCCATATTTTCTATCCGCTTTACCCACTGTATCGCTGTCATCGACGTTTTCGAACCGGGGTCGAATTCTGGTATCGAATTATCGTTTACGTCGGTTCGATAGTATTGCGTTTCGTTACGTTGAGTTTCGTTTCGTTGCGTTTGGAATGCATTCGTTTCTTGCTGCAAAAGTTCGCGTTCTCTTGCCAACAGAGCTCGTTCGCGTTCCAGTAAGTCTCGCTCCCACAAGAAATTATCCTGCTCGCGCGATCTCCGTGTTTCTTGGTTTAACCTCGTTGATGTCGCCAACGGAATTGGTACATCTCGTTGTGGTTCGTTATCCGCAAATGGTTCGTTATCTACGGACAGTTCGTTATCTGCAGACGGACAACTATCTGCAGATGGCTCGTCGTTTGCTGGTGGCTCGTTTAAATTCACGTTCTTGTTCGACATTTTGTACTGTATCGTGTACTCGTTCTGCCGTAACCGTTTGTATCTTAGCCCGTTAAAATACACGCTCGTTTAATATTACACCGATTTTTAGCGACGCGTTTTATCACTTCACACCGTTGCGATACGTTCCGTCTTCGTATTATCGTTGCAATATATAGTTTATAATGTATTTCGGCTTACTTCGTTACGTAAATTTTCGTTTACACACCGCAAAATGTTTTTCACTGTTCGTTATCGCTTTAAAGTTCGTTGCGATACGTTTTACTGTCAATTATAGCACGCATTCATTTATTCATACGCGTTTCGTTTGAGAACCTCTGGATCTCGTTGCACTGACCGATTACGTCACGTCGTTTACGCACGGCAATCACACTCACTCCCGCGCGTAGGTATTGCATACTGTCTTAGGCGCACTCGTGTTCTTTAAGGTCGTAATGAATGTAGCGAACTCAAAAGTCCTTCGTTGGCCGCGGTGTGCGGTGGCCAGGAGACTTAATACGTCACAGGAGGTGTGGTAACAAATTCTCTTACCTCGAAGTAGCTGCTTTCCACTAAAATGTTCAATTTTACTTTAGATTTTAATTCTCGTAACAGCGTAATGGCGACGTAAACAAATCTTGATTTTTGTTATTCACATCCCACTTCTGAAATGTAAGCTATGAAGCTTACGTTGGTCATATGGATGGAAGAGGATCGAGCAATCACACACAACACATTACTAACTAATGATTTAATTAACAAAACACTAATAAATTAACATTTCACTATACACAGTAAGATATATCGTATCGGTCAACGCCATGCCAGACGCGTTCACTCTCTATGCATTCTGGGTAGGCGGGCGGTGGACTACCGTCAGCGGTCCCCAAACGGTTTTTGCAGGTAACATATATATATATATATATATGTATATGTATATGTATATGTATATATGTATATATGTATGTATGCCAATATTATGCAATTATTTGCTAAACCTATTAATCTAGTGTAATCTAACCAATTTATACCTGAAAAAATGAATAAAATGGAATATTTGGGCCAGCAGCGTCACCAGGGGGGTGCGGACCGCACCGGGTGACACCATCACAAAGGGTGACACCAAAACGCAAAATATCACTGTCTATGATTCTATGTCACTCCATGAAATTATTCTTAAGCATTGTTTCAGCCCAGCCGGCCCAGAAATCGAGAGAAATGTATTATATTATTGAAATATAAAAATATCTCTGTTCTGTTAGTTATAAACACAAAAACGTGTTATAGTTTTGCATGTATAATAACTACTCCAGAATATAACATTAGGTTTGTTCGTCTCTTTGTACTAACTTCTAATAAGTTGCACCGAAATAACTACATGCGGCGCGTGCTGCAGAGTTAGGGTGGAGACGTAAGGGACAAAAAAATTTATGTGAAGTGTGAATTTTCACACATTTCAGGGTTTTGCAGGTATTTAATAACTGAATGATGATTATTTGGGATGCCAAAACAAATTTTATGTCAAAATATTTTTTTATGAATTTTAATTCGAATGCCTAATACCATTATTTAAGTTTCTAAATATGTGCAGTATTTTTTTTTACATAGCAAGGTTCATTAAGACTTTGAAAATTGCGCCTATGGCTTCTATTGGTTACTTAAATCATTAGCCCCGCCCTCTGATTTCGTATACATCAAACAGAATTAAATTATAATTTCAACACTTCCCACTGGTTATTAAATTTATGCTTTTAAAAATTAAATGCAACATTTACCAAAATATAACTAGAATTTTGACAAAATAATTTAAACAAAAGAAAACTGCAAAAAAAAATAAAAAAAAAAAATTGACAGGATTCGAACTCTACCCAGCAAACATTTTTATACGGGCCAGTACTGGTAAAGCACATACTCCCCGGCATTGAAAGTAATGGGCCAGTACCCCGGTGTCCCCGTGGCCGTTACTGGCCCATTGATGTGTCAGTTGCCGGCCCAGCAACGGTAAAGTGCAAAATAATCGCATCAGTTGCAAGATTTATTTCTGATGGTTTTAAGTAAAAAGTATGAGTGAAGAAGAATGCTTATAAAATGCCGCTAAAGTACTTCGTACAGGCGGAATGCGAAATACAAATGTGAAGTACATTATTAATACTGGCGTTGCACTTACTTTTGGTGCCAGCAATTTACCAGCATAAAAACAGTTTGCCGGCATTCGGCCGTTAGTTGAATGTTTGCTGGGTAGTTTGCAAGTTACCTGTTTACAAATTAGAAAACCAATAACTAAACGCACATAGCTATGAGTGCTGACGTATCAACTTGGTTACATAGTGAATTAAATATTTAACATATTTTGGTTAAAAACACAAAAAATGCATTATTTTCCGAAAACGTAATCTGATCAAAAATTCCTGTTCTACTATTCCGGTTCACACCAATATACATTACTTAGAATTTTTTCAGATTTTTAGTTGAAACCATCTGGGCTACAGGGTGTGGGACAAAAAATTTTTTGCACAATTTTGACAAAAATCGGGTCAAAATAATTTATTTTGCAAAAATAAAATTTTTATCTTTAATCCACGTACTAAGGGCTTTCATTTGATACCATAATCTGAATTTAAAAAAAATATTTTTTTTTTCGTTGAGCACATATTTGTTTATATTTTTAGGGGGATATGTTTTTTAGATGTTTTAGTATTTTTCCTATGTGCGGGTCAAAAAGTTGTACAAGCATGCCAAATTTCAACTCTCTAGGTTTAGCCGTTTGGCTACAATTTTTACCGAACAGACAGACAGACAGACAGACAGACAGACAGACGACAAAATGACGGTATTGGTGACTCAAATTAACACGTATCCCTCTAGCGGCAAAAAAGCGAACACTTCGAAAAAGGTTACTGTCATTGTTTACGTATAATTCACCATGTGTTTTATTGTTTCTGTCCATTCTCACTCCATTTTTACAGCGAATAAAGTGATAAATTTAAGAAAAAAAGATTAAATACTCCTTGTTGTGTGTATGGTAGTCAATCACAGGAAGAACATCTTCGAATATTAGATTGAAAGATTATCAGTGATTCTAAAATTTGGTTTCTATTGAAGGGAATTTATACTGTTGAGATGATTTTAAACAAGTTTTTAACGTTGAATTTTTCATTTTCCCTGTCTCACATGTGCAAGAAAATCGTTTAATGTTGTGTAAATTATTGTTAATATAATTAAAACCCCTTGTTATTTCATGGGAGTGTTCCATAACTGTGTTAGTTTGCAAATATTTGACAGTTTTCTTGTGTAGAATAAATTACAAGTTCTCTTTCTATAAAATTTCTTGAGATATGTGTAGATATTAAGTATTCAAATAAATGTTTTAAGTTCAAAGTATAACATTTTATTTTCTCTGTGAGTATAAGCCGGCACCAACATTATAACCTCTGAAAATATTCATTTACAAGCAGCAAATTTTATCATAAAATGGATTCACATATATTTATACACTTTTTTAATACTCGGTTATAATTGTTTTGAAGTTGATGTTTTAGTGTTTTTTCAAATATAAGAGAATAATGATTGTGAAACTATATCAATAACTTTCTTAAACTAAAGAAAAAAAAAAAATATTTTAACTTATTAATCAATTTAATGACATACGACAACAATTTAAAGGAATATCACAAAAGGTGTCCCGTAAGTACGTTTGCTGTTAGTAATTACCAAATAATTAAAGGACGTTGTTCAATAATGAAAAGATTTTCAAATATAATTTGTTTTGGCAATTAAATAATTAAAAAAATGTTACATTAAACCAAATTTCAAATTATGTATTTTATTTTTATTTATTATTGTTCAAGGATATTATATCATGCCACGTGGGATACATAAAACGAAGAGGCCAAGTGGATGTCAACAAAGAAGAGCAAAAATTGCGCGGATCCATGCTGCAATATGTAAAGAGACCAGATGAGGCCCAGGGTTCATCCAAAGACACAGTTCTTCAGCCACTAATTGATGAGGCTAATTTGTCTGATGCTAGTATGCATTCAGCAGAGGAGGAAGTTGAAATAGAAGAAAATAAAGCAGAAGAACAAGAGAAGGAAACTGATGAATTCGTAGCAGAAGAGTGGACTGATAGTGACTCTAACCATGATACTGAAAATGTGATGATGAATGAGCTTAAGGAAAAAAATTGGAATATTTTAGATGATGCTTCTTATTGGAATGTACCAATTCCAGATCATTTGCGGGTTCTAATCATCATAAGAGAAAGTGCTTCTCTCCAGAACAAAAATGGGCCTTTCAGAATTGTGGCAAGGTAAGATCTAAAAGCAAAAGGAGATGTTCGCCAGCTATCAAAAGAGTGGTTTTACAAGGTGATGCCAAATGGCGAGAAAGTGTTGCGAACATGGATGGTTTACTCTCTCGTCAGTGAGAAATTATATTGTTTTTGCTGCCGACTCTTTACCGTTAATACTACAGACACGACATCCAAATTTGTGACTGGGTTTGAGATGTGGTGGAAACTGAGCCCGAAAGTGCATAATCATGAGACATCCGAAGAGCACTTACATTGCTTTGAAAAATGGAAAACGTTGGCAGCAGGACTTAGACTGCACAAAACAACTGACGCCGAAAATATTGCTTTGATGGACATGGAGAAGAAAAAGTGGAGAGACATCTTGCACAGGTTGCTCGATATCACATTGTTTCTCGCCAAGCAAAATCTGGCATTCACGGGCCACAATGAAGATGAATCTTCATTGAATAAAGGAAACTTTCTTGAAATGGTTGAGATGCTTTCTAAATATGACCCAGTGCTGAAAGAGCACCTAATGAGATTAAAGTGAAGCACATGTAAAATCAAAGCATCAGTATCTTACACCAAAAACTCTTGAATGAGTTTATACATGTCCTAGCAAATCATGTGAAGGAGAAGCTTGTCATGGATATAAAATCTGCCAGGTATTTTGGGATCATGTTCGATAGCACACCTGACACATCACACACTGACCAAATGTCCGAAGTTATCAGATATGTGAAGATTCACAATAGGAAAGTTGAAGTAAAAGAAGTGTTTCTGGGATTTTTTCCTTTAAAGGGGAAAAAAGCTGCTGACCTCAGTTCTGATATTCTCAGAAATCTGGCAAGTGATGGACTCGACATTATGATGTGCCGCGCTCAAGGTTACGATAATGCTGCGACTATGGCTGGAATCCATGGGGGTGTACAAGCCATTTTGAAAACAAAGAACAGGAAAGCTATTTTTAATGGATGTGTGGACCATTCGCTTAACTTGTGCGGCCAACACTCATTTGCTGAAAATGCTTCATGCGTGACTTTTTTTGGAACTTTTGAGACAATGTTTTCCTTCTTTGCAGCTTCCACTCACCGATGGGATGTTTTAATGAACCACACTGGAGTCTCAGTAAAAAGATTATCAACAACACGCTGGAGTTCTCTTCATGCTGCAGTAAAGCTAGTGAAAGAAAAATTCAATGAATGTGTGGCGGCAATTGAAGCTCTATATGATCCAGATGAAAATTTAGACACAAGAGGTACAGCCCGAGGTCTCTTACCTGCTGTCTGCAATTTCACGTTTCTGTGCTACCTCTTCTTTTGGTGTGATATACTTGAAGAAGTTAATCTTACACAGCTGTACCTTCAGACTAAGGGCTTAACTCTTGACAAGGTGGTGACAAAGCTAGAGACGCTAAGACTTTTTATGTACGAACAGCGCAATCATCTTGTGGAGCAGGCAATTGAACAGGCGCTTTTAAAATCAGACCAATATGGAATTTCAGTAAAGAGCAGACCCAGGTTCAAGAAGAAGATGACAGGTGAGAAGACGAGAGATCCTGGACTAACTCTGCAAGAAAAAACAAGAGAGCGATGCTTGAGTGTATTGATCGTTTCCATTCTGAACTCCAAATCAGATCAAGAGCCATCAAGGAAATAGCAGCCATGTTTGAGGCTGTTCAAGCCAAGAGTTTGATATCTGCCACTGAAGAAGAGTTACTGGTGTCTATTCCAAAATTGACCACTTTCTATGATGAGTTATCAGAGGAAGAGCTTTTATTAGAAATACCAAAGCTGAGAAGGCACCTGAAGGCAGCAGAGATTGATCTCGAAGAAGGCAGAGACTGGTCAGTACTTGAAGTTTTGAAATTCATAGCTGACTGGGACTTCCTAGAATCTCTCCCATATCTCTCAGTGAGCCTACAATTATTTCTTACGATCTGTGTGTCTGTGGCTTCATGTGAGAGGAGTTTTTCAAAGCTAAAGTTTATAAAGAACTATTTGCGATCTACCATGGGACAGTCAAGGCTTTCTGATCTTGCCATATTATCAATTGAAAGTGATTTGGCGAAAGGAGTTGATTTTGATGAAGTAATTAACAAGTTTGCAGCTCTAAAGGCCAGGAAAGGAAAGTTTTGATTTAGTCGAGATTTAATATGACATAAAATTTAATGTTAAAATAACAATTAAAAAAGTAACATATTTTCTATGTAGTTCTTAGTTCTTAACTTCTCACAATCTTTTACCAACCGACCTTGAATTAATTTTTTCTTCTATTGCCTTTGTAAATATAGGACCTATGTTTATAAACGTTACTAAGGATTCTGTATGTTTCCGTTATTTGGCACTGGCGGACTCGGAGGTAGTCTATGGGGTGTCGTGAGGGGGGTGACACTATGAGTTACCGCACTGGGTGACACCAACCCTAGTGACGCCACTGATTTGGGCAAGTAAAATTACTGAAAAATTGCGTTATATTCAGTATTGTAGGACCCTAAACTGCACGTGTATCTAAATATTTATAATTCTGATATCAACTACATAACCTCTTCCATTGTCAGGTTCCCGAGAAATGCTGAGTTATGTCAGAAGTGGAAAATGATTTGTGACTTAAGTGAAGAAGATGATGTGTCTAGAATCTACCTCTGTTTCAAAACATTTTTCTGCATACAGTTATATCCATCCTTAAGCTAATACTTATGGTGGACGTTTGTTTCTAAAACCCGATTCATATCCTACATTACGTGTGCCATTTCCAATTTTGCAAGAGATTAAAGGTAAGTTTTTATTTAACACTATATTACTAATCTCTCGCTCTCTAGCAAATTATAGTGTTTTTTCGGATACATTTAGGGATGATATGAGCAACATGACAAAAAAGATAACCTCTATCAATAACAAACTTGACTTTTAAAACTGAAACGTTATCCTATTTACTACGAGTAAAGAATATAATAGGAGAGAGCCATGTACAGCGAAATTAGAATACGTTCTGTTCAATGAGATGTCACCTTTTCAGTCTGAGATCTAATGATGTAACTAAATAACGCAATATGATTGGACATTTTTTGAACTGAACTGTGCGAACGTAGATAACTATTGACACTTAGTGTCAAATTAATTATTTAGATGGTCTTAAATATTGTTTATACATTTTAATTACATGTGTAGAACAGGGGTTCTTAAACTTATGTTGTCTGAGGACCCCCTCTTGAACAACATTTTGATTAAATGGATTTTTTTTTTAATTTTAAGGATTTTTATTAAATGAGTTATTTGAATAAAAGCGAAAAGTTGGGGGATGTAAAGTTAATGTCAAAATTGTTTTGCGGACCCCAGTTTAAGAACTGTTGGCATAGAACACAGTAAAGTAACCGAGGGTTATGTCTTCAGTTAAAATACATTCACAATTATATTTTTTAGGTGAACCCGTTGCGAGCAGTTCTGTTGCGAGTACTTCTATTGTGGGCACTCCTGTTGCAAGCACTTATGGAGACTGTATTTCAGATTATTTTGAAACTGACACTGTTCATGAACCTGTTCCTAGCAGTCCAGCTGACTGTGTTACTGGCAGTATTACAACTGAATCTGCAGGTAATATATTAATTTTAAGTAAATTTAAAAATTAAAGCAGGGTATACAATAATCAACTTATAATATATTTGTTTTTAAATATGACATGTTTTATAAATTAAATTATATTTTTAGTTGAGAGCAGCCTGATGAGTACACATCCGAAACGAGGATTTTACGAGCCACGTTATGTTGGTGATCTAACAGATGTAAACTTTTCAACCCACAGAAAACGTAAAAGATCTTTGAAACTGGTTAAAGCAACAAATACTGGACAAATAAAAAAATTGATAATTTACGAAGACAAGTTTTGGACCTTAAGAAAAGAGTTACCTCTCTTAAGGAGTTAGTGAAGGTGTTAAAGAAGAAAAACTTAATTTCTGAAGAAGTTGGAGAAACGTTAATGCTAAAAAGAAACGTGTTAATGTTAAAAACCAATAATGGTTTTTGTTTTATTTATTTTTTTTTTTTTTGCCTTGTTTTGTCTTAGTTTTACTCTTGACTTTTTGTGACTTGTAAAAGTGGTTTAGTTAAGTTATGTTAGCAAGGGCTGTGCGAAATTTGCACACAGGTCCGCTAGTATTAAGTATTATTAACTTAGTTGTAATCCTGTATACTTATATAGTATGACACTGTAAGAATTTTATTACAATATATTTTATATAAAATTAATATTTATTGTTTTAATTATTGTCCTTTTTGATAAAAGTATTATGCACAAAAATTAGAAGAAAGTGTCATGACTTGAACATTACAGTTAACAGAAAATAGAAGTTTATTGCCAATTACTAAAGGAACAGTTAATTTTTTATCTCGAGATATGCTGTGTTTCTGTATACTGCTTTAATTCGAGTTCGAAGCATAAATTAAAATATTTGACTCGTTCCTTAGCAATCAGCCATTAGAAAGTAAAAAGAAAATATAATGAATAAAATCAGGTGTAACCAGCACAAAACCGACCGCCACCACAGAAAACTTTTTCAAATAAAAATGGTTACTTTTATGTTGTGCAGCAACTTTATCCGAATACATTTTTTCGAAATATTCACAAAAAACTTGATACGAGTAAACTTCTACGTTCAGTTGACCGTTTTTAACCAAAAGTAGAACGATCCATTTCACAAAGATCCATTCAGCCAGATTTGTTGTACCCATGTCCACGGATTGACAGACAATGCTGAAAATAGTCGAAACATGACGTATGAACTTTAATTCGTGGACATCCATCAAAATTGGTATGATAAATATCTCCCTTATATATGAGGTAGTCGGTAATAAATTTCAGTCACATTACTATTTATTTTTAGTCAAAACTCATGTTGCTATTCGAAACACTTGGATCGTAACGAGTTACGAATCAAGTTTAATACAACATATGAAAATCACATGTAACATATGAAGATGCTAATATAAAAACTCATTATGAGGGAGTTTACCACTAATTACCACTCTTAATGTTTACCACTTTGATTAAAATTTCACAACTCTAAATGTAATTATAAAGTAAAGAAGTGTGTTGTTCCTTTTAAATAATCAGTCAATATTCACAGTAAATATTATATCAGCCATTTAAACGGGTACAGCTACGACTTTTTTACCAAATAGTATAAACCAAATAATTAGGGTTTTTGTTTGATAACTTCTAACCTTATTTTTTTAAATGTAAATGTCATTTCATCTAATTTTATCCTGCTTTTTCAAAATGAATAGACACTACCCGAGCATGCGCATTATGTTTTACGGTCACCAAAAGAGACAGACATATGTATATCTTACTCTCTATGTTGGGACATTTTAATTTACATTGAGAGATAGGCCAGGCGCCATATACCATATATATATATAAACAAGTATATGGCGCATGAAGGCTGGCTAGATGTTCCATGATAGGAGGATGGAGCTATGTATTGCCGTACCCCTTCATGCCCGGAGAATAGTTTGCGCATGTCTAAATTACGACCTTGCTATTGGTCGAAAAAATTACAGTTACGTGGCGGGAACTAAGAGAACGAGTAAAGCAGGGGGGTGAAGGCTTAATGGTGGAGTTGTGCTCGTGAGAATAGTTTCCGGGTAAAAAAATAGATGGCGTTAGTAACCAGTTTTAGTTTCAAATAACCACAGTAGATGTCGCTAAATGCTACATTAGTTTACAGTGACTGTATAAAGACAGTGTGGCCATATGAACTGTAGCCGCCATGTTTATTCCAGATTTGTATTGGGTTATATGGAATAAATGTTAATATATCCTAATATATTAAATATTTCTTAAATTTTTAATAGTTTTACGTATTTATGTTTATATATATGTGAATATCAATTTATTGTTAAGAAAAAACATGTATATGATTCAACATTTATTAAGATAAATATTAAAATTTCCTACCGTTGAAGGTATTTTTTTGAAATGTTTGCAACATAATAAGAAAACAAATGAAAAAAATTCTTAAAAAAGGACATGAAAGGAAATAAAAGAGATATGTTTTTATTATTTTATAATTTTATTTGAGGACCTATAAAAACTAAAACATTTTTTTTATAAAAACGGGAGTTACATTTTAATTTGAATCTTTTAAATTCAAGAAAACAAGTTCAAACAGGACATTAGAATTAGAATAAAAAGATAGGGAAAAAATGATGATAAGGTTCTATAAAAATTAGAGAACCCAACATTTCTCTAATTTTTAGGAAAACGCATGTTTATATAAAAAAAAAATAGGATATTTTCATATTAAAAAAGAATAAGCAGAACATGTTATATACCCTGAGTTCCCCAAAAAGAAATTACATAAGAGTTGGCTATGGAAAAATAAAATAATGTACCTATACTACAAGCTTTATGTAACAATAAATAACTTGACAACAAGAGTGATTTAATTAATTCAGACAGTAAGTTAATTCTAAAGCTTTCTGTTGACATTATTTTTATTTTCCATAGCCAACCTTTATGCAATTTCTTTTTGAACTCATGGTATAAATGATATATTAATAAAGAAAACTGATGTATATATTATCAATTATGCATTTATTCAACTAAAATTATGGTCAGGTGAAAAATGAAATGAAATCAGCATGGAATAACATTAAAATTAATGAAAGTAAATACTTCTTATAATTGTGAAGCCATCCATTGATTTACTGGCATAATGTTTTTTTATGTTCATTTAGCCTTTTTTTCCCAGCAATTTTAAACCTAAACATAACAAAACGTTTCATTATTTTTAATTTTAATTTGTGACAATTTAAAATATGTGCACAGTTTACATTATCTACATTACTCATTACTCATCACAAACACAACAATATTCACTATTAAACGTCTAAATATACGTATATTATTTGAAAATATCACTTAAATCTGTTGAAACATAAGCTAAACACATGTAAACCATATATAATCTGTAACAAAGTTGGAAGAAATATGGCGGCCTTCAGCTCGACCAATAGAAAATGAGACCATCGTATGGCCACACTGTCTTTATGAGTCTGTGTCAAATGTGCTAAAGATGATAAGGAAAGTGTTCCCAACTTCGAAATAATAAAAAAATATGTGAAAAATAAAAGCCGTGTTTATTGGATAACATTTCTAAAATCCGTAAATTAATTTAACTTATTCATGTATTATTTAATTCATTTTGAAGTATTTTGTAAACAATTTAATAAAGAACATTAATTAGAAAGTAAATTACATCAATACATATGGTTTGTTTATATATAATATTAATTTAGACCTTATTATTATAAACTTAGAACTACTATTTAGTAAAATTTTGATACATATGTCATTTTTGTTTAACCTTTAATAAACATACATTATTGAACATATTTTAAATAATTAATGTAAGTAGATATTATAACAAATTGAAATGTTATAAATGACATTTTAACTATTTATTATTAAAAAATGTTGGTTTTGGCTACTGAGGGAAACTTTTTAAATATTTTTCTGTATTCCAGATTATTTTTGCGAAGTTTTTCAAAACCGTTGCTTACAATGAATCTTGATATAAGATGGTCAAATGTGATAAAAAATGAGAAACAAAGAAACACTGTCCGATGTAACACCATAAGGCCTGGACTATAATATCAGAACGAGAAAATACGTGCTGGGCACAGTGAAAAAGATTTTCTTGCAGCGACTTAAAATATTTGTAGTGCTACTGCGACCGGATTCAAATGGAAAGACATAAGGAAAGTTGTAGTTAACTAAATTAATTTTAATAATTAAATAATAAATGACAGTGCAATAAACTAGTGAAAAAGATACAGGTCTGGTGATCCTGCTATCCAAACAGCATTCTTTTTATATATAAATATGCATACCTAAAGTGTATCTTGGCCAAATCACTAGGCGTTTATGAAAACTCTACCGGTGGATAAGGTACATTGGCCAATCTTTACTATACCCCACTGAACATAACCTTATGTGCTGCCTCTATACAGAAGGCTTAAATAATCCTTAAAAAGGTTAAGTTAGGCTAGGCTTTAGCTAGAATACTAGTTATGTTAGAATAGTTTAGCTAGAATAAGGTTATGTTGAGTGGGGTATAGTAAATCTTCCCCAGGAAATCTACCGGTCGGTAAACAGCTACATGCTTATACACCTTCACCGAACTTGTTTTCGAACACAGTTGATGTTCCCGGTATCTACCGGTAGAGTTTTCGTAAACGCCTTATTGCAATTCTAAGCTTACCTTAATTTTGGCAGGTTAACGGCGTATTTTTATTTTAAATTATTAAATAAACATTGTCATGACATTCCGTCACAAAAATTCGCATACCAATGTGTTAAGCTATATATATTGTAATAAATACTTAAATATATGCAGTGACGATATTCAACCGGTACGAGCATATCAGTTCTTAAAATATTGAAATACTTCCATACTGGTTGTTAAAATGAATAGTGGGATAACAGGCACAGAAAAAGATTTAGTTTCTACTTTTGGCAAATGACCACATCAACAATTTTTTAAAATCAACAAATTGTATGATAATTATTAAAATAATTAGGGCTACAACTACAGTTAATTTTTTTTTTCTCGTCAGATTTTTTAGTGTTTTATTTATTTTTTTTATCTAACTGGTTTATTATTTTGAATATATGCCCTGCATATACGTACGATAAATGTTTTCAAATAATAAACATGTATGTAAAATATATTTTACATTGTAATATTTTGTGAAGATTAATGTAAGAAAAAGTTAATGTTTTTTTAGAATAATAAAGTGTATTGATTATTATTTATATGAATGTTTTATTTCGAGAGAAGCGAAAATTAAGAGCGATATTGGCCGTAGACCTAAATATTTTGAGAATATGAAAAATTCCAAATTTTAACATAGTTTTGTAAAGATTTGATTACTTTTTGAATATTTCTATCGTATCAAGAATTTTTTATTCTGTTTATTTAGGTAATTTCAATCAAATTTCTGATTGCGGTTATATGAGTAATGGTTTTCCACAAATAGTTGATTACAAAAATAATCATTATTTTACAGTTCTGGTTAAATATAATTTGTATGGAGACTATAGTTGTCTCACTATCCTCTTTTTCAAGTCGCTGTATGTATGTTATTTTAAATATAATGGATTTACATATTTTCTAATTTTCTTTTTATAATTAATATCATTCAGGTACATCCAATCCGCAGTTGTACAGTTTCTAGTTCCAATATAAAACAAACTTAATCACTTAAAGGCCTTTACCCGCGCACGAGAGTTTAAGAATCACTGATTAAAAATTCATTTCAAAAATGTATAAAAATAAATCAGTTAAAGAGTTAAATGTTCTAAATTTCCATGCATATCTCGTAGACCAGGTTATCGTAGGTAAAATTATATTCTACTGATATATCAGATTTAAAAATATCAGTTATTATGTAAGGCGTTTTAATTAAATGTCTTTAATATTCGAGATATTTATTTCGAATTATTATTGGCGTATTTATTCTTGGCCTCTAACACTTTTGATCTTCAGTTTAATGTTTTTCTTAAACTATATTAATAATCTATATATTTGTTTTCTCTCAAATTCCAAGTATTATTCGCTTTACAATAATAGAAACGTATTTCATAGATCAATATGTTCTTACTTATATGTTCAATTAAAGTATTTAATTATAAATTAGTGTATAATAAAAACAGATTTTAATTTGTAGTACGCGCTATTTTGCGTGCATTACGACAATATTACAAAAAAAAAGTGGAAAAACATTTCACTTTTATCTAGTGGTAACATTGTAGAGGCAAAATCTGTAGAACTAAAATTTATTATTTGAAGGTAATCGTTAAAAATGTAGTAGTACTACTGTAGGAAACAGAATGATATTATATGTGTTATAAGAGTACTATATTGGAATTTTATGGATCTAAAATTATAATAAAATCAATAATTTCATCATTGTTATCGTGTAATAGGGATAACTTCTAGTAACTAGTAACTTCTCATTACAGTTGGCAAAATTTCAGTGTTCCCAACTCATTTTTTATTTTTTTTTGTAGCACTCTTGACCCAAGCCGGTCTTTATACAGTCACTGTACATTAGTTCCATATCATAGTGAAACAAATGTCATTGTTTTTTAACGTTCATATTTTCATATATATAAACGGGTACAGCTACGTCTTTTTTACCAAATAGTATAAACCAAATAATTAGGGTTTTTGTTTGATAACTTCTAACCTTATTTTTTTAAATGTAAATGTCATTTCATCTGATTTTATCCTGCTTTTTCAAAATGAATTGACACTACCCGAGCATGCGCATTGTGTTTTACGGTCACCAAAAGAGACAGACATATGTATATCTTACTCTCTATGTTGGAATATCTTAAGTTACATTGAGAGATAGGCCAGGCGCCATATACTAGTTTATATATATATGCCATATACTTTGGTCTATTTCAAAGTAGAAAAAAGTAGATAGCGCTGCGAACCGAGTACGATTTACACTGATCAAATACAGTATAGCGGGAAATTTAAAATAAGTTACAACTAGGGCATGGGCGTAGCCACTGGGTTATCAAGTGATTTTTTTTTTAATGTAAAAAAGGTTAATAAAATATTGAAATAAACAAGGCAGATAATACACTTACGTTATTTATACGACATATGGGAAATTTGAAAAAGTTAAAAAAATATTAATTTTAAAAATTATGTACTATATATAAAAAGAGAGATTTGGCTAAAAGAGTTTAAACAAAGCAATAAACAAACAATATATCTTCAGAGCTAAAGTTTCGTATTTAAATAATTATTGTAAATAAAAATTAAAAATATATGTATATATGAAGGTCTAAAAATTATATCAATAACTTCTTCTTTGGGCACAATCAGCTGGACTGTCTTTTGGCCTCACATTAGTCCTCTTTCTTGATCTGTTAATTGTCAACTGTCAAAAAATATTTATATGTCAGATAACCTAAAAAATATATAACTGCGTAAAAACAAATTAAATATGTAAAAAATAACAAAATATATGAGAAAAATTAAATAACATATATTTCCAATGTACGACACTGAACATCTGTCAACTTGAACTAAAAACAATATTTTTACAGTGTAATAGGGATGACGATCTACACCAATCCGAAGCAAGGACAAACAGCTCCTATCTTCTTACACACATTTTTCTACTTTGAAATAGACCATAGTTTATATATATATGGAAATACTTAAGTAAGACACATGGATGTAGAATAACTAATCGTTATGTAAAACGGAACCAAACGCAAATAAAGATGAAGTTTTTTTATTTGCCTTTGTATTTTCGTGACCTCCAGCTACCTCGTCCTACCCAGGATGCTAAAGAACGATACAGACTATTACGCGTATGGATATGGACGAAGCTTTATATGACGACTGAAACAAAAGAATTTTTCATTTTATGACTCTAAAATGAATTTTAAAAATATTATACAAAAACTATTGAAAGTAGTATAATAATAAAGTAGGAAAATTCAGTGATGGGCGCGTAGAATACATGATGTAGACTAATGTAGATTTTACGCGTAAACATATCAAGTAGAATATGCCTTTGTTTACGTGTCGAATGTAGAATGTAAACTGTACATGCGCAATACGTTTAAATGTAATATTTGAAATAATAGAATGGTAATAGTTTAAATGTTAATGTTTATTTCAACTTTATGTAGTTCTAATTACATATATTGTTTCTAAAAATGTTATCTCACAAATCGTATGTTACGGACAATATAAATTACTTGGTTTCTGTCTGTATGAACTACTAAAGTAAAAGTAAAATTAAAATTTTTGGAGTTGTTTTAATCAGAAAGCTGTCAAAAATATTAAATTTGAGTTCTTTACTGCCTCTTCTGCTTAAAACTGGCGGTATTTAATTTTTTTAAACGTTACATAACCTCATTTTTCATTATTCTACGCTAGATTCTACGTGTCTACACAGTCTACACTTCTCTACGCTGTCTACGGTAAATTTACACGTAGACGTAAAAAATTCAAGTTTACGCGTAGACGCCCATCTCTGGGAAAATTACTTAAATATGAAATAATATTTAATATTTTTTAATTTATTCACTTCGCGTCCTACCCAGGATTCACGCATGCGCATGAAAAATCTGGTACAGAAAAACGGTCGAGTGAAACTACTGTATAGGGATTTGCAGCTAAGCACCCTACCATCTGATGAGCGTTTCATGAACTTGTGTACATCAGATAACATTTCGTTTTGTGTATTGGTTTTGTATGAAGTTTGTTTTTAAAGTTTTATTATAATCATTGAAAAATGTATAATACATATTGTTGTGTGCCTATGTGCAATTCATTGCAAAGAAGAAACCCGGAAATATCGTTTCATTTGTTTCCACTAATATCAGACACCGTACGGTTCCAAACGAAATTGGGAAAGCAAGAGGTTAGGAATCGACGCGATGTTTAGATGAGTCTGTGTCAAACATATATATATAAACAAGTATATGGCGCATGAACGCTGGCTAGATGTTCCATGATAGGAGGATGGAGCTATGTATTGCCGTACCCCTTCATGACAGATGAATAGTTTGCGCATGTCTAAATTACGACCTTGCTATTGGTCGAAAAAATTAAAGTTACGTAGCGGGAGTTAAGAGAAGGAGCTAGGCATGTGGACATGTAGTGTCATTCTTTCTGTTAGAAATATTATGCGAAGTTTTGTCTGTATTAAATTGTGAAAAGAGTTCGTATTTATAACGAAAATGCCAGCAAATTGTGTATTATCTAAAACTATGTTGCTGTCCACGAAAGAAATCTGTTTCTTTTCACAAGTAAGTATTAAATATTAATAAACTGCATGTTTGGGGGCCTACTAATACCCACGCGTATTATTATTTTTCAAATTAGATTTATTTATATATATATGCCAATATTGTGCAATTTTTTGCTAAACCTATTAATCAAGTGCAATCTAACCAATTTATACCTGAAAAAATTAAGAAAATGGAATATTTGGGCAAGTAAAATTACTGAAAAATTGCGTTACGTTCAGTATTGTAGGACCCTAAACTGCATGTGTATCTAAATATTTATAATTATGATATCAACTACATAACCTCTTCCATTGTCAGGTTCCCGAGAAATGCTGAGTTATGTCAGAAGTGGAAAATGATTTGACCTACGTGAAGAAGATGATGTGTCTAGAATCTACCTCTGTTTGAAAACATTTTTGTGCATACAGTTATATCCATCCTTAAGCTAATACTTATGGTGGACGTTTGTTTCTAAAACCCGCTCCATATCCTACATTGCGTGTGCCATTTCCAATTTTGCAAGAGATTAAAGGTAAGTTTTTATTTAACACTATATTACTAATTTCTCGCTCTCTAGCAAATTATAGTGATCAGTCTGAGATCTAATGATGTAACTAAATAACGCAATATGATTGGACATTTTTTGAACTGAACTGTGCGAACGTAGATAACTATTGACACTTAGTGTCAAATTAATTATTTAGATGGTCTTAAATATTGTTTATACATTTTAATTACATCTGTAGAACAGGGGTTCTTAAACTTATGTTGTCCGAGGACCCCCTCTTGAACAACATTTTGATTAAATGGATTTTTTTTTTTTTTTTAATTTTAAGGATTTTTATTAAATGAGTTATTTGAATAAAAGCGAAAAGTTGGGGGATGTAAAGTTAATGTCAAAATTGTTTTGCGGACCCTAGTTTAAGAACTGTTGGCGTAGAACACAGTAAAGTAACCGAGGGTTATGCCTTCAGTTAAAATAAATTCTCAATTATTTTTTTTAGTTGAACCCGTTGCGAGCAGTTCTGTTGCGAGTACTTCTATTGTGGGCACTCCTGTTGCACACACTTATGGAGACTGTATTTCAGACTATTTTGAAACTGACACTGTTCATGAACCTGTCCCTAGCAGTCCAGCTGACTGTGTTACTGGCAGTATTACAACTGAATCTGCAGGTAATATATTAATTTTAAGTAAATTTAAAAATTAAAGCAGGGTATACAATAATCAACTTATAATATATTTGTTTTTAAATATGACATGTTTTATAAATTAAATTATATTTTTAGTTGAGAGCAGCCTGATGCGTACACCTCCGAAACGAGGATTTTACGAGCCACGTTATGTTGGTGACCTAACAGATGTAAACTTTTCAACCCACAAAAAACGTAAAAGATCTTTGAAACTGGTTAAAGCAACAAATACTGGACACACAAAAAAATTGAAGATTTACGAACACAAGTTTTGGACGTTAAGAAAAGAGTTACCTCTCTTAAGGAGTTAGTGAAGGTGTTAAAGAAGAAAAACTTAATTTCTGAAGAAGTTGGAGAAACGTTAATGCTGAAAAGAAACGTGTTAATGTTAAAAACCAATAATGGTTTTTGTTTTATTTATTTATTTTTTTTGCCTTGTTTTGTCTTTGTTTTACTCTTGAATTTTTGTGACTTGTAAAAGTGGTTTAGTTAAGTTATGTTAGCAAGGGCTGTGCGAAATTTGCACACGGGTCCGCTAGTATTAAGTATTATTAACTTAGTTGTAATCCTGTATACTTATATATATAGTATGACACTGTAAGAATTTTATTACAATATATTTTATATAAAATTAATATTTATTGTTTTAATTATTGTCCTTTTTGATAAAAGTATTATGCACAAAAATTAGAAGAAAGTATCATGACTTGAACATTACAGTTAACAGAAAATAGAAGTTTATTGCCAATTACTAAAGAAACAGTTAATTTTTTATCTCGAGATATGCTGTGTTTCTGTATACTGCTTTAATTCGAGTTCGAAGCATAAATTAAAATATTTGACTCGTTCCTTAGCAATCAGCCATTAGAAAGTAAAAAGAAAATATAATGAATAAAATCAGGTATAACCAGCACAAAACCGACGGCCACCACAGAAAACTTAATAAAAAACTTTAACTAAAAGAAAAATTTTTCAAATAAAAATGGTTACTTTTATGTTGTGCAGCAACTTTATCCGAATACATTTTTTCGAAATATTCACAAAAAACTTGATACGAGTAAACTTCTACTTTCAGTTGACCGTTTTTAACCAAAAGTAGAACGATCCATTTCACAAAGATCCATTCAGCCAAATATGCTGTACCCATGTCCACGGATTGACAGACAATGCTGAAAATAGTCGAAACATGACGTATGAACTTTAATTCATGGAGAGCCATCAAAATTGGTATGATAAATATCTCCCTTATATATGAGGTAGTCAGTAATAAATTTCAGTCACATTACTATTTATTTTTAGTCAAAACTCATGTTGCTATTCGAAACACTTGGATCGTAACGAGTTACGAATCAAGTTTAATACAACATATGAAGATGCTAATATAAAAACTCATTATGAGGGAGTTTACCACTAATTACCACTCTTAATGTTTACCACTTTGATTAAAATTTCACAACTCTAAATGTAATTTTAAAGTAAAGAAGTGTGTTGTTCCTTTTAAATAATCAGTCAATATTCACAACAAATATTATCAGCCATTTAACTTCTAACCTTATTTTTTTAAATGTAAATGTCATTTCATCTGATTTTATCCTGCTTTTTCAAAATGAATTGACACTACCCGAGCATGCGCATTGTGTTTTACGGTCACCAAAAGAGACAGACATATGTATATCTTACTCTCTATGTTGGAACATCTTAAGTTACATTGAGAGATAGGCCAGGCGCCATATACTAGTTTATATATATATGGTGTCAAATGTACTAAAACTGATAAGGGAAGTGTTCCCAACTTCGAAAAAATAAAAAAATATGTGAAAAGTAGAAGCCTTGTTTATTGGATAACATTTCTAAAATCCGTAAATTAATTTAACTTATTCATGTAATATTTAATTCATTTTGAAGTATTTTGTAAACAATTTAATAAAGAACATTAATTAGGAAGTAAATTACATCAATACATATGGTTTATTCATATATAATATTAATTTAGACCTTATTATTATAAACTTAGAACTACTAGTAAAATTTTGATACATATGTCATTTATTGTTTAACCTTTAATAAAAATATGTACATATTTTAAATAATTAATGTAAGTAGATATTATAATGTTATAAATGACATTTAAACTATTTATTATTAAAAAATGTTGGTTTTGACTACTGAGGGAAACTTTTTAAATATTTTTCTGTATTCCAGATTATTTTTGCGAAGTTTTTCAAAACCGTTGCTTACAATGAATCTTGATATAAGATGGTCAAATGTGATAAAAAATGAGGAACAAAGAAACACTGTCCGATGTAACACTATAAGGCCTGGATATCAGAACGAGAAAATACGTGCTGGGCACAGTGAAAAAGGTTTTCTTGCTAACTAAATTAATTTTAATAATTAAATAATAAATGACAGTGCAATAAACTAGTGTAAAAGATACAGGTCTGGTGATCCTGCTATCCAAACAGCATTCTTTTTATATATAAATATATATATATATCTAAAAGCCTTCTACCATAGAATGGTGTAGGCTGTATATATAAATATGCATACCTAAAGTGTATCTTGGCCAAATCACTAGGCGTTTACTTAAAACTCTACCGGTGGATATGGTACATCGGCCAATCTTTACTATACCCCACTGAACATAACCTTATGTGTTGCCTCTATACAGAAGGCTTAAATAATTCTTAAAAAGGTTAGGTTAGGCTAGGCTTTAGCCAGAATACTAGTTATGTTAGAATAGTTTAGCTAGAATAAGGTTATATTTAGTGGGGTATAGTAAATCTTCCCCAGGAAATCTACCGGTCGGTAAACAGCTACATGCTTATACACCTTCACCGAACTTGTTTTCGAACACAGTTGATGTTCCCGGTATCTGCCGGTAGAGTTTTCGTAAACGCCTTATTGCAATTCTAAGCTTACCTTAATTTGGCAGGTTAACGGCGTATTTTTATTTTAAATTATTAAATAAACATTGTCATGACATGCCGTCACAAAAATTCGCATAGCAATGTGTTAAACTATATATATTGTAATAAATACTTAAATTTATGCAGTGACAATATTCAACCGGTACGAGCATATCAGTTCTTAAAATATTGAAATACTTTCATATTGGTTGTTAAAATGAATAGTAGGATAACAGGTGCAGAAAAAGATTTCACTTAGTTTCTACTTTTGGCAAATGACCACATCAACAATTTTTAAAAATCAACAAATTGTATGATAATTATTAAAATAATTAAGGCTACAACTACAGTTAATTTTTTTTTTCTCGTCAGATTTTTTAGTGTTTTATTTATTTTTTTTATCTAACTGGTTTATTATTTTGAATATATGCCCTGCATATACGTACGATAAATGTTTTCAAATAATAAACATGTATGTAAAATATATTTTTACTTACATTGTAATATTTTGTGAAGATTAATGTAAGAAAAAGTTAATGTTTTTTTAGAATAATAAAGTGTATTGATTATTATTTATGAATGTTTTATTTCAAGGGAAGCGAAAATTAAGAGCGATGTTGGCCGTAGACCTAAATATTTTGAGAATATGAAAAATTCCAAATTTTAACATAGTTTTGAAAAGATTTAATTACTTTTTTAATATTTCTAATCGTATCAAGAATTTTGTATTCTGTTTATTTAGGTAATTTCAATCAAATTTCTGATTGCGGTTATATGAGTAATGGTTTTCCACAAATAATTGATTACAAAAATAATCATTATTTAACAGTTCTGGTTAAATATAATTTATATGGAGACTATAGTTGTCTCACTATCCTCTTTTTCAAGTCGCTGTATTTATGTTATTTTAAATATAATGGATTTACATATTTCCTTTTTATAATTAATATCATTCAGGTACATCCAATCCGCAGTTGTACAGTTTCTAGTTCCAATATAAAACAAATTTAATCACTTAAAGTCCTTTACCCGCGGACCAGAGTTTAAGAATCACTGATTACAAATTCATTGCAAAAATGTATAAAAATAAATCAGTTAAAGAGTTAAATGTTCTAAATTTCCATGCATATCTTGTAGACCAGGTTATCGTAGGTAAAATTATATTCTACTGATATATCAGATTTAAAAATATCAGTTATTATGTAAGGCGTTTTTTTAATTAAATGTCTTTAATATTTGTTTCGAATTATTATTGGCGTATTTATTCTTGGCCTCTAACACTTTTGAACTCCTTCAGTTTAATGTTTTTCTTAAACTATATTAATAATCTATATATTTGTTTTCTCTCCAATTCTAAGTATTATTCGCTTTACAATAATAGAAACGTATTTCATGGATCAATATGTTCTTACTTATATGTTCAATTAAAGTATTTAATTATAAAACAGATTTTAATTTGTAGTGCGCGCTATTTTGCGTGCATTACGACAATATTACAAAAAAAAAGTGGAAAAACATTTCACTTTTATCTAGTGGTAACATTGTAGAGGCAAAATCTGTAGAACTAAAATTTATTATTTGAAGGCAATCGTTAAAAATATAGTAGTACTACTGTAGGAAATATAATGATGTTATATGTGTTACTAGCTGAGTACCCGTGCTTCGCTACGGTATATTGACGATTTACCATCATCGTGCAATTATTATAAGTCATGGTTCTCTATAGATCACATTGCTGACTCTCTCGTCAGCTGTAGATTCACCCCGTTAGAGGCTCATTAGTGTAATAGTCTGTTTGTTTCTAAACATGTGCATGGGTAACTTTTATAAGCAAAAACCTAGTCGATATTCGATATCCCATCTGTCCTAAGAGATGTTGAAGTATCCGTGAAAAAACATTTTACTCCTTTTCACCCCATAGGGGTCGAAAAATCCTTTTTTAGTAGGTTCTTACGTCATATCGAGAAATGTACTCTTGGAATTTCTTATTTCTAATAAAAAATTCTAATTTACCCTTTAGGAATGAAATTTAAAATACTAACAGAACACTATCGAAAGATTTTAAAAAGTCACCTATATGCCAGAAAGAAATGTTCTAACTCAAGAAGCACAGGAGATATAAGGGGTTCGATGCTTACGTTATGAAAGAAATATTTCCCGGAATTACATGTATCTAATCAAAAATATACCTATTTACCCCTTTATAGATAAAAACAAAAACGTTTAAAAGACTTTCTAAAGATTAGAAAAAAAAAAATTATAGGCCAAAAAGGAATGTTATAACTCTACAAACAAAGAAGTTACGAAACATTATATAACTCGCCCTGATTTAATGTAGATTCGCCACGTTAAGTGTTGATTGCAGCAAAATCCTAAATTACATTTTTATACATGCGTACGGGTAACCATAGTAAGTAATAAGAAAGTCGTTATTTCATCAAGAGATATTAAGAAATCCGTTTTTACCCCCTAGGGGTCGAATTTCGGGAAATCTCTTCTTAGTGGTTCCCTACGTCATGGAAGAAATATAGTCCCCGAATTTCAATTGTCTACTAAAAAATACAACACAGAGAGAAGATACAAAGGGTTCTATAATTCACCCCGAATCTAGAATCGCCCCTTTAGGTTGATGATTAGAGCAAAATCCTGAATTTAATTTTTAAACATATATACGGATAACATTGTAGACAAAATCTTAATCAATATATCATTGGACCTAAGAGATAATGAAGAATCCGAGGAAAAACATTTTATCACTTTTCATCCCGTAGGGGTCGAATTTCGAAAAATTCCATATAAGTGGATGCTTGCGACATGGATGGAATATGTTTCCTGAATTTCATATCTCTATGTCAAGGGACGTTCTTTCGAATAAAAAATATCAATTTACCCATTTAGGGATGAAATTTAAAAAAAAATTCGAAATGCTTTCTAAATATTTTATGGTAAATAGAAAATTATGTACCAAAATGAAATGTTATAACTCAGGAAATACAAAGGTTTCTATAATTCACCCCAAATGTAGATTCACGGCTTTAGGGGTTGATAAGGGCAAAATTCTGAATTACTGTTTTAAAAATTTATATGGGTAACCTTTATAATCAAAAACCAAGTTAATATCTCATTGATCCTAAGGTATATTGAGGAATCCTTCAAAGCACATTTTACCCCTTAGGACTCGAATTTCGAAAAATCTCTTCTTAGTGGGTGCTTACATCACGGAAGGCCGAATTATACCCGAATTTCATGTCTCTATATCCAAGGGAAGTTCTGTCGAATAAAAATACCAATTTACCCCTTTAGAGGTGAAATTTTAAAAAACTGTCAAAACTGTTTCGAGATATTTGAAAAAGACACCGGTGTGCCAAAAAGGAATGTTATAACTCAATAAACACAGGAAATACGACGGGTTTTATAATTCACCCCAATTATAGATTTACCCCTTTAGGGGTTGATTAGGAAAGAATGCAAAAATAAGTTTTTCGGCATTTGTATGGGTAATCTTCATAAGCAAAAGCCAAGTCGATATCTTATTGGTCCTAAGAGATATTAAGGATACCTTGATATCACATTTCACCCAGTTTCACTCCTTAGGGGTTGAATTTCGAAAAATCCCGTCTTAGTGGGTACTTACGTCATACAGGGAATATACTTGACAAATATCATGTATCTTATCCAGAGGACGTTCTATCGAGTAAAAAATACCCATTTATCCCTTTAGGGGTGACATTTTTAAAAACTGTCAAAACTATTTCGAGATATTTTAAAAAGACACCGATATGCCAAAAAGGAATGTTATAACTCAATAAACACAGGAAATACGAAGGGTTGTATAATTCACCCCGATTGTAGATTCACCCCCATTGGGATTGATTTGGACAAAATCCTGAAATATGTTTTTCGGCATTTGTATGGGTAATCTTTGTAAGCAAAATCCAAGACGATAACTTATTGGTCCTAAGAAGTATTGAGGAGTCCTTGAAATCACATTTCACCCTGTTTCACTCCTTAGGGGTTGAATTTCGAAAAATCCCGTCTTAGTGGGTGTTTATGTCATGGAAGGAATATACTTTACGAATTTTATTTATATATGTCCAAGGGATGTTCAATCGAATAAAAAATACCCATTTACCCATTTAGGGTGAAATTTTAAAAACTGTTAAATCAATTTCGAGATATTTTAAAGACACATATATGCCAAAAGGAATTTTATAACTCAACAAACACAGGATATATGACGGGTTGTATAATTTACCCTGTTCGGAAATTTACCCCTTTAGGGGTTGATTAGAACAAAATCCTGAAATGAGTTTTTTAACATTTATATGGATAACTTTATAAGCAAAAACCAAGGCGATATATTATTGGACCTATGAGATATTGAGGAATCCGTGAAAACACATTTTACCCCTTTTCACCCCTTAGGGGTTGAATTTCCAAAAACCATTTCTTAGGGGGTTGTTAAGTCATAAAAGTGATATACTCCCCGAATTTTATGTTTCTCTGTCTAGACGACATTCTATCGAATAAAAAATACCAATTTACCCCTTTAGGGGTGAAATAGAAAAATGATCAAAACACTTTTTAAATATTTTAAAAAGACACCTATATGCCAAAAAGAAATGTTATAACACAACAAACACAGAAGATGCGAAGGGTTCTATAATTCATCCTGATTGAATATCTACGATTCATCCCTTTAGGGTTGATTAGGACAAAATCCTGAAATAAGTTTTTTGGTATTTGTGTGGGTAATCCTAGTAAGCAAAATATAAGTCGATATTCCATCGGCCCTAAGAGATATTAAGGAATCCGTGAAATCACATTTTACCCCTTTTCACCCCTTAGGAGTTGAATTTCGAAAAATCCCGTCTTAGTTTATGCTCACCTCATGGAGGGAATTTACTTTGCGGATGTTATGTATCTATGTCCAAGGGATGTTCTATCAAATAAAAAATATCCTTTTACCCCTTTAGGGGTGAAATTTTGGAAAACTGTCAAAATTATATCGAGATATTTTAAAAAGACATCTATATGCCAAATAGGAATTTTATAACTCAACAAACACAGAAAATACGTCGGGCTCTATAATTCTCCCTGATTGTAGATTCACCCCTTTAGGGGTTGATTAGTACAAAATCCTCAAAAATAAGTTTTTCAACATTTATGTGGGTAGTCTTTGTAAGCAAAAGCAAGGCGATATATTATTGACCTAAAAGATATTGAGGAATCCGTTAAAACACATTTCACCCCTTTTCACCCCTGAGAGGTCGGATTTCGACAAATCATTTCTTAGGGGGTTCTTAAGTCATAAAAGGGATATACTCCCCGAATTTTATGTTTCTTTGTCTAGATGACATTCTATCGAATAAAAAATACCAATTTACCCCTTTAGGGGTGAAATTTAAAAAAAACGGTCAAAACACTTTCTAAATATTTTAATAAGACACCTGTAAGCCAAAAATAAATGTTATAACACAATAAACCCAGAAGATGCGAAGGGTTCTATAATTCACCCTTATTGTAGATTCACCCCTTTAGGGGTCGATTAGGACAAAATCCTGAAATAAGTTTTTTAATATTTACATGGGTAATCTTTGTAAGCAAAAACCAAGTCGATATCTTATTAGACCTAAAAGATATTAAGGAAACCGTGAAGCCACATTTTACCCCTTTTAACCCCCTTTTCACCCACTTAGAGGATGAGTTTCGAAAAATCCGTTCTTAGTGGGTGCTTACGTCATGGAGGGAATATACTCGCCGAATTTCATGATTGTAGGTTCAGTGGTTTGGGCTGGGCGTTGATTATGAGTAGGTAGCTTAGTTACGATTTTATATATATAGATAAGAGTACTATATTGGAATTTTATGGAACAAAACTTATGATAAAATCAATAATTTCATCATTGTTATCGTGTAATAGGGATAACTTCTAGTAACTAGTAACTTCTCATTACAGTTGGCAAAATTTTAGTGTTCCCAACTTAATTTCTTTTTTTTTTTTCGGACCGGTGACCCAAGCCCGTTTAGATAAACAATTTAAAAATTGGAAAAAAAGTGAGCCCTTATATCAAAGTTTGCTCATTACATTTTAATGATAGTGACTACAAAAAATATTTTCAATTTTGTATTTATTATCGCATATCTTGAAAATTCCTGTTATTGTGTGTTGGTTTGTAATGCACAAGTTTGTAGGCATAATGCATAAATCTTTATGAACTCTGTTTTTTTCAGTGACTCCACACAATATTATATGCCCAGCATTGTAGATTTCGACCCCTTGGTAAACAACACGGGAATTATTATTTCCCCCAATATAGTTAAAATATTCGACAATGGAAAACCGCCATAACTTAAATCCAGATCACAAAATGTAGTATTTTAGATGTTTACAAGTAATGTCACTTCACAAAATCAGAAAATCCCAAACAATTATTTATTTTTTGTCGTTTTTTGATACACTTTTCGCTATTATTTACTAGTAAATGTCAAGTGGTATCTGATTTAGAATGGTTTCAATAAAATCCGCCTGGCGCTACGATCTTAAAATTTTTCCCCTATATACTGTGGTACTACTGTAGGAAATAGTATGATATTAAATGTGTTACGAGAGTACTATAAGTATTTTATTGCTAACAAATTTCTTCCACTGCCACCAGTGGCAACACAATTCGCAGTTTTATTGCAAATATTTTTCCACCTCCTTCCCACTTTTGCCACGAGCTCGTAATGTCGTAGCGTTGGTGGGAGGATAATTTTCGCGCTAAAATATTGTTTTGATAAATCTAAATAGTTTGTTTGAAAGATTTTGACAACAACGAATTTGTAAAATTGCTTCAAATGTGAAGACATTCATTCTAAAATGTTGCATTTGAGAACTGAGGAATAGTCAACTCTACATAATTTTTAATTTTTGGCATATGATCATTACACATGCTAAAAGACAATTTTAATTATAAATAATAAGACTGTATCTTTTCTGCAGTTCTTTTATTAGTTAATTATTACACGTTAAACAGATTTAAAATAACCAATACTTACTTCTGAATTATATAATATAAAATACTACCATCCAATTTTTCTACATCGTAGTCTTGTCTTAGTCGATAGAAGTTATTAATAGCAAATAATATGACAGCTCTTTGATCCATTTTGTATAATTATTTTATGGTTAAGGTGAATTATCAAAGTGACAGTTCCGACCTTGAACGCTTCAAACGACAAACGATTCTTGATCGCTTTTTTGCACACCTTCTTCTGGCTAAACTTTCGCAACTCGGTTGAAAGCAATAAAACGTACTTACAATTAGAATTTTAAGGAACGAAAATTATAATAAAATTAATAATTTCATCATTGTTATCGTGTAATAGGGATAACTAGTAACTTCTCATTACAGTTGGCAAAAATTTCAGTATTCCCAACTTATTTTTTTTTGTAGCACTTTTGACCTAAGCCGGGAATATTTGATTAAATTTAGGGAATTTTAGCCGGAATTTTTTTAAGGAATTTATTTCTGAAATAGGGAAATTTTGCTGTAAAGTTTAAGGAATTTATTTTTATACGTCTGGCAACACAGGTAGAGGCCGAAAACTTTGCAAGTCAATAGGTGTTTTCCAGTTAGGTGTGAAACACTCCGAACTGTTCTGAAATTATTACACTTGGAACACCTCCGAATCCAGACAGGCGAGATCTGAATTTAACCATTTACCCCCACTCAAATCGAACTCGACGTTCTGAAATTTAGGTAGGTACTTCAGGGGAAGAGGGAAGGTAGTTCTGGCGTAGTTTGGGAGCGTGGCTTACTTTAACTAGGAACACACATTAACTGTTCCGAGTAACTTCGAGGTAAGTTCGTTCTACATTATACTTTTTTGCGTAGTATTGACGGAAAAAGTATAGTGTGAAACATAATACTTCCTTCAAACTTTCGATGCTACACTACAAACTACACTATTTTCAAAACTACCTCCGGTCAAATTTTTGGATAACAGTTGTATACTTCTCAGTCGTACCAACTTTTTAGTTTTTGTTTACAACTTAACTTTTAGAAGTTTATTAAGTTGATAAGAAGTTTATTTAGAACATATAATTAAATATAGACTTAGCACAATTAAACAATATTTATAAATTGGTTACTAGGATTGGTTCTATAACCAAACTGTTGTCTGTCACCTGAACCTAGAATTTTTTAAGTTGGCATGAAGAGTATCACAAAGTAATAAAAGATGGAAGGTATCACCACAGTAGAATCAGTAATGAGAGGATAAATCTGACGCTCGATTGACACATGTGCGCATGCTTCAAAATGACGGAGATTAAAATAATAATATTCTGATTTATTGCAAATATGTTTAAGATTATCATTAATACATCAATAATATAATAGGACAATAATAATCATCAATTTATTATTTATTTAATAGAACAGCACATAGCTAACAAACAATAATACAAAACAAGAAAAAAAAAAACAAATATCACAGTGTTGTCGTTAATCATAAAATTATTCTTAAGCTACACATAATTCATTCTTAAGTTATAATTTGCTTAAATAAAAACAAAGGAGATAAAATGAATGAAATTACACGTACATATGTGCGTGTAACTGCTCACACAGTTAAGACAAAAAAATGTTGCTTCTGTATTTGTTCAATAATATTTTCTTACTCTTGTGTTGTCTTTTTTTTAAATATGCAACTTCTTTACTTTTTTCCTGGTGCTAAATAGAGAAATTTGTTTATTAATTTTTTATTACTTGGTTCAAATTTTCTCGAATCTAGTTGGCGTTTCAGTTTTTTCTTTTCCTTATTAATTTTCATCAAGTTTTAATTTTTCTTTAAGTGGTCATTCACTTCTGTTAAAGTTTCCGTATCATTATTTTCCATCAATTTGCATTTACTTTTATATATGTATCATTTGGTGCGTTGTTATTTTTCTTTAATGTTTGTAGATGTGTCCTATTTTCATTATTGCATATTTCTTCAACTAGTTCATGAAACTTCAAAGAATCTCCGTATTTTAAATGAACAAAATAAATATGTTTACATATTGTATGTTTAATGTAATAATCAGGGCATTCACAATTGAATGAGTGGACGCAGATGTTACAAAAATTACATATTAATTTACAGCATAAAGATTTAAGTTTAGTGACTTCATAGTTCTTTTCCCCAATTACTAGAAATTTATTTGATGCTGTTATGCTTATATCATATTCTAAAGTTATTTTTTATTATTCTGTCTGTAATTTTATCTCGAATTAAATTCACAATTGCAAAAATACCTTTATCTAAACGTTGCATTTTTCTTGCTTCTAAATAAAAATACTTTAAAGTTTTGTGAAGTTTTATGCATGGATTCAAGGTGAATATCAGTGTTAATTTTTAAACATTTTTTATAAGTATAAGCCCAAAGATTGGGTTTCTCATAATAATTTGTGAAAAAATATTCACCAAATTTTTTCATGTCATTGTCCGAAAGTAAAAAAATCTATTGCTTTTGGTAACATTTCTATAAATTTTTATTCTTCAAGGGTTATTTGTAAAGTTTTTACAAATTCGTCGATTACCATTAAAGTTTATTTTATGAATAATTTTTAAATGATAAATATATTGTTTTGAAAATATTTTATTGCAAATAAAGCACATAACAGTCATTTTCAATGTATTTAAAAATACGTGCGCAGCATATAAGTACATGTAAACACAACAGTGGTAAACACATAACCCTATTTTAAAATACTTGTTTCCCGCTACACTGGAACGCATGCGTATACGTGTCAATCGAGCGTCAGATTTATCCTCTCATGAATCAGTAGGCCGACTCGTGTCGGAAGCTTTGATATTGGCGTACCACATTTTTGTGACCTCGAGCTACCTCGACCTAACCAAAATTCTAAAGAATGATATAGACTATTACGCGTATGGATACGGACGAATAAGCTTTATATGACAACTAACAAAAGAATTTTGCATTTTATGACTCTAAAATGAATTTAAAAAATATTATACAAAAACTATTGAAAGTAGTATAATAATAAAGTAGGAAAATTACTTAAATATAAAATAATATTTAATGTTTTTTAATTTATTCACTTCGCAAAACTGCGCGTCCTAACCAGGAGTCACACATGCGCATGAAAAATCTGGTACAGAAAAACGGTCGAGTGAAACTACTGTGTATACTGTGGTATCACTGTCTCTTATTTTTTTCCCCCCACTATACTTTGTAGTATCAAAAGTTGAAATGACGTCAGAGTTGGATAGTATTGAAAAAAGTATTATATAGAACGGACTTTACTCTTTACAGCAACCTGGAAAGCGCCTTCTGTGTAAGTGAGCGTCGACTGTACTTCATTAACCATTTTGTACAGTGCGAACGCGGGCCATGGGCGAATGCTCTGGTCATGCATCACGCCGGCCCACGTAGAAATTTATTATACGGATATTTCTGTAAAGTTCAATATAGGATTTAGAATATCTGGTACATCAGTAAAGGGTTAATAAAATTAGCCAATGTCTCTAATATTTTAATAAAGCCAAAGTTACAAATACAAAATCTTTAATAAAAAATAAAACAGTTTCAAAATTGTGATGGTTCAATAAATCTATAATTTGACGATAGCCTGCACAGCATTGACGATGTGCTTAGCAGAAATACCATAATGATCTAGGAGTACAGTTGGTGGTCCAGACCTAGGCACTGTCGGAACAGCAAGCTTCTTCACCACGATGTTTCTTTCTTCAGCTACTGCAGACATCACAGCTTCACCAATGCCACCTTGGGGATAATGATCTTCAACAGTCACGATGCGACCACCGCATTCCTTGGCGTTTTGAATGATGGTTTCTTTGTCAATGGGCTTAATGGTAAAAGGATCAAGGATACGGATGTTGATTCCCAGTTTTTGAAGCTCAGCTGATGCTGCAATTGCTTCGTGTAATGTTATACCAGCGCCAATCACCAAAGCTTGATCATTTGGTGATTGTTGGATAACTTTAGCTTTACCAATCTATAACAAAAATAATAATCAATTAATAGGAACATATTCTTCAGAATGATTTGCATTTAAATTTTCTTATTTTATATATAACTAGTTGGTGTTACCGCTGTCATTCCTCCCCCCTTCGTCCCTCCTGCTTTCCGTGCCAATCAACGCATCGTGCCATTCTATAGAGTGCCCGAGTGTTTTTTTTTTTAGTGTTTTGGTTGTTTTGTGTAATGCATAAAAAAGAGGCTTCAGCCTGCGACAAAACAAGTGTTTTGTGTTCACTTTCTCCTGTTATCAATCATGAAGAAATGGCTCCCCGGAAAAAGATTCACGTCGAACGAGGAGGTCATCGCCGAAACAGATGCCTATTTTCAGGGCCTTCTGGAATCTTTCTTTTTGGATGGCTTTAAAAAATTAGAGAAATGCTGGGCGAAGGGTATTGAGCTAACAGTAGACTGTGTTGCGAAATGAAAATAAATCAACCCTAAATAATGTGTTTTTCTATTGTTGTGTAAGGACTTATTGACCTACCCTTGTAGCATTAAAAAACTACGTTCCATTACAAATTCTTTAGAAGGATATGACTTATTTACGATAAGCAATAAAGAACTTCTGATACTATAGAGTTCTCAGCATTTATGTTTTAAGAAAATTTATTTCATTTTGTGTTCTACTTGAAACTAAAATATCTCATTTACCATTTCCGGCAAAATACAAAATATTACGTTACAGCAAATTACAAAAACTGTACAAAGGTAGTACAAACGCATACTCCAGGTAGTAGATATATAATACTAGAGGTGGACACCTACGATGACGTAAAATACAATATTTATTTTCAATACTACAAAAGTAAGAACGCAAAATCGTAAAATGAAATCTAAATGTCAATAAAACTTTATGTAATTGTAAAAATTTAAATTTATTTTTAAATTATTTTAAATAATGTAATCAACGCGATATTAAGCGTAACACGTATAAAATAATTCTGTGGTTTGTTTTTGAAATGTTCACTTTATGCTTGAAGTATCAGTTACAGTAATTACGGCTATGAATAGAAAATAAATTTGGTAATGAGTAATAGTTTTTTAAACATACTGTGTGCACTATAATTTATAAATGTTGAGATAATAAATGTTGTAATACTCAATAATAATTTTGTTACAGCATCTTCTCGCCGGCTTTTTTACTTTAGGATAGTTTATACAGAATTTATCAACCAATAATTGTCCAAAAGGATATGAAGAATACCGAAGCTCTAAATTACCAAAGGAGTACTATGTATTGGTTTTACTGGTAAAATTTATAACAGTTAATGGAGTGCAGTCACTTTCGGTTCGAGACGTTAAAAACATATATTACTTCTTCATTGGAAAATATGTACCATACAAGAAATTCTGCTTCAAGAATTTAAATCAATTTATTCGAAATCTTAAATCTTACTATTTACAATTGTTGGAGGTTTTGGTTAAGATGCACAAGTCTTTTATCGAACTGAACAAAAAACTACAATTCTGAATGTAAAAATTTGAGTAATATAAGAACTGTAATAATTAAAAGAAACATACAAGAATTATTATTTACCTCAAATATTTCCTCATTCTTGTAAATGTTAGCGGTCGCTGGACGGTTAACACGAATGAAGCAAATTCCCTTAGTATTAGCAGCCATCTCAACAGCACGTTCACAACTCACAGCATCAGATGGATAAAAAACAGTGCTTCCTGGGACTGAGCGGAACATGGCTAAATCTTCTAAGCCCATCTGACTAGGTCCATCTTCACCAATCGAAACACCACAGTGAGAACCAACAAAGTTGACATTCGTTTGAGAGATAGCACCCATACGAATTTGATCAAAAGCTCTGGTGAAAAATGTTGCGAAAGTAGACACAAATGCAACAGTGCGGTCTCTACAAGCAGCACCAATAGCAACTCCAACGAGATTCTGTTCAGCGATGAAACATTCAATGTATCTTGTTGGATCAACTGTCTTCACCTTTTCAGAAAATGTTGAATTTTTCATATCACCATCAAGAGCAATTACCTTTGGGTTGCTCTGTACCAACTTTGCAATGGCATTACCATATGCTGCACGAGTAGCGAGAGATTCTTCTGGTTTATAGTTTGGTGGTGACGATAATTTAATATCTTTAATGTTAACTATGGGAGCATCTTCAATCAGTGGTTTTTGTGGGTGAAGTTGTAGTGGTCCATTATTTTTAATCAAGCCAGACAAGTGTTTAATGACTCTTTCACTTTCAGCTCCCAATGGTTTTCCATGCCAATTGTCCTGATTTTCGATTTTAGGGAAATTTCTTCCCTTAAAAGTCTTGGAAATGATGCAAGTTGGCTTATCTTTGGTAATGGAAGCAGCGTGGAATGCTTTACAAATTTCTTCAATATCATGTCCATCGATTACAATAGCATTATGTCCGAATGCTTCAATGCGTTTACGATATATTTCCACATCATGGGCCAGGGCTGTAGCTTCTGACTGGCCCAAACGGTTAACGTCGATTATAACGCAGAGGTTATCAAGTTTGTAGTGGCCAGCAAAAGCAAGAGATTCCCAAACAGAACCTTCTGCACTTTCTCCATCACCAAGAATACAGTATGTTCTGGAAAATAGCTGTCGTTAAAAATTTATCTGCGAGAGGTTTACAACAAAATTACTACTTGTTATATATTACAGCCAGGGCTCGACAAATACAGTTGCCGGGTATTTTTAGCTGGTAAATAGTAAATCTGGGTCATAGTAAATTTTTAGTAATAAAAATAAAAAATTTACCTATATAAACCATATTATTAAAAATTGTTGCATTATAGTTATGTGATACTGTGTATCTGAAATTTTGTGTTGTCATTTAAAATTGCTCCCGTTTCTTTTTGAGGTGGGCAAGCTTTTGCTTGGCGGGTACGGTCGTGAGCCGTGGTTATAATTATTTTAAAAAAATCTCATTTGTTCCATTTGCCAGAAATCTCTTTTCAGTAAAAATGTATTAAACTACTTTTAAATCGCCATTTTCCAGGCAAGTATTAGTTCTATGATTTTAAACTTGTTTTTAACTAGGATATATATAATCCCAATTTAGCTTTAAAAACGACTTACCTGTAACTAGCCTTATCGTAATTTTTCCCGACGTAGGCCATACCACAAGCGACTGCCAACCCCTGTCCAAGTGACCCAGTACCGACATCAATAAAGTTCAATCTGGGAGTAGGATGACCTTCAAGATCAGAGTCGAGTTTTCTAAGATTCTGCAGATCATCCACCGGGAAAAGACCAGCTTCAGCCCAAGCGGCGTATAAGATCGGAGCAGCGTGACCTTTGGAAAGAACTAGGCGATCGCTAGATGGATCTTTTGGGGCTGACACCTTGTAGCGCATCGTGTGAAAGAATAACACAGACATAATTTCCGCCATTGACGAACATGATGTTGGATGCCTAAATTAAATATTATTAAAACCATTGTTCCGATAGAAAAATATAAGTAATTACTTTCGAGTTTTTAAAAGTTTGTAAAATGTAGTATATAATGCACGGTTTAATTCGTGGGTAACATTGAAAGATGTCGAAGCAATTTTTAATATCAATAATTGAATCTTTGTAGAATGTATAATTTAATTATATAAAGTTTGAATACATAAACATAGCGTAAACTGTGTAAACATAATATTTCTTTGGACGATTGCAACAACATTTTAAGGAGGCGAATTACACTAATTATTCAATGAAACAAGTAGAATATATTTGCCGCTTGATATGAATGTATTCAGCATATTTCTTTTTAAAAAAATTGGGTCCTAAATATAGGGGATTGCAGCTAAGCGATAAGTTAACTAGCGAACAACATGTGAAGCCCGATAGTCTACATTAATCAGAAGTTATATGCCTTGTTTACATAATGTTTACTTGTTTCTTAATTCTTTTATGGTTTTATTATTACATCAGTTATTATTTTATTGGTGTTTTGTTGTTACTCTTAATTTGTTGCATTTGTTAATTTTTGCAAGGACGTACCACGGGGAAATGGCGCCCATGGCGAAAAAAAGAGTACCTGCATGAAAACCACAAAAAAGAGATATTAACCAAATCAAAGTGACGACAACAAAAAAACGATGTAAACAAAAACAAGTTGACGACCTAAAAAAACAAGTTCCAAAATCAAAGTGTATATAAATCAAAAAAAAAAAATGTATATATATATACATATATCTATATCTATATTTAACGCCCCCGTCCCAACCACGTGCTCCTCTAAAAAACGGCGTCCAGGGCACGTACTATTCCTGCCATACCCTAGATACGCCCCTGGGCGTTAATTTTCTTTAATATTGTGTTACTACATGTTCACGTGTTTGAAATTGGCATTCAATTACTGTTCTAATGTACATATTTTACGACAAACAAACTCAGAAATCAGTTTTCACAAATTCCTTAGCGATTTGGAAAAAGTAAAGTTGAAAACGCAATTCAATATTTAAGAAATTGTGAGTAGATAAAAGGTTTGTGTTAAATGACTGAAAATTTGTAAAACAGTTTTTATCTTTCTTATATTTGTATCAATATATGAAAGTATGTTCTATTCATGTAGAAATCACAGAGATTGTAGATGAGATGAAATCTGTATGTCTAAAACTGAATATTTGTGGGTATGTCCGGAAATTCTAACCCACTTCCAGATATGCTACCGAGTAGAAATTTTGCATACAGGTAGGAAATGCCTTCATCAAAACTAGAAAAATCGAAAATCTCAAAAAAGTCCCATCAGAAATGAGAAATTAATAATTTTGTTTTTAATTATATTGGACCATCGAAGTATGTATGATGCATTCAGCGAGAACGCGGGAATTTCTTTTCCATGGTTGTTTGGACAACTATAGTAAGTTCGTGGAACATCGGTCAATGTCGTTCGGCGCGATTCACTTTGCTATAGGTAAAAAGTTTTCTTTAATCAGTTATTTAGTAAAATTTATGATTAGTGTATGCAGAGCGAGACTTAAGTCGAGCACTGGTTTTCTGGTTTTTTATTTTTTGACATTTTTATGAACTTTGTTATTTTTATTTATTTTTTTTTCTATTCTTTTATTCAAATGTTTAAATATAATAATAAAATCTTTTATATATATAAAACAGAAAATTTATGAGTACCGCGTTGAAATTTGGCATATATATAGGTAGGAAATGCAGTCAATTATAAGGATGCAAATCGAAAATCAGAAGAAAAAAAATTATATCACCTAAGACGTAGACTTAATAGAAAAATTGTTTATAATAAGAAAACAAATATTTTTTTAATGATTTTTTTTTTATTGGGTTGATATACAGGATTTACGAAGAGACAACCTAAAACTAAACTTTTGAAATATCTCATTTACTATTGACTTAACAGCAAAAACGCACATGAGAAAAGCTGTTTAAAATAAAAAAACCAATATATGTTATACTATAAATTTTTCAATTGGTTGAGAAGCTGGGGAAGGGAGGTGTTAAAATTAAAATACTGGAAATATCTCGCTTATTATTTACTTTACATCAACAATTTATAAAGAAAATTTGTTTGTATTGAAGAACGATTATTTTCTGTTTAGTGTAGCTTTTGAATATTTAGGGGGACAGAGGGAGCGCTACTTATAAACTTGAAATATCTCTTAATATTTACTTTACATTAAACAAGTGTATAACAGAAGTTGTTACAATATCAATAATATAAATAAATAAATAAACAAATCTTTTCTGTTTAATCTTCTTCTGTATATAGGTATATCATTTATATTTTTCATATATACATATGTACATAAATACATGACCTGACTGACTCATCAACGTCCAGCCCAAATCACTAGACCTAGAAAAATGAAATTTGAGAAGTATATTTCCTCCATGTCGTAAACGATCACTAAGAAGGGATTTTTCGAAATACGATCCCTAAGGGGGTGTAAAGTGATTTCAGGGATTCCTTAATATCTCTTAGGACCAATGAGATATCAACTTAGTTTTTGCTTACAAAGGTTACATATACAAATCTTAAACTAAATTCAGGATTTTGTTCTAATCAACCCTTAAAGCAGGGGTGGGCAAATCTTTTAGTTGTCGGACCACATTGCGGATGACCGCGGGCCAAAAAAATTTTTTTTTTCTTATTTTAAATATTGTTTTTGTTACGAATTATAAATTTTAAAAGCAATATTTTTTAAGGAAAACGTGTATTTATTATGCAATTTAAAGAAGAAAATTGAAAAGAAAATTGGAAAGAATGAAAATTTTAAAGAATATTGGACAGACAGTAATATTTTTGCAGGACACAATAATTTATAAAATGCTTCGCGGGCCGGATAGATATCAGCGCGGGGCGGATCCGGCCCGCGGGCCGCCGTTTTCCCAGGCCTGCCTTAAAGGGATACATTTATTATGCATTCGGAGTGAATTATAGAACCCTTCGTATTTCCTATGTATGTTGAGTTATAATGTTAGTTAAAATTTTTGGCGCACAGCAACACAGGTTATTTGCGCCTAGCGCAGCCCATCTAAATAACTACACTACATATTAAAATCAATAAAATAAACAATAAATAAATAAAATCAATAAAAATAGGCATACTTAATAAAAGAAATCTTGCACCGACAAACACAAATAAATAAGATAAAAAGTCTGTTCGAAAAATTGAACAGACTCAGGGTGATGGCAAGAGGCTGTAAAAGGGCCAATTGCCATCGAATATCATAAATATCTAAATAGAACACATTAAATTAAGGTGCAAGACTTCACAAATAAAACAATAAGTTCGATTATCTCAGGAAGAGTATCAGCCTGTCCATGAGTACTCTGTCGTCACCTAAAGCAACTGAGAGGTCATAGCACAGGCCTAACCTCTCCCTGACATCCTCGAATTGTACACACTCAGATAAAATGTGTAACGCACACTGTTGAGTTATAACATTGCGTTTTGGCATATAGGTGTCTTTTTAAAATCTTAAGAAACTTTTTGACAGTTTTTTTTTTAATTTTCACTCCTAAAAGGGTAAATTGGTATTTTTTATTCAATAGAATGTCTCCTCGACATAGAAACATGAAATTCGTGGAGGAAGGAATGTTCCTAAGCTATATTTCATCGCGGCATGACACCAGGCTTCCGATCAATTAAGAAATATTCAGAAAAAAGTCGGAAAATTGTTTCCATATTTTAAAAAACTATAAAAGATACATATATTCAAAATATATATTAACGAATTTTTGGTTTAATATTGCTACAAAAATGTTCTCGAGGATATATATCACATTTTTTTTTTTTTTTATTTTCATTTTTGACGACAATTATAACGTTAAATTCGCTATTGTAACCTCCTAAAGCAATACGAAGAAAACTTACTTCGGTGGCAAGAATATTTACCAACGAAAAAAAGTGCTCTGATCTATATAGGTACAATTTATAAATCAGGAATAATTACGGAGTAATTATAATAAATATCATAAAATTTATAATAAATAATTTCGTAAGGTGCAAGATAAAATGCTTCACGTGACCGGCGCTACCTTTGGGCAATGAGTGATTCTCACAAGAGCATTTTGTGGCATTTTCCTGGGTTAGCACAACGGGACACTTATACGTGTTGTTACTAAATATCTGTACTAACAATGTTTACAAAGAAGTTCGTACTTAAATTATTTGTATAAGAAGCATATATTAATGCAATGGTAGATTAAAACAAATAAATATATTTGAATGTAAAACGATTCGTAGCAACCAGTCTTGAACCGATTTCGAAATGGGCCCGATCTAAGCGGGCTATGACTACTTTATTTCGGCAGCGAAGCAGCGGGTATACTGCTAGTACAACCATATAAGTATTATGGTTGACAGAAAGCTAACATTTAAAGATCATGTGGACTTTATATGCAAAAGGATAGCAAAATAATTGTTTCTCCTGTACAGAATAGGAACTATTTTATCTTTATATTCTCGAAAATTGGTTTTTATCACCATAATATTACTATATTTCTATAACTGCACGACCGTTTCGTATTTAAGTAACGAACCTGACCTTAATAGATTACAAAAACTACATAATCGTACAATGCGGACTATACAACATTGTAACTCACGTACTAAAGTAGATATGTTGATAGCATTAAACTGTTTAAATATGAGATATTTGACTGAAAACCTCTTGTATTTTTTTACATAAAGTTAAACTGGACTTGATGCCAGCGTATTTCGAAAATCTTTTAACAAAGGGCAATGCCATTCACAGCAATAACACTTGTAACAAAAATAACTTTTATATAGGATGTAAAAAGAAAATAGCCTATAATTCAATATTTGTTAAAGGTATTATTAAATACTAGCAGAGTACCCGTTCTTCGCACGAAATAAGTTAAATTAAGTTCAGTTAAGTTGATTATAAAATAAATAATCACGTCTTCCAATAATTCTTAGTAGGTCGAAAGAACTTCTTTGTACATTTTGTTTCTTCCCTTGTGGTTCATGCGGTCTTCTCTTTCGGCGCACAAATGAAACAATGTATGCTTTTACTCAACCTTAAAAAGGGAACATAGAGCTGGCCGTGGGAGAAACAGCTCGTATAATATACATTAAAGTTAAAGCATATGTATTTTGAGAATAAAGCTAAAATTTAAATATATATATAATATATATATATATATATATATATATATATATATATATATATATATATATATATATATATATATATATATATACGTCTTCGCAAAACATTTGTCCGAATATATAAAAGCAATGTGTGTTGTGTTCACTCCTCCCGTTCCGCACTCCCACTGTCTGTCCACAATCTAAGAATGTGAGTGTGATATTTCATCAAAAATATTGGTTTCAAAAATTGATTTTGAAAACAGTAATTAACATACCTTCGTTGAAGAAGGATTCGTTAAGCGGGGTACACCCGTAAAAAGTTCCCTCACTTTGGTCTGACGTAAGAACTGACAGACATACAAGTGGATATTGGTTGTTTCAAAGCAAATTTACAAAATATTTCGATAAAACAAGAATTCGTTAACCCAGGTACGCACATAAAAAGTAACCTCGATTGGGTCTTACATAATTACATAAGTGAGAAAGACTGGTTGTTTAAAAGCAGATTCACAAATAATTTCGATAAAGCGGGAATTCGTTAAGCGAGATACACCCATAAAATGTATCCTATCATGGACGTGACATTATTATAACCATATACAATTCTAAACAAAACGGTCTAAACTAAGCATATTAAAACTACAAGGGAAACTTTTAATGTACACACGAACATTATGTTTGGGTATGCAATTAGTATGATCGGACTAGCTCGTACTATATCGCTCAACAGCAGTATAGCAACGAAAAAGCACGAGCGTGTGTATTCTTTGTAATTGCTTACCCAAAAATGATCACCGACCGCCACTGCTTTATATACAGACGATTCCGCTTAATTGGGCCATCGCTTAATTGGGGCAGCCGCTTATTTGGGCCAAATATCAAAGAGCAGAAACCAAACCAAGGAACCAACAGTAAATTTACATGTTTAATTGGCACAACATTCCGCTTAATTGGGACAGTAAATTTAAGATCACAGTACATATTATGTTACATATATTCTCAAGAAAAAATATGTACAAAGAATTTAATATTACAGCGTTATTTTATGCAGGAAGGAAATGAAGGGAGCCCTACATCCGCACTGAATACCTGTGCTGATTTTGTAGAAGTGAAATGTTACAAAAACAAAAGACAGACTACATTTGACGCATTTTTGCATTGAATTAAATTGTATGTACCTATTTATTATTTTATTTTGGAATTTATTATTATTTTTTCTTAAAAGTTTATATTTTTTGGTTATATGTAATTTATAGATTTGTCCAAGAGTTTATAAAATAAAATTATTGAAAGAAAAATATGCATTGTTTAATTTTATGTGAAATTCGCTTAATTGGAGCAGCCGCTTAATTGGGCCAAAATGCCTAAGTCCCCATGTGTCCCAATTAAGCGGAATCGACTGTATACATAAATAGCTGGCTTGGCTCTGCGATCTTAAAATAAAGTCTTATACTTATTAACATTTCCAACAATAATTTTGCAAGTCATACTTAATATGCAAATATTAAATTTAATGACTTAACACAAAATTGCACACATTTTTAGAGATACGAATAAAGTATATCACAAAATGACTAAATAAACTACTGCAAAATTTTCAAAAAAAAAAAAAAAAAAACAATAATGAAATTTAATCGTAAAAGCAACTGTTACTATTTACGTCTGGAAATATATTGAGAAGCTCCTGGAATTACTGAGTCGGCAACGGGAAGATCAAATATCCTGGGTATGTGACGATTAACGAATACAAATGCTGTATCCTTCAGTACAATCAGGGATGGGGAGTCGACAGAAAAATTATCGACTCCCGACTCTCGACTCCGGAGTCGGTATTTTTGAAAATCGACTCCGACTCCGACTCCCGACTCCTTTCACTGGTAAATTGTAAAGTCTATTCCAAATGTTTAAGCGGAACTAAATGGAATTTTTATTTTCTCAAATTATCACGAGTTTACTTTTTAACTATCAAAGTGGGCTTTTGTTAAACAAAATGATACAAAGCTTCATTCAATCCTTAAAAGTTAGTAGATTTCGATATCTAATTCCGCTTAAACCAAGCAAACAGACTATACTTACATTAAATATCTTGGGTTGGGGCGAGCTGTTTTTATAAAATGTCATTTTCATTTCATCTTGACTATTGAGTCATTTTTAATACAAATTTTCAAATATATTAGTTTTAAAAAAAAATTGTTTTGTATTTTATATAAAGTCTGTTCCTTTGGTTTAGGCGGAACTAGATTTTCAATACTAGTTACTTTTACCGTTTGATTGAAGCTTTTGATAATTTTGTTCAGGAAAAGCCAACTTCAATATATAAAAAAATAGCTAATGACAACTTACAAAAATGAAAATTCCAGTTAGTTCCGCTTAATCGTTTGGAACAGACTGTACTTTATTTTTCATAACATGTCACTTTTTTCTTTTGACATATAGATTTTAGCTGCCAACATGAAATATAAAATAATGACAAATCCCGTTACAACTTGAGAAAATAAAAATCCAGTTTAGTTTCGTTTTAACATAATAAACAAAGTATACAAAAAAAGAAAAATTAGATATTACGAAAAATTAACTAAATTTTTAACTGAAAAGCATGAAGGAAACCGGAATTGAATATTTTTAATTTCATTTTAGTTCATAAACAGAGAAAAAATGTCGTTCCTGTTCCCATTGTTTAACAAATTCTGGTAGTATGGTAATTTGCTTTCGCTTTCGGATTGTTCTCATCCTTGATAAATATGTAGTCAAAGAGTCGGGAGTCGATAACTTTTTCCGACTCCCGACTCCGACTCCTCCAAAAAGCTTCGACTCCTCGACTCCCGACTCCCGACTCCGACTCCGACTCCCCATCCCTGAGTACAATACACAGAGAAAGATTAAAGGGAAAAAAAAGATGACAGCTAGCAAGGTGCATATTGCTATAATCAGTGACGGATAAGGCGAAATTCTTATTTTTCTTATGTTCGACTCTAATAGCATTTGTAGAACAAACAAAAAAAAGATTATATGCAACACGTGAATAAAGTAAAACATTATTCCCTCGTGATGATTATCACCCTAAGCTGCGCCCCGTGCACCTAAATTATTGGATGGGTGTCAAATTCTACTTAAATTTCCACATCCCATCTTTCCGTACAAGGCATTCCTCACTTTTTTATCTTCCCCAGGCACATACCAATCTATTCCTTAAATCCCCATTGAACAGGATATATATAAACATGTGTTCATATTATGAGCAGAATACAAAAATTGAACTGTTCTAATAATTTTCATATAAAGTTCTATAAATTTATTCATTTTTGTGTATTATGATTTTTTATGTTTAATAGTTTTCAATTTTTAAGTCTTCATATTGTTAATTATGTTCCTGTCCAATTTCGGCTATGCTGTTGGGACAGATGTATTAAATAAATAAATAAATAAATAGATAAATCCCTCGTTACATAAAGGTCTATACACACACATCAGTGACGTATCCGCTCAGTACCGTCTCAGTGATGAAAAATATTCTTATACGGAGTTTGACTTGACGTATATACACTCGTCCGGCGCAGTGCCGTCAGTGTGAGTTCCGTGTCCGTACCGTGATATTGCATATTATTGCCAACAATATTTTTCTTATTACACGGACGTGATTTTTGAAATTAAAATATTGGATATTTAGAATTGAAATAAGAGAAGAAATGAAAATGGATAGTAAAGACTAGTATATTAGAAATTTGCTAGACATTTACGTACCTTTATTATTCCTTAACGGTACGTATAACTCCTACACATTAAACGTTTCTTATACAAAACTAACAATATTCAATAAAATTATTAGCAATCTATACATCGAAATATAGGAAATTTTAACTATAGAAAATTATTGTAAAAATGTTATCGCCCAATAACTTAATAGATATCAGACAATTTTCTGTAATTTCTTAAATATATATGTGGGTTTCAAATGACTTTTATATTTATATAATTTTGTGTAGGAATTTATTTATTTATTAATGAATGTTCAAATAATACGTGATTTTTTTTTTTTTTGGCATGATTGTTTATAGTTCAGAACTTTCGTCGAAAAATACTTGATGATAATGGAATGGCTCTTGGTATACGTGTTCTTTACGAAAATTAAAGAATTTTTACCCGCAGCACCTATATTGAGAACAGCGTTAGATTCAATATGGCGGCAAAAATAGAACACCATGTACAATAACCATAAGTAAATTTTACAGTAGAACAAAATAGCTGGACACATATTTACAGGGGCGGCCCGACACGGTAAGCGAGTTATGCACAGCATGGGGCGCCTTGTCGGAAGAGAAATATTCTTTACCTTTCTTTTGTTAAATTTTTAAAAAGGGGGCGCCGTTTTTAAGTTTGCATGGGGGCGCCATGTATACTAGTGCCGGTACTGCATATTTATAGAATGAATTTTAAGCTATTGGTTTACAAGATGGCGTCTGTAATGCAATTTGTTTATTTTACAAAAATCACGACATTTTTTAAGAAATAATGTTTGCTATTCAATTTTTTTTTTCATTGTATGTATGTTATATACCTTGTATAAAAAGACTAAAGGTAGTAGTATTACATGCAATTTGGAAATACCAAGATGGTCCTTAAAATGGCGGACAATAGTTTCCAGATGTACAGTGGCGTAGGGCCATTTATTAAAATAATTGTTAACAATTTTAGTAACAAATTGTAAACAATCAATAAAACACTATTATACATATTAATTTATTATTATTAAATAAATGATACACACAAGTAAATAAATACATACAGAACTTATAGCAGAAAATTGACAGTACGCCATTGTCCATAAGTAACGTGTATGTGGAGATTTATGAAAATCGTATTAATTCATTACATAATGTGAGTATAAAATACTTACGAAAAGTACTTATTTTAGTCTTAGTATTTTGCGTTTTTGCTCGGCCACAAACAGTATAGCTAACCATTTTGACCAAATTTCAGGTTAAGTGCGCAATTTTACATTAAAATATAAAATAGCTAAAACCTATTTTAGCCCCGTCTTTTATTTATGATTTATAAATTATGAATATACCGTGCGATCAAAATTTCTTGTCAGTTACATAAGTGTACATGTCCTTGGAAATAAGTTTGATAACTAAATGTTTCTGTCGACTATTGCATAACGGACAAGATTTCTTGATCGCTCTGTACTTTAAATTATAAAAATAAATGTTAAGGATGTCAAATTATGGTCCCCCTTTTTTACTCTTTAATCAGCTGTGAAAGTAATATTATTATTTATTATTATTATTAAATACCGGCATATTTATTTAATTAGATTTATTTAACTGAAAGTTAAGCATTATTACATAAGTAATTTTAATTCTATTGTGATTTTAGTTTAAATTTACTTGTTTTAATTTTACTGTAGTTGGCAACACTGCCCGGTGGGTTTGCTAAACTAGAATAGTACCAAAACTTTTTTGTTTGTTTGGGGGGGGCAAGCCCGTGCGCATATTTTACACCACAATGTAGTTGTACCGAAAATACTCTTACGCTGAATTTAAAATGTGTTATAAGAAGCTACATTTTATTTTATTTATTCTAATAACGTTTAATACATATGACATAGATATTACCATGTATTCTAGATTCGTGAACTCGTCCACTCGTAGTTCAAGGATTTTTCACTGATTGATTCAGGTAAAAAAACTGGTTTGTAAGGTAAAAGAACTCAATGAGGCAAGTTAGTTGTAGTTTTTTCACCATAGAAGCATAAGATTGGCCCTTTTTTTCAATTTAAAATGAAAGTTAAAATATTCGATATTTTCGAATTATTGAACCACTTTGCGTATTGAAACAAACAAAACGTACAATAAAATGTATTGTATGGTAATTTGCTTTAATTTATAATACTATAATAAAAAAAAAAAAAAACTCGCAACAGGCTTCGAAAATTAACAAAGTGTGTAAATAGTATATTAAAACACAAGTTAAGTAACGAATTTTTAATACAATTTTTTCCTTTTTACTATTTCATGCATACAAAATAATAAATTTAAATTATATAATCAAAAAACATCCTTGTTTAGGGAATTTGGTATGTGAATGTAGCGGTTGGCCGGCCTGGTTTGACGATTTTATATTTTTCAAATGTAAAATTTGCATATTATTGAACAAATTTTATAAAATAAAATGTTTAGTATCATAATGAAGCTCATTATAACACTCACTTCAGTTTCATAATTACTCTCTTATGAATGTAAGATATAAAAAAATGTGTTATGTATGTTAGAAACAGCTAGAGAGACAAAAGCATAAAAACAAAAGTTTTATATTACAAGATTATTTAGAAATTACACAAGCAAACACATTTTAAGGACGTAGGAAGAAAAAGTTCTTGAAAGTAAAAATTTTCAATTTGATAAGACATTTTTGAGAAAAAAACTTTTTTAATCTCGTGGGAATATTGAACACATTGTAGTACTTATCATTTAATTGAATGAATTATTTCATAACTGTAGTTTAGTAACATTATATGTATATAACATGTTAACCTTTGTTAATTAAAATAGAAGATTAAAACTAAAGTTAGTAACAAAAACGTAAAATAAAACTAGAGGATTAGCATTCTCAGACCACATGTTATGCATCTATGAGTGCAGCACTAAAAAACAGGACAGCCCAGAATCAATGCATTTGATAAAAATGGGGTCATATCAAGGTTACTTGTATACTGATAAGTGATAAAACATGCCCAAAACAACCGGTAACCATAAAATTGAACCGGCGATACTACTTGTAAAACACACTTGTTAGTTCCAATACTAAAGTTACTAAATAACACACGAGGTTATTAATTATATGGAAAATGTGCACACTGAAAACTGAAAGAAACAAATAATATTTACCCTGATTTAGAAGCAGTAGTAGAAGAAACCGTGTGAATTCTGAGCCTATTAGCAATATCTGAGAGAGCATCAACGTCTATCTTCTTTTCGATCTTCATGTTAATGTAATTTTCTTAGGTTTTGTCTCGCCGGCTAATAAAAGTGCACTGATCGAAGATTATAAAAATGCATGTGCACTTCTGCTAATTCAAAAGAACATGTGTAAGCCTGATTTATTTTTAAAAAAAGTACTCCCCCCCTTTGTAACTGTTTTTGGCGGGTTTTGCATGACTAAATAAACAAAAACTATGACATTGCATAACTATAGAAATATAAATCGATATCAGTTTTGTTATAAAATTATGAATTTAACCACCACCTTGCTTTTCAGAAGCTATATTCCTTCACAATTATTTGCCAGAAGCGTCTAGTGACCAAATTTTAATGTTGCCATGCAGATATATATTCATGTTTTTAATACTTACCCAGATTTTGAAGCTGAAGTCGATGTAATGGAATGTATTCTGAGCTTGTTAGCGATATCTTTAAGTTCCTGAACAGTTTTAGCCTCTGGTTTGTGATAACCCGACATTTTTGAAGTAATTTTGGGGTTTTATGTAGAACTTCAGCTAACACAAGTATCTTCCCCGACAGACGGTGATAGAAAGAGATGGGAACACGGAAACATCATACCAGTGTTGCCAGATATATAAAATAAATTTCTTAAACGTTACAGCAAAATTTAGGCGGCAGTCAAAAGTGCTACAAAAAAAGAAAATTAAGTTGGGAACACTGAAATTGTTGCCAACTGTAATGAGAACTTACTAGCTATTTCTATTACATGATAAAAATGATGAAATTTTTGATTTTATTATAATTTTTTTTCGATAAAATTAGTACTCTTGTAACACATTTAATATCATTCTATTTCCTACAGTAGTACTACTATATTTTTAACGATTGCCTCTAAATAATAAATTTTAGATCTACAAATTATGCCTCTATAGTGCGTTCGAAGGTGAGTTTGCAGTATAGCTCTTATGGAAAATGGGAGCGGTGTTGCCAAATGTTGTAAAAGTGTCAAATGTGTCAATTATAATAATATGAAAAACTCGTATGATTTACAAAAATCAACTCTTATAAAACTCAAAATAACACTCAACAAAAACAAATGGCCATTTGTAGAATACTGCGTCTTCACAGATCAGCGCGTTTTAGAGCTGGCAACGTCGACAAGCAAGAAAAGGATAGTGTCATTGTGTAAACCCATTAGAGAGTATGAAAAAGAACTACTCCATATGCCCTGTACTGCAAACTCACCTTTGAACGCACTATAGAATGTTACCACTAGATAAGAGTGATTTTTTTTTTACGATTTTAAGTTATTTAAACAAACAAAATAAAGTCAAAAAAAGTTAAACTTGTCCGAACTTGTACTTCCTCTAGACGTAGTACAGTTTATACAACTTAGAACCTATTCTGAACTGACAAACGAACAATACTTGGACAGTTCAGAACATACAAACGAACGCTTTTTTGGAATTTAGACAACTTAGAACAGTTTGGATAACACAAACGAACACACCTAATGACAGATAAACAGTGTTGCCACCTTTCAAATGTTGTTCACCCGGACATAAAAATTTTGCGAGCAAAAAAAAAGTTGAAATTAATCATTCCAATGTAATAAAATAATATCATAAATTAATGAAACATACGTAAGTTTATTAATCTATATTCAATACATACATTTTTCATGTAATATTAATATTCATATAAACATCATAAAACCACAAAATTTTGTCAACAAAATATTTATTTTTTCTCTTTAAAACTCATATTGTCAACTGACAATAACTGAAGCGCCTCTAGTGAGATTTTGAGAAACTGACGGTTGTAGGATAGTCGAGTTTGTGACAAGCATGGGAATATGTTCTTAGAAGTGGAAAGACAGTTAAAGACCATTTTAGAGTGTGTTCCCGTGTGTTTCAATAAATATCACATGAAGATACCATTGAACCTGTCAAAAATATCCTAACAAAGTCAGCCATGATGTGAATACAGTAGCGCCTCTATCGGTAGTGTCAGATGCCAATTGCCCTGTGTCGCATCTAAAAGCTTTTTATTGCCTATTACTATACTACGAAAATCATCACATTTAATTTTTAAATTATTACAAGTTAGGAGATGTATATTAAAAAATAAATAACTATTGACGTTTTGCTAAATTTTCTAAATTCCCGGACATTTTTGGGCTTCGCCCGGACACGTAGCTCAAAACCCGGACAGACCGGGTCAAACCCGGACAGGTAGCAACACTGCAGATAAAATTATGTTAATATAGTGCGTTCAAAGGTGAGTTTGCAGTACGGGGCATATGGAGTAGTTCTTTTTCATACTCTCTAATGGGTTTACACAATGACGCTATCCTTTTCTTGCTTGTCGACGTTGCCAGCTCTAAAACGCGCTGATCTGTTAAGACGCAGTATTCTACAAATGGCCATTTGTTTTTGTTGAGTGTTTTTTGAGTTTTATAAGAGTTGATTTTTGTAAATCATACGAGTTTTTCATATTATTGACACATTTGACACTTTTACAACATTTGGCAACACCGCTCCCATTTGCCATAAGAGCTATACTGCAAACTCGCCTTTGAACGCACTATAGGGGAAGTATTTTAAGATCGCAGCGCTATTTCGGCAAACTTGGAACCTTCAAAATAGACATTCGTTACATATAAACAACGTGAATTTTACTTATGAAAAATGTTTACTGGTGGTTTTTGTAATTTTGCTACAATATTAATACTTGTTTTTATGCAATTATATTTTTATGCAAACATTTTTTATAAAAAAAAGCGCGACACAATGTATATTTCTGTAGTTCCTTCAATCCCACCAGATGTCATATCGCTTAGCAATTTTTCCCTATAATATAATATCATGGATATTATATACATAGGTAGAAACAAAAATTATTCAAATTAAGCTTGAAAATTCTAAATTACTTGAACAATATCAAATAAAAACATTGTTTCAAATTTTTATAAGATAGAAATTGCACTTGAGATAGCCTAAAATGATAATTCACTATCTGCCAGCAGAAAGCACACAGTGACATACGTGACTTATTCAAATTTGAACTATATATGTACATAGCTCATTAAAAAAAAATCCTTCTAAATAACACTCATAGCAACCAGTTGCAATTTGAAAATAATGCATTTACATTATAAAAAGTTAAGCGTTCTGTTTTATTGAGGGCAACCAGTAAAAGTGATATAAGAATTGGTAAAGAATTATAGAATGGATGCGTAACAGTGGTCCACGATCCAGAAGGATTTTTTTATTGGTGAAGTAAAAAAACAAAATTATAAATATGTAGACTTACCATAATATTTTTTTTTTTTCAAAGCGGGACATTTTTTATCAAAATAGAAAATAGCGCCTTCTACACTAAGTACTTATGATTGAAAAGACTAAATAACGGAGTGGTTAACAAAAAACAAAAATTACTGATTGCAGGGACGTAGCCAGGATTTCAGTTTGGGAGGGGGGGGGGGGGTCAAAAATAACAAAATATTCTAAATTGGTCGGTACGACCTTAATTACATGGCTTGGGTAGAAAATAACAGCGTTCTAGGTCTTTTGTTGTATATTATATAATAAAAGTCTGGCAAAGTTATAAATTTTCTTCACCTCCGGTGAACAAAACTTCTAACAACCTAAATTATATTTTATATAGGGTAAAATATCCTGGGGGGGCGCAAATGCCCCCTATGCCCCCCTCTGGCTACGTTCCTGATTGACTAATTTCTTTGTTATTTTTAATTAGTTGCCTAATCGCCATTTTCCGAGGCTGCACTTTTTGTTCGTGTATATTCGGCACTTTTTAATTGTTATCAAATATCTGGGTCCAAATGACAAACTGGCCGGGACGCTAGGACCATATCTTCAAACCGGGACACATGGTAAGGGACAATGCGTAAAAAAAGCTTTTGTCCCCCACCTTATCTCCCAGAGGGGTTGATCTAAAAATCTGAAAAAAATCAGTTTTTCGGAAAATGTCGATTTTTTTGTAGTTGATAAAAAAATAAATTTATTGTGTGGTATCAATAGAAAGCTTTTAAGACGTAGAACAAGGAACGATTGGGGCTTTTTTGAAATTCGGTTTTTTAATACGATTTTGGCCAAAAATATGCTTAAAAAGTTCTTGTCTTAATGTACTTATAAAATCTGGAAAAATTATAGGTAATGTACATTGATCTGAGCTGGAAACGTACGAGAGGAATTTTTGATCAGATAATGGTTTTGAAAAATATTGCAGTTTTTGAGTTTTTGAGAAAATATTTTTTAATTCTTGGCTAAGATAGTGTCTTTTTTTTTAATTAAAAATATTTTTAAAAAATAAAAAAATATTTTTTTTAACAGTTGCTAACCTAGCACTACACAGTAGAGCAGCTATATATATATATATATATATATCTATATATATATATATATATATATATTGGGGCCGCAGACAATATTTACATTATTTCGGGGGGGGGGGGGGTCAAATGCCAGAAAATGTTGAGAAATACTGCTGTAGAGTCTACATGTAGTGTATAGACATTCCTAGATATCAACTATTATGTTGGTTTCTTACGCTTATTAAATACCTACAAAATCCTGAAATGTGTGAAAATTCACACTTCACATCAATTTTTATTATTCAGCTACAAAGAGAATTACAGTCATCAGATTGGAAATCGAGACTGTAAGTCATTTCTTACAATAATATCGTATGGTAAAACATTGTATGTAAAATATATGATATACGTATAGTAAAAACATACTGTAAAATATGTAGAGATGCTCAGGGCCGGCGCTAGGCATGTGCAGTGGCAAATGGCTTCGCGCATGGTGCGAACATTCTGAACCGCGCATACTCGCGTACACCAAACTCCCATCTAAATTGTATTGAGAATAAACATTACCTATAGAGGCGCTGTTGTCGCTTACAAAATGGCGATTGGAATAGGATATTTTTGACATTTGCCATTTGATATACAACAATTCACATTGCAGTTAATTTTCTGTTGCGATTTTAAAGACATTTTATTAAAGTTTTCTTCACTTTAATACATACAAACAATGCAATTAAATGAACCACATCCAACAAATTATTATATCCTGTTCCAGATTATAGAAAATAAAAGTCAATGAAGGCAACTTAGAAATGATTACAAGAACAACTAAAACAAAAGAAAATATAATTAAGTTGTTTTATGAACACTTGACATCACTGGGAACACAGATTTGCCACTATTTTCCAGATATGTATATCTATTGATAATTTTGACTGGATACGAAATCCGTTCGTGGAATTATCATCTAATCTTAATAAATTTGATTTAAACTATAAAGAAGAATAGGAATTAATAAATATTCGCAATGATCGTACGTTGCGAATGAAATACTCTGAATTTTCATTAGAATTCTTTTGGATATTAATCAGAAGGAATATCCCAACATAGGAGCCAGAGCACTCCAAGTTTTGGTTCAATTTTCTACCTCTTATTTGGGTTATAGTAAAATATACTTGACAGATTGATCTATTGAGAACCGATAAAGAAATATAAATCTATTTCACACAGTTTTATGTAAGATGCCAAGAACGTATTTCTGCTTCTTACTGTAACGTACGTTCATAATTTTTGTCTTTTTTTGTTATATTATAATATGGTAACTTCAACGTATGTCCCTTTGTAAACACGCGCGCGCATTCAGTTCTGGGCCGTCGCTAGTCTTTCCTTCTCCATGAGTGAAACAAATTGTATCTCTTTCTCTATTTCTAGCTTTGTCTGTGAACAAATGATATGGTTCTATTCAAAAATGGAAATTGTATTGCTATAGTTCTCTCCCATTGAACCATATGCTTTAATTAACCGTCATCTGTCAACTAAAGTCTCCTTTACTTTAACTAGGATATTTTACGTTCGTAAACATCGAAACTAAAAAGAGGGAAAGACTAAAGTCGATAGTCGATAGAACATGAAATGCGAGTATGTTTGTCCAAAATACGCCCAAATGCAAAGGGATTATATAAATACATCAAGCTCATGTATCACATTTTTTATCTACCTTTAGTTATCATTTAAAGAATATATTTTTATTTAAAATTTTTTTACATTATCAATTTGGGGTGCCTTCATATTAAATAGTTTGAGAAAATCTGGCATAGATCAGGAACGAAAAGTAGTATTTTTCTTATTTCTTTGTTTTAACATGATTTTTGCTAAAAAGCTCTTGTACCACAGCCTACTACCCGGGGGGGGGGTTGAATATTTAATAATATTATGGCTTTGTTGTATTTATGGCTAGGGTAGTGTACGTCTACTTATGAAATTAAAAATATAATAAAATGTTTAACAGCTGAGAATCAAGCTACACTTTTCCGCGAGCTACGTTATGTAATGCAAGTTATGTAACGTTTACGAGTCAAAGCTCCGCATTCAGTTTTTAGTTTTCAAGGAATCAAAGAAGAACAAATCATTTATAGTAGTGAAATACACATTGTGATAATCAGTAACAGATTAATAGAGACCAATTAGTTTTTGAAATTGAAAAAAAAAGAAATTGTCATTTATCAATATATTTCTTATTAATTTAATAAACACTTAGATACAAAGAAAATCGCTGGGATCTTTGAATTTCAATTTTATTGTGTATTTTCGCAAATATTTAAATTTAGTTGAAAAAAATTAAATGAATTCTCTTAGTACTCAAATTAACAAGTAAATGTAATCAAAAAACTGTTGATTTTGATGTGATTCTAGAAAGTACTATTGCCCTAGTCATCCATCATTTTATTGGCTGACACTTACTAAATCCCTACAAAATCCTAAAATCTGGGAAAATTAACACTTCACATATTTTTTTTTCCAATTGGCACCTTTTAATATGGAATGCTTTTTTTTCAGAGGGGCACTCTTTTTCAGAGAAGCGGTTTTGTTCAAGTTAGGCGCTATTTTTTAAGAATGGTGTAATTTTTGTGTATAATAATAAAATTAAAAAGATAATTTTATTATTATACTAATTTTTTTTTTTATTACAACGAATACCGTATTTTATAATGATTGTCCGTTACATCAGCCGCTGATGAAAACTGCATATCACAGGTTAGTTTTTTCTGATTTCTCATTTATTACAATAGGTATGTTTTTCACTTTACTCACCGCTGGGGCCCATGGTCTGCAGTTCGTTCTGGGTATTGCTCTTTACAAACCCATATTTGATATTATTAAGACCATTTACATTATTTGTATTTTAGATTTAATTATTGTTCTCTAAAGCGTGTTCTACATTATACTTTATTCATCAATTTTCTAAACTTCTTTCTTTGAACTAGAAGTTGTCAAAGTTTTAATACAATTTATTTTTCAATTTTTTGGTAGAGAATGAAATTCTTACACGTGTTTCAGTTCATTTAAAGTACCAACATAAAAATATAATTCATATCTTGTCAAATGTTTATAACCTAGCTATTAGATTTGTAAAATTACTGATTTACGTACAAAACACAATTTATATATTCGCTTATTCAAACCAATGATCAACAAAACACTATTAAACACGTGGTAATACAAAATATTTACAAGCGTAATTTTAATGTTGGTACCATTGTTAAAACTGTCTACTGCGCATGCACCGAGTTCCAAGTTGGATGTGTTTTGAAGAATAGTTGGATCAAATCTAGTTTTGAATAAAGTTGACCTTGACTAGATACCGTGTTCTACACTGTACAATTTCACTGATTTATTTCTAGTACAAGTTCTAGTCAAAGAAATAAGTATGAAAATTTGATGAGAATTGTATAATGTAGAACACGCTTAAGATAATATGTAATTTCTAGGCTGAAGATGCATAAAACTAATATATGCGAAACGTCCCAATGAATGAAACTAATTTATTATTTTTTTCCTATCTATTTGACGATTAAAGAAGAAACACATTTATTATCCTGACTCGTCAAGATCGTTCACTCATATATATATATATACTAGCTGAAAACCCGTACGGTATATTGATGGCCTCATTGGCATAAAATCCGCAGTTTGTTTTTAAACTTGTGTATGGGTAACCTTTGTAACAAAAAATCTAGTCGATATCTCATCTGTCCTAAGAGATATTGAGGAACCCGTGTAAAAACATTTTACTCCTTTTCACCAGCTGGGTTCGAACTTGAAAAAATCCTTTCTTAGTGGGTTCTTACTTCATACTGAAAAATGTACTGTCCGAATTTTTTATTTTTAAGAAAAAAATACTAATTTACGCTTTAGGAGTGAAAGAAAACTGTCAAAACTCATATATGCCAAAATCGAATGTTATAACTCAACAACCGCTGGAAATACAAAGGGTTCTATAATTCACCCCGAATTTAGATTCACCCCTTTAGGGGTTGATTAAGATAAAATCCTGAAATACATTTTTCGGCATTTGTATGGGTAATCTTTATAAGCAAAAACCAAGTCTATATCTTATTGATCCTAGAAGATATTAAGGCGTCCTTGAAATCACAATTCCCTTTTTTTCACCCTTTAGGGGTGATATTTGTTAAAGGTAAAAAATTGTTAAAACCATTTCGAGACATTTTAAAAAGACACAGGAAATACGACGCGGTGTATAATCTACCCCGTTTGTAGAATCACCCCTTTAGGGGTTGATTACGACGTAATCCTGAAATAAGTTTTTCGGCATTTGTATGGATAATTTTTGTAAGCAAACACCAAGTCGATATCTTATTGGTCCTAAAAGAATTAAGGAATTACTGAAATCACATTTCACCCTTAAGGGGTGAAATTTAAAAAAAAATGTCAAAATCATTTCGGGATATTAAAAAAAAAACACCTATGTGCCAAAAAGTAATGTTGCAACTAAACGAACACAGGAAATGCGACGGGATGTATAATCCTACCCGATTGTAGATCCACCCCTTTAGGGGTTGATTAGGACAAAATCCAAAAATTGGTTTTTCGGTATTTGCATGGGTAGTTTTTGTAAGCAAAAACCAAGTAGATATCTTATTGGTCCTAAAAAATGTTAAACAATCTATGACATCACATTTTACCCCTTTTTACCCTTTCGGGGTTAAATTTAAAAAAATTGTTAAAACATTTCGATATATTTTAAAAATACGCCTATGTGCCAAAAAGAAACCTTATAACTCAACAAACACAGGGAATACGACAGGATGTATAATTCACCCCAATTGTAGATCCACCGTTTACGGGTTGATTAGGACAAAAATTCTGAAATATATTTTTCCGTATTTGTATGGGTAATCTTTGTAAGCAAAAAGCAAGTCGATATCTTATTGGTCCTAAGAGATATTAAGGAATCCTTGAAATCACAATTCACCCCTTTTCACCCTTTAGGGGTGAAATTAAAAAAAAAACTGTCAATACTATTTCGAGATATTTTAAAAAGACATCTATGTGCCAAAAATTAATGTTGCAACTAAACGAACAGAGGAAATACAACGGGATGTATAATTCACCTTGATTGTAGATCCATCCCTTTAGGGGTTGATTAGGACCAAATCCTGAAATAAGTTTTTCGGTATTTGTATGGGTAATCTTCGTAAGCAAAAAGCAAGTCGATATCTTATTGGTCCTAAGAGATATTAAGGAATCCTTGAAATCACAATTCATCCCTTTTCACCCTTTAGGGGGTAATTTTAAAAAAATGTCAAAACTATTTCGAGATATTTTAAAAAGATACCTATGTGCCAAAAAGTAATGTTGCCACTAAACGAACACAGGAAATACGGCGGGATGTATAATTCACCCCGATTGCAGATCCACCCCTTAAGGGGTTGATTAGGACAAAATCAAAAAATTGGTTTTTTGGCATTTGGAAGGGTAGTTTTTGTAAGCAAAAACCAAGTCGATGTCTTATTGGTGTTAAAAAATATTAAACAATCTTTGAAATCACATTTCACCCCTTTTCGCCCTTTAAGGGTTAAATTTAAAAAAGTCAAAACCATTTCGAGATATTTTAAAAAGACGCCTATGTACCAAAAAGAAACCTTATATCTCAATAAACACAGGGAATACGACGGGATGCATAATTCACCCCGATTGTAGATCCATCCTTTAGGGGTTGATTAGGACAAAATCCTGAAATACATTTTTCGGTATTTGTATGGATAATCTTTATCAGCAAAAAGCAAGTCAATATCTTATTGGCCCTAAGAGATTTAAGGAAACCTTGAAATCACAATTCACCTCTTTTCACCCTTTAGGGATGAAATTTTAAAAAACTATCAAAACCTTTTCGAGATATTTTAGAAAGACACCTATGTGCTAAAAAGTAATGTTGCAACTAAACGAACACAGGAAATACAACGGAATGTATAACTCACCCCGATTGTAGATCCACCCCTTTAGGGGTTGATTAGGACAAATTTCTGAAATAAGTTTTTCGGTAATTGTATGGATAAACTTTGCAAGCAAACAGTAAGTCCATATCTTATTGGTCCTAAGAGATATTAAGGAATCCTTGAAATCACAATTCACCCCTTTTCAACCCTTAGGGGTGAAATTTTAAAAAACTGTCAAACCCGTTTCGAGATATTTTAAAAAGACACCTATGTGCCAAAAAGTAATGCTGCAACTAATGAACACAGGAAATACGACGGGATGTATAATTCACCCTGATTGTAGATCCACCCCTTTAGAGGTTGATTAGGACAAAATCCTGAAATATATTTTTCGGTATTTGTATGGATAATCTTTGTAAGCAAAAAGCAAGTCAATATCTTATTGGCCCTAAGAGATTTAAGGAAACCTTGAAATCACAATTCACTCCTTTTCACCCTTTAGGGATGAAATTTTAAAAAACTATCAAAACCTTTTCGAGATATTTTAAAAAGAAACCTATGTGCTAAAAAGTAATGTTGCAACTAAACGAACACAGGAAATACAACGGAATGTATAACTCACCCCGATTGTAGATCCACCCCTTTAGGGGTTGATTAGGACAAATTCCTGAAATAAGTTTTTCGGTAATTATATGGATCAACTTTGCAAGCAAACAGTAAGTCCATATCTTATTGCTCCTAAGAGATATTAAGGAATCCTTGAAATCACAATTCACCCCTTTTCAACTCTTAGGGGTGAAATTTTAAAAAACTGTCAAACCCGTTTCGAGATATTTTAAAAATACACCTATGTGCCAAAAAGTAATGCTGCAACTAATGAACACAGGAAATACGACGGGATGTATAATTCACCCTGATTGTAGATCCACCCCTTTAGGGGTTGATTAGGACAAAAACCTGAAATATGTTTTTCGGTATTTGTATAGGTAATCTTTGTAAGCAAAAAGCAAGTCGATATCTTATTGGTTCTAAGAGATATTAAGGAATACTTGAAATCATAATTCACCCCTTTTCACCCTATAGGGGTGAAATTTTAAAACACTACCAAAACCTTTTCGAGATATTTTAAAAAGACTCCTATGTGCTAAACAGTAATATTGCAACTAAACGAACACAGGAAATACGACAAAATGTATAATTTAACCCGATTGTAGATCCACCCCTTTAAGGGTTGATTAGGACAAATTCGTGAAATAAGTTTTTCGGTAATTGTATGGATAATCTTTGCAAGCAAACAGTAAATCGATATCTTATTGATCCTAAGAGATATTAAGGAATCGTTGAAATTACAATTCACCCCTTTTCAACCCTTAGGGGTGGAATTTTAAAAAACTGTCAAACCCATTTCGAGATATTTTAAAAAGACACCTATGTGCCAAAAAGTAATGTTGCAACGAAACGAACACAGGAATTACGACGGGATGTATAATTCACCCCGATTGTAGATCCACCCCTTTAGGGGTTGATTAGGACAAAATCCTGAAATTGGTGATTCGGTATTTGTATGGGTAATCTTTGTAAGCAAAAAGCAAGTCGATATCTTATTGGTCCTAAGAGATATTAAAGAATCCTTAAAATCACAATTCACCCCTTTTCACCCTTTAGGGGTGAAATTTCAAAAAACTGTCAATACCATTTCGAGATATTTTAAAAAGACACCTATGTGCCAAAAATTAATCTTGCAACTAAACGAACACAGGAAATACAACGGGATGTATAATCCACCCCGATTGTAGGTTCACCCCTTTAGGGGTTGATTAGGGCAAAATCCCGAAATTGGTTTTTCGGCATTTGTATGGGTAATACTTGTAAGCAAAAACTAAGCCGATATCCCATCGACCCTAAGAGATATTAAGTAATTCGTGAAATCACATTTCACCCCTTTTCATCCCTTAGGAGTGGAATTTCGAAAAATCCCTTCTTAGTGGGTGCTTACGTCATGAAGGGAATATACTCTCCGAATTTCAAGTTTCTAGGCCCAGGGGTTTGGGCTGGGCGGTGATGAGTGAGTCAGTCAGTCAGGACACTGCCTTTTATATATATAGATTAATATAAATTATATATATATATTAATTATTAATATATGTACATTTACAGAAGAAAATATATATATATATATTTTTTTTTTTGTTTTCTTCTGTAAATGTACCCATATGTGTGTAAATTATATTTTCATAGTAATTTCCTTTTGTTTATTTGACTGACTTTATTGCAATCTGTAATGTGTGCTCATATTACTTGTCATTCAATTATCTTAAACACAATCTAATTTTGTTATATTTTGACAACGTAATATTAACATAAAATATATTCTAAAATATTTAACGGCAATCTGTCATAATTTTATTTTATTATTTGTACTTGTCCATTCTATATTTTATTTTATTTTACTTGATTTTATTAATTTTATTTATTGACCTACTTTTGTTATATTTTATTTCTTTACTTGTTTATATTTTTTTTAACCTATTGATGTAAACTAATTGTATGTATTAATTAAGCAGATCCTATATAAAGTTATTTTGCTGAATTTTTTCCTACCTAATCACTAAAATCTTGGAATTGGTTTTCAACTAACAAATTATATCTTAACGCTGACAAAACAAAAAATATGCTATTTACATTTAACAGGCGCGTTAATGAATGTTACGAGGGTTTCAGCAACCAAGCCAAATTTCTTGGCTTTATCCTGGATAACAAACTTAACTGGAAGCTACAAATAAATAGCATTGCCACAAATATTAATAAATACAACTATTTGTTATATAAGCTATCCAAGATAACAACATATTTAACAATGAAAATAGCATATTTTTCCTACATTCAATCAACTCTGTCTTATGGTATTATTTTGTGGGGAAACTCAGTTGACACCTTGAGATTATTCAGGCTGCAGAAGAGATGTATTAGAATCTTAAGCGGTGTCAAATGGAGCACACCTTGTAATGAACTGTTCATACAGCATGGTATTTTAACTTTGCCAGCACTTTACATATACCATATCCTAATTTACATTAAAGAAAATTCTTCATCTTTAAAAACGAATAGTTCTTTTCATGGTTACTCCACTCGCAATAGAACTGATTTTAGAATACCCTTTTCAAGATATGACGTAAGAAACCAGCCCAATATAATGGGAACTAAGTTTTTGAACAAACTTCCAGATAATATCAGAAACCTAGAAATTAAACAATTAAAAAATAACGAAGGCCTACTACAGTATAAACGAATTTGAAGATGATGAATTAACTCCACAGCAATTGAACCAATAGATTTTCACACTTACACCCTTACTTTATTTATATATTTTATTGATGTAAAATTGTAATATATCACTATATAAGAGGTTCAGTATCAGGTTGATCATTGTCGGCATCGCACCTATTCTGTGACTTGCATGTTTTTGAAATTTTACTTTAAAAGAATAAATAAATTAGAAAAAGTGTAAATGTAAGTGTAAAAGTGCACTACTTTCGAGCTATAAAAGTGTTTTATTTAAATAATTTTGCTCTTTATTATTTGAGTGTACATAAGAAGTGTTGTGTGCCAGTTTGCTAAAAAGTTCAAAAAATTAGGAAGAAATTGAAAATTTTAAGTGTTAGTGTTAATTGGAGTGCGCTCAACTTAATTTATCTACGGTCAAATCAACTATTGAGCAGTAAGTTAATAAAAAGAACACAAATTATAACTATTTAAACAAAAGAAATTCAAACTTTTTCATTTTTAAATTTCAAATTGCGAACTTAAACCTGCAGTCTGATAAGAATATTCACGTTTGTGCAAATAAAAACACACCAGTGGCGGAGCTCCTGAAAATTGTAAATCTCCAAAGAATAGCGTCAAAATGCCTTTATACAGCTGTAGTAGGTGTAAAGAGACTATTGAAAGCAGGGATTTCGCTGTTTGTGTCAAATGTGGCAATCATTATCATTTTGACTGTTCTATACCTGAAAACAATTATAAAAAGTGTATCAAAAATGGCAAGGGATGGAAATGCGTCAAGTGTGCAGATGGAGTAACAACACGAAACATGAAGGAAGTAAATATTTGTGGAGAAGAGAATTCTAAACACGAATCTTCGGACATGGAATTTGCTAAATTAAATAGAAAATTAAGTGAGATATGTCATAAAATTGATGAATTATCGACACTTAAAAAGGATATAGCTGAACTCAATAAAACTGTTAATTTCGTATCGGAAAAATATGATAAAATTATTGAGGAACTTGAATTTAACCGAACTGAAATTACATCGTTAAATAAGAAGATGCAACAACTAGTTACTCAAAATAAAGATAAAGATATTGAAATTAGCCAGCTGAAAGATCAGGTAGAAGATTTGCAGCAATATAGCCGAAACCAAAATATTGAAATAATGGGGGTCCCTGTTCAAACTGATGAAGATTGTAAAGATATCGTACTTAAAGTTGCAAAAGAACTTGAGGTAAATCTGAACGTAGAAGAAATTGATGTCGCTCATCGAGTACGTAGTTTCAATAAAAACAAAACTCCTTCAATCGTTGCCCGTTTAACTACTAGGAACAAGAGAGATTTGCTAGTCAAGAAAAAAATACTTGTTGTTACAAATAGCAACATTACATCTGTTGGCATAGGACAAAGCATATACATTTCTCAGCAACTGACGAGTAGAAATAAAAATCTAATACGACTTGCTAAAATACGAGCCCGAGAAACTAATTTCAAATTTGTTTGGTTCAGATATGGCAATCTTTTTGTTAGGAAGAATGAGAATTCCCCAGCTATTAAAATTACTTCCGAAACAGATATACAAACCAAAATGATTGGTTAAATCTTTTGTATATTATTATTATATTTAGTATACATATTTAGGAATATTTACTTTTGTAATTGTATTTTCTGTCATGCCTGTTTCTAATTTTGAGGCATTACAAAAAGAAATAAACAATAATGTAATTGATAGTCTGATTGTAAATAATATAAGCGATTTTAACAAAGAGGTCCGTGATTTTTCAAACAATAAAAATAAAGTAAGAATTTTTCATTCAAACATTAGAAGTGTAACTAAAAATTTTGATGAGTTTCAAATGTTTTTATCTCTTCTCGAAAAACCTCTAGATATTATTGTTTTATCTGAAAGTTGGCAAATGACTAGCCCTGAATATTTCTCGATTGTTGGATATACCACGCATTATAATAACAGTAAGTACAATCAGAATGATGGTGTAGTTGTACTCATCAACAATTTGCATTATCATTCTGTTAGTACTTTTGAGTTCCAAAACGAATATAAAATCATGAAAATTCAAGCATCTATTTACAAAGAGAAATTTGGTATTACTGTAATATACAGACCACCATCCTATGATATACACAGTTTCTTAAGTAATTTAGATAAGTATTTTCATGATTTTTCTAGTCTTGAAAATGAATTATTTATTGGAGATATTAATATAGATTTGTTAAATGTAAATGACACATGTGTAAATGAATATCTCAACCTAATGGAGCAATTTGGATTCGTTTCTTACATCAACAAACCTACTCATAATAATAAGTCATGTATCGATCACATTTTTTTAAAAACAAAACTCAATCCTGCAGATATCCTACCGATTGTAATAAATTCTAAAATAACAGATCACTCCCCTATTTTCCTACAAATTAACATGAAAAATAATTCTTCTTATAAATTAATTGATAAAACCATAAACAGAAAAACTATTGACTTTATAAAATTAAATGATAATTTAAAAAATATTAATTGGTTTAATGTAATTAATAATGACATTGATACTGCCATTGATTCATTTACAAATATAATTATGACAAACATCGAATCCTGTATACGTACGATTTCATACTGCAATATAAAAAAAAGAAAACCATGGATGTCTAAAGGAATTATAAAATCGATACGAACTAGGGACAATCTATACAAACAGCATACACGTTTTCCCGAAAATCAAAAAATTAAAGAATGTTACAATATGTATAAACATAAAATCCCTAAACTTATTAAAGTACTAAAACAGAAATATTATAAAACACAAATTCAAAATAACCTCAATGATCCGCGCAAAATATGGAACTTAGCAAATGAAAGCTTAAATAAAAATACAAAAAAAGAAACAAAAATTCATAACATAACCGTTAATAGTCACAACACTATTTGTAAACAAACCATAGCTAACGTGTTCAATGATTATTTTATCAAAGTCAGCAAACTATATTCATCTAGAATAAATACGAATGCTATGTGCCAAAACATAACGTTAAATTCAATCGAACGTAATAATGTCACTCTTTTTTTAAATCCAACTGACCCATCTGAGGTTGAGGCATTCATAACTTCTTTAAAGGATAAAATTTCTATGGGACATGATTGTATTTCTTCTAATGTACTTAAAAAAATTTGTAAATCCATTGTTAATCCGTTATCTGAACTTTTTAACAAATGTATAAATTCTGGTTACTTCCCTAAATCTTTTAAATTAGCCGTCATTAAGCCTATACATAAATCTGGTCCTCAAAATAATACTGAAAACTACAGACCTATATCACTTGTTACAAATTTTTCTAAAATATTTGAAAAAATTATTAAAAAAAGATTAATTTCATTTTTAAACTGCTCAAAGATAATATCTGATAAACAATTTGGTTTTATGCAAAATAGAGGTACTTCGGATGCAATTTCTCAGTTAACACAATATATATACTCTGGCTTAGATAATTCTAAGTCATGTTGTGCAGTCTTCCTTGATTTAGCGAAGGCTTTCGACACTGTCGATCATGCGCTTCTTTTAAAAAAACTAGAAATTCATGGAATTAGAGGTATTACACTCAGTCTTTTTAAAAGCTATCTAGAAAATAGACAACAGCAAGTATTCATTGATAATTACTCTAGTAGTTGCCAGAGCATCAGTTGTGGGGTACCTCAAGAAACTGTACTCGGTCCTATCTTGTTCGTGCTTTACATTAATGATCTTTTAAGCAAGGATAATTTGAATGGCAACATCATTGCATATGCGGATGATGCAGTCCTATTTATTGAGGCACCTTCTTGGAATGTAGCCAAACAGAATGCAGAGCAAGACATGAATAATATTAAAATTTGGCTTGATGCTGATCTTCTAACGTTGAATTACAAAAAAACCGAATTTATTTCATTTTCAATTTATAATAATACTCAGCCTACATTTAATTTCTTAACGCTTCATAATAGTAATTGTTTTGAAGAAAACTGCGCTTGCGAAATAAAAATTAAAAAAGTTGATAAAATAAAATACTTAGGTGTTATGTTCGACAAAAATATGAGATGGAACGAACACACTAATAAATTAATGACGAATATACGGAAAACATTCTATATTTTTAAAAGATTGAGGGAAGTTACGCCATTACATATTTTGTATCAGTTTTATTATACTCTTGTCCAGTCTTCTTTAATGTACGGGTTAATTGCCTGGGGTGGTGCTGCAGACGTCTATTTAAATCAGATCAAAACTGTGCAAAACACTGTACTAAAAATCATGTTCAAAAAAAGCAGACGCTACCCTACTGAATTACTATACAGAAATACAAACATTTTTAATTTATCACAATTATATATCCGGAGTATCCTGACTTACACAAGCAAGTATAGTAATGTAATAACAATAGAAGATCATAAATACTCAACGAGGAACAAAGATAAAGCAGCACCACATAAAACTTTTAAAACAATTGGTCAGCGTTCTTTCTTATATCATGTACCAAAGATATTTAATAATTTTCAAGAATTTTTGCAAAAAAATAATAAGAACACTTACAATATTAAGGTTTGGTCTAAAAAGTATTGCCAACAACTAAATCAAAATGACATTTTGAAGATACTGAACTAGAGCAGATTAAAACTACACCAACTTACTGGATTGGTAGCGTGTTGTACAACATGATCAACTGTAAAATATTTTAATGTTTTTTGTCAATAGCCACATGCAGACTTTTTAGTCTAAGTGGTGAATTTATTAATTGTTTATTTACTATATTATATAAGTAAGATGAATGTTGTACTGTATTTCTTTCTGGGTAAATAAATTTATTATTATTATTATTATTATTATAAGACGTATGATATTTTACTTTCTTATTTTTGTACTTGTTTATTGATATGTTTAACGACTCCAAAAATGTACATTACATTCACTGGAATAAAGATTATTATTATTATTAAACTACAACATATGAGGTCATTTTTGTGACCCGCATAGCCATGAGGTTTTTATTACTCGTCGAATATTTTTTATATTTATTTATATATAAACTCGAGTAAGACTCGATTAAAAAATAATACAAAATTAAATACTTAACATGATTAAAACAACAAACATATTGTAATACCATAGGGGAAGTTGGCAGTCTTTTTCATATTCAGAACTAGATGGTGAATTCATAGCCGCATAAAAGGTAAGAGATACCTGAATTCATTGTAGTCACTGGGTTGTATGTAAACCTGTAAAATATATGAAATACTTTTATAGGTCATGAATTTTTCGCACCTAGATTTTTTCTGGCAGGGGGGGTTCAGAACCATTTTTTTTTTCTTAGAGGGCACGGAAGCCAACATTTTTTCTTGGGCTGGGTTCACGTTCAATTATAAAACAAATGTGTTCCTTAAAAACATGTTTTGAGAGTGCTTGGGGAGGAGACTTAAGCCCCCTCTACCCGGGTGCGCTCCTGGTCATAAGTACCATAATGTAATTCTTTGTGGTGACTTACAGAGTATATAGCATATAGTTTCCCATAATTCTTATTCGTTAATATCAGCCCAATTTTCTGGTGGTATAGGACTGCCTGTTATAACATATGTATTGTCTTCAGTTGCAGTATTGAAGCTCTGATTATGATCGAAATGGGGTTCCTCATAGTAGTGAACATTATTTTCATGATCACTACTCTCATTCTGATCATCACTTGAAATCTCCTCAACTTGTGGATTAAGTCTCAGTCTTTTACCTACAGCAATTTCATTTTATACCAAAAGGAAATTTAACAATGAAATGATTTAATGTTTCTGTTTTTACGTAAGGTAGGTGTATACAATATCGCCATACTAAGCTTTTATAATTTATTTGAAAGGCTTAACATATTTCAAAAGAAAAGTTACTGACAGGAAATGTTGCCCAGACTATCTAGTAACAATTTCAAATGGGCACAAGAGTTGTTTTGCATATTTAAACATCTTGTTAATACTGTTTTGAAATTATGCAAATTGGCGATATTGTCAGCGGGTGTATGGCAATAACGCCGTAGGGTATTTTTCAGAGAAAACGTCAACAACTTTTATCAAATACTTAAATTATTAATATAAATTACACTTTTAAGAAACAATTATCAAATATTTAAAAAATTCAGACTAATTATAAGTATTTTTAAGAACAATAAGGACAAACTTTCAATTTTGTCTTCTTTGGTCAGTCTCAGACACTCATCGTGCAAATAACAATTGCAAAGCACACATAAGCGCATATCTGTGACCTTACAAGCTTTGAAATACCAAGATTCACGTTCGATCTTACCCTTCCAGATTTTTCTAGTTGCGGATTGTTTTAAAATTTTAGGCTTAGATATCTTGTGAGTAGAAATTTTACCTGCCATGTCGGATTTGGTGAAAAGTCTGTTGGTAACAACTTGTGCTCTACTATTAATTGCTGATCTTCTGCGTCTCGTATCATATTCAATATGTGCCAGTTCTGGCGTAGTAAACTTTCTCGCTGTCTTCGCTCTGTTCGATTTCTTCGATTTGGCCGGCTGATTCATCACTTGAACCGTCAGTCATCTGGATTTCTCTCTCCTTAGAATCACTACTGTCACTCAACTGTATTCGACGTTTTTTAGCAGTTTTTGAGGAAGCTGGAGGTGGTGTTGAGTCTCTATTTTTCGTATCCCCACTCTCAGAATCACTACTGTCCATCTGTTCTCGTTGACTTTTTTAGCAGTTATTGAGGGGCCTGGAGGCGGTGTTTTTACTCTGTTTTGCGCAACTGGTTGGGCTGGACTTTCCTGTTCAGTTACACTGCTTGGTGCAAATGCTTCGACGGGTAGAATATCGGGATTAAATGGGTAAATGCCAGTAGCTGAAAACCAGATTTGATGTTAGCTGGAGGCATACATTTATGCCAAACTATTGAAAAAATTGTTCCAAAACGTTGTTTTGTTAAAGAACGGTCCCTATGTCTTGACCAGTATTTGAGAACTTCGTCATCCCAATACTGCTCAAAGGAGCGGAAAACGGCCTCATCCATAGGTTGGAGCTCATGCGTCGTATTGCGCCGGTAAACAGTATAAAGTAATACCCAACTCGTCTGCGACAGTGACTATGGCATAATCCAAATGACATCTAGCACCATCGAAAATCAAGAGAGAAGGGCCGGCAGCTTTGTATTTTGCAAAATGATAGAGCCAGGTCATGCATCCTTTAACTGTCATCAGCGCCAAAATACCTGATGGTAAGGTATCTGTCCACTCTGGCTTTTTCCTTTAAATAATACCAAGGGAGGAATCGCAGAAGTCATGGTACTGCCACAGGAGACGATTGTGACGTTTTGTCCATGCTCATTTGCCACAAGGTGCACTCGTTTGACTCCGTTTTTTGCTAGGACAGATTATTCGTGATGTAATGCCAAACGACATCCTTTCTCATCCATATTATAGATGCATTGAGGCTTGTCCATAATGTCCAAGTTGGTAAGAATTTCTTGAAGTTTTCCAAAATGGTTGCTGACGAGAAATTTATCTAGTTTTTCAGCTCTAACAGGGTTCATACTTTGAGCTTTACGATTTGTGAATGGCGATTTAGGAATTCTTTAAGCCAGAAGCGACCGGACATTTTCCTTTCTTCATTGAATGGACGTTTAATTTTATTTGTATTGCAAAAATTAAGGAAACATCGGCATAATACTTTCGCAGTTAACGGATAGCCTACTTCAGCTAATACCCTTTTCACACTAGATCTTTAAGACGAGTGAACTTAAAGTTCACCGATGTTTAAGATCGGTATGCTTTTACACTTGATGTTTAAATCTCTGGTGCTGTCATCAGCTACAGTAATTTTGTCCTTAAGTTACCGTCATGAAATTACCAGTTTTGACCTGTCTGCGCAGACGCACATTTTGAATTATTATAAACAATTAAGAATATTTAATTTCATTCTACAATAAAGGCACTACAATAAAGAATATATTACACCTGTATTAACATGTAAGTCGATACATTTTATCTCAATTATTGTAGCTCTGTATTTTATTAAACACATTATTAAAATAAATAATTTTATTATAACAATAAGTATAAACTTCTTATAACGTCGATATAATACAGTATTCTTGTTTATGATAATATAAAATGTTGACAGCACAAATTCAAGTAGTATTTTTTTATAATAGAAATTAAGTTGGTAATGCGGGCGAAGTTTAAGACGCAGATCTCTGTCTTAAACATCGGTCGTGTTTAGACGAGGCCGTACGGTTTCACATTAGCGTTTAAAGATACATTCATTTAAACATCCGATCTTAAAGATCTAGTGTGAAAAGGGTATAAGCGAATTATTCTTCTGCACAAATCTTCTTTCTACACTAAGAACAGCTTTGCGTCCCATGCAACATTTTATGGTTTTATGATCTTTTAAATATCTCTCGGGGTTCTACGAGATACTAAAGACTGATTACTGGCTAAATTAACAGACATGCCAGCTTCAATAGCTGTTAAGGCACGCAGCATATTTTCTTGAGTCCATTTTCCTCTTATTCCTTGATTCCTCTGCTTAGGCATGGTTGTTCGAAAAATAAACCCATGGATAAATTCAAACCAACAATGATTTGTTAATTAAATAGGCCATGTAAGTAAAATATTGCTTAGGGTCTAGCAATACCGCCATGGCGATATAGCAGTATGCGTGGGTTGGCGTTATTGCAGACAGTCACATGATCCACCTGCTTGCTTGTTTACTTTGGTAAACGAATCTTCAAAACAAAACATACCAGCACCACTTGACCCTTCAAACATTACTAGGGTTACCAGACCTGCGTAATTAGTACGGACTGTCCGTATTTTGAAGGTCTTGTTCGGTCATTTTTATTAATTTTCCCCGTGTCTCTTTTATGATAGCAAAATCTGGCAACCCTAAATATTACTATAAAGCAACAACCAACAACAATCGAAAAAATTACTTACCAACAAACACAGTTATTTGCACTGATAGTTTAAAACCATGAGTTTGGCGGTAAAATCTCTGTAGCACAAAATTTTGAGGTTAGGGAGCAGCTAACTTTTGGTTACAAATCATATTTATTGCTAGAAAGGTATTCCTGGTGCCATTTACCGGATTGGGGTAAAGACTGTGGAGATATAGTACCCTGGCTGTATTGTCAACATGGCGGTATTGTATACACCTACCTTACTTAAAATTAATAGAAAATTGTGGCCTATTGTGAAATATAAACTTACGTGCCCAAGAAGCACTGGAATAGTAATCTTCATCATTATTATGGTGAAGAGTTACTGTATATTGCATCTCAAGTTCATGAACTGGAAATAAATATAATTGTACGCCCTCCTCCGGTTCTGATTTTTCTTCATCAATTTCATCATCAGCTGATGAATCACTAGTACAATCTGATGTACTATCATCACTCTTGTTTTCAAACACTTCATCTTCAAAACGTTCGTTATCCGGCTTCATTATAAGGCTAGACTGATAATATATAAATATTAAACTATGAAAACCTCTATAATATCAGTTAAAGCAAGTGTTGTCACACATGTTCAAAATAACTTCTTTAATGTCTCATAATACGACACCACAGATAAAATTACAAAATTAAATGTTTAATCTTAAAAATATGTATTATAATCTAGAGAATATATTTTGGTTTACCAAATAATACTTACTTAATAGTCACGCAAAACTAAAACAATTTTATGAACTCTACGTGAAATTATATCTTCTACACTACTTCCCAATTCCTAACAACTCCTAAATCTAATGCCCTTATTCTGAGCTAAATATGTTAGCTATTACGGTGGTCTTATACTCGGAAACACTGTCTTAGAACACGCATATCTGGACAGATTTGCATCAATACAGCGGTGTTAAAATGTTCAGAATAAGAGTATAAGATTATAAGTTAATAACTAAACTACATTTATCGTAGTTTTGACGGAGAAATATAGAGCGCACTAGTCATACTACTGTAAAACGTAAGGTGATAAAAGAAACAACATAAATATGTTATTAAAATATACAGATGCACCTCGGCTAGCGCATTTTTTGTTAATTTGTGTTATTTTTATCCATAACTAGCCCATAATAATCTATAATCCGATTTACGCAAAATACGAGTAACGAAATGCCTTCTGGAACGGAAGTATTATGTAAGTCGGGGATCGTATAGAAAACATTAGAACATCGGGGACGAACGGTCAGGGGAACAAAATAAATATGTAGAGTGAACGAGAATATTTTATGGTGTGGGTACGTTAATCTCAAATAACCTGCATGATTTATTATTTACATTGCCGGACGACAATAGATCAGTGGTCTCCAATTTTTTTTGATTGCGTACCTACTAATAAATAGCACATAGCCTCGATCAGGCGCGCACACTCTGGGGATCTCACGGGCTTTACTCTCCCCCAACACTAAAAAATATTCTTTTAAGGGACACATTTTTCTTTTAATAACACGTGAGCCCCCCTCCCAAGAATAAATCCAGGGTGCGCGCCTGCTCCCAATATATGGATATACACCTTCTATTTGGTTAGATCTATTCCGTTAGTAAGCTCAATCAATGGTGAATATAGATCCAAAAGGGATTTATGACTCGATATTACATTTTCTTCGCGTGCCCCTAAGTATTGTCTCACGTACCCGCTGGGAGTACACTACTTTTGAGATTACTGCAATAGATGGATACACTATTTTTAATAATTTTTTGGCGCTACATTAATTTATATATCTGTATATTATATTTTTGATGGTGGATTTAAACACTGAAGTGTGTGACTGAACATCTACAAATTTAATATTGTAAGATACGGTACCTAAATATGAATATCTTATTTCCTATTTATTTATTTTACATCGGCCTATTTCTGCAACGAGGCTAATCGCTGATGCCAGGGTGCGAGTTTCTACAACTGGATGAGCGGTGAATGATTGTGATAATGGGAGTAATGTAAACATATTATTCTCGCCCGAATAATATCACCAACGGGGAATCGAACCAGAACCTCACAATTCAGACTGTTTTAACCAGTCAGAACTGCACGATTGGACGAGCTCGGCAACACCGTTGGCTACATATGAAAGTACTTACGCATTTGTTTATATGGGTTGAAACGGTTTCTTATCCAGAGAGTAGCGTGAGGGGAAAAGCGTTTTAAACTCATGAAAATTTTGCTGGCACAGTTAAAATAGTAAGAGTTAAACTGAAGAATTTGCCATAACAACTAGAGGTGTGACCGTAGCGCTGGCACTCATAGCATTGTATCGGGTTGCTGAAGTAGGGCCGACCGTTACAAACATTGTATCCCACCCTTACCGATATTGGACACCTAGTGCTAGCGAAGGACCCTACCATAGAGATCGAAGATTTGCCGTTCACCTTGCGATGAAATTTCCTGCACAAACTCTTCCTCCGTAACATACGCAAGGTCACGATCCATTACGACGCCTTTGGAAGTACATATTCTGTGCCTTATGTGGTTGTACTGAAATACAAAACTCACCAAATTCTTCGCATTTCTGAAGCGTGGATGAAGCCTCAGTTTCGCATTCAATCAGCAATGTACCATCCGACAGTTTTCGCACCGATCTAATACCAGTTGCACACGTTTTTTCCCAGCGTTCGGGCAACAAAGAAGGGGGACATCTCTTTAAAAGACTTATCCTCTTCTTGCACGACAAGAAAACGAGGCACTGGCGCACAAAACTCCACAGTTCTGTCTATCTTCTATGCAGAAGGCCTTACACATCCCTCATCGGAAGACAGAGCATCACGACGAGGTCTCTTGTTTGATTTTATTGCGGAACTCATATGATCATTTTAAGCTAGAATTTACAGGAAGGATAAAGAACGCGTGCTATCGGTTGGTTCAGATTCGACGAATTGAGGAAGTAAATGACAGATTGTCAACCATAGATTGGTTACAGAAAAAAAAAGAATTTAAAAAATATTTTATCGTGCTGGTTGTTAAAGGTTTAGCTGCAAATCCCTGCATGCATCTGTTTGGCTGCACCACCTGCTTTGATCAATTCTACCGGTAATTGGCGATAATTTTCATGTCAATTTATGTAGGTATGTATTTATGAATAAACAACACATCTTAATTTATACGAACATTTTTATTTTTTCTCTGTCGAGAAGTTAAAATAAACTTTTATACAAACAGTAGGTACATTTATAAAATATAAAAGGTTCATAGTCACTCACTTATTTACAAGAATGATAAAAACACACATTTTTATACACACACACAGACACAAATTTTAATTGAAAAAACATTACGAATATATTTGAGTGGTAAAAAAATATTTAGAATTGCCTATACCTCATTTAACACAGATCGTACTAAAGTATGAATTAAAAATATAAAAAGTGTAGGAGTGTAATTTAAAAAGCATGATTCAGCCAAACGATGATGTACCAACCGTTTTGAGATGCCTCTATGGCCTCCACTATTTCACTTTTATTTTATTCGTCGATTATCCAAAATTGTACCATGCAACTGTTGAACAATTTATTTTACGGTTCTGTACGGATCATCTGTCTCTCTGACTATCATCCAAAGCAGGTACGACTAAGTTTAAATTTAGCAGTTTATTTATTTTTTATTGTTCAAAGTAGAGGAGCAGTGTTCATAAACTATTTAGGATTAATGTCTCTCTCTCACTCGAGGGCGCGCGCGTGTGTAAACTAGTCTAGACTAGGGGTTCCCAATCTTTATCACGCATCGATCACTTTGAAGAACTAATCTAATTCCATCGACCCTCTCCCCCCCCCCCCATCATTATATACAAAATGCATTATTAAATAAATTGTTTTCATGTCGATACATTTATTAAGGTTTTAAAACTGGCTGGATTTTTTTGTCGATAATTATTAAGTCTCACTTTTTCACTTTAGATATAATAATAATGAAAAAGAAAATATGCAATTTGTTCATCGACTCCTTTTAAACTTCCATCGACCCCGTTGGGAACCCCTGGTCTTGATAATCAACAGCTAAGTATGTCGATCGCTTTGTTCGCGAAATGTTTTTGTAAACAGTGTTTTTTTTTTTTTTTTTTGTTATAAACAACCTTATTTTTATGTTCAAACTTGCAATAATTTAAATTAATTTACTCCACTTAATTTAAACTACAGGAAAAATATTATTTCTAATGAAGACGTGGCAAGGGAAGTGGCCATTAAAGAACTATGGAACTATGGAATAAACTCTTCGATGCCCGAAGAGTCACCGTAAGTTCTGAGATTGGTAGAACACGGCCCCGAAATAATAGTCTGAATGCTAGGAAACCGCGTAGAGAACCTCAACTTGTAAGACAACACCAATCACGAAAGTTAGGGTTTGCGGAAAGGCATCTGTATTGAAATGAGCAACAATGGGAAGCCGATTTGGTTAGTAAGGTTGAGATAGTTGAATTCGTGTGTGAGGTAAGCGTTTCAATGAATATACCTCAATCAAGGGAAGCTGCCCGTCTTCTACGACAGTCCATTATAGTGTAGGATAGGATAAGTTAGCGAGCCACCACCGCGTCGAGTTAATTACCATTGAAAATCAAACAAGGACCATTGCAAATCACAATGAAGAAGTTATTTTTGGGGTAGTAATACTGTTTCGTCGTTTATCTGGGCAAATTTCATGCTAATTCATGATAAAGCCCGACCTGTTGTGTCTAGATTTATGATCCAATATTTGGAAGAAGCCAGTATTGTTGTAATCGACTGGTCTACACGTCCTCCAGACATTAATCTCATAGTACTAAAGGGGCACTAAAATCAGATGTTGCGACCGACCTCCACCGACTATTGAAGAGCTTTGCTTTGTTGTTAAAGAATAATGGAATGCTGTTCCACAAGAAATCATCCGAAACCTGAATGCCGCGATGAGTTATGGTCAGAGGACGAAATACCTGGTATTAGAGTTGATGTCAAGATGGAAAACAAATAATTTTTACGTTTGTCAAAGGGGTATTTATTTATTTTTTTGATGAAATTTATGGACCGAAATATGATAAATAGAAACTATGAAGTGTAGTATTGTGTATTGAAAAAATTAAACGTGTTCATTGATGAAAAACCTAGCTATCCTGGATTTTTTTCTGACTAAGTATATGACGTAACAAGATATAAGGAACATGATTTTTCTCTGATGTGTTCAGAGACCCATAAGTTCAGCTATATGTATTTTCACCAATAAAAGAAAAAAAAAAAAAAAATTTTATGCTTTTTTATATTGTTAATACCCTTGTGGCCGACACACTACTGTGCCCATTTATACTTCCTTTTCGGGATCCAACAGCCTGCCGTAGATGAAAATTGATGTGCAGGCGACCCAGTGTCTGAGAATACGGTAACCAGATTTTTTTCCAAAATTTATTAATATTTTGAAAAAATATTAATAAATTTTGTGTTCTCTGACGAGACCCCTCACCGAAAATATGGTTTATAAATTAGCTAAAAAGACCAAGCGTCGCTCCAGGTTGGAACACGACGGCGGATTATCTGATAGCTCCGTTAAGTCTACGATGAAGTATCCGGCCACTACGAGGAGGTCCGAAGCGGCGAAATGTTCGATCACTCCAGGGAGGCCCAAAGTGACAAATGAGTCAAAACCGACTACTACCCCGTTTGTAACCGTTACAGAGCTAGCTGAAATCCTACGGGACGGATCGGCTAGCGGACTGGCAAGCGTACCGGCTAACGCAAAGTCCCGTTGGCGCCCATTATCAACTAGAATTCCATCTTAATTCAGCGGCAGTTTGGAGGAGGATCCGGAACGGTTCCTTGCTAGAATGGAGACTTACTTATCAAAAAACGGCGTCGCAGAATGCGACTATTTCGATCATACCCTGGTTAATCTGAAAGGAGTTGTCCGAAGTTGGGTGCAACCACTGGTCGATAAGGACACAGAGTGGCCCATCTTTGAGCAATGTCTACCAGATGCGAAGGTCCTACAAGGTCCCTGAAAATTATGACGAGAGTTCGTATCACGGAAGGCGAAGCTTGAACGGCGGAGCAGCGCGCTCGTACTCGCAGAGCGACCTGCTCCTGGCAAACATGAGTCTAATGAGGCGGGAATATCAATTCGTGCTGAGACAGCAGCGATTTACCCCGTTCACTGACTTGATGAACTTAGTCAGCTTCCTCGACAATCCAAACGCCTAAGCCTCTATTAACGCCAGAAGTTAGCTGCATATAGAACAGAACCCGCAGCGCGAGGTCAATCCACAAGGAGGTGGCCCACCGCGAAAGTGTCGCGACGAACGCCCCTTCGTGCAGTCTACTAGACCATCGCCCCCGTATACAGATTAGTCGCAATATAGATCTTGAGACTCTTGCCGTCCGTCATTGATAGCAAACGATAGCAAGCCGTCTAAACCAAACCCAAACGATACCCAGATAAAAAAATGCGTAAGGGGTTAAGAGGACGAGAGAGAGAGAGAGAGAGAGAGAGAGAGAGAGAGAGAGAGAGAGAGAGAGAGAGAGAGAGAGAGAGAGAGTTAAATAATTGGTAATTATTGCTGTTCTGCGCCATATTGCTGGAAAATTAGATCCTGTCTAGCTACCTGTCGTCCATATATTTGGTTATATAGACATGTTTTTTAAGGGTTTTGTAGGTATGACCAAAACACCATTATAACGTCACTATATGTATTGTTTGTTCGGTAGAAAATATAGACAAATATGAATTTAATGAGAACATAATGAAACCTCTTGAAATGAAAATCAATAAATTTTTGTTCAAATCAATTGCTTTATTTCACAGAGGGAATGTTGATCTAAAAATTTGAAAAAAATCTCAATTATGTACATTGATGGGAACCGAAATAGTTCAACAATAGTTCAACATTTGATCAGATTAGTTTTTCGAAAAATATAATTTTTTGTGACGTTGAAAACATAATTATGGCTTTTTTGTATTTATGACTAAGGCAGTATAAGTCTTCTTTTGAAATTAAAAATATAATAAAAACATTTCAACAGCTGAGAAACAGTAGCGTCCATGTGTGAAAACTTCCATTCAGTGGAGTACCTTCAAGTTTCGCCCCTCTCTCGCGAATATTTTTTTGGGGCTCTTACTTTACTCGTTCATATATATACTCCACCACACAAATACGAGGGTTACCTTTTATGTTTTTACAAACAACCACTAGATGGCAATATTGAAATGTGTCATTACTATATTCGTAAAATTTGACATTGGTTATTGTGAAATCAGTGGCAGCTTAAAAATTGACCGTGTAGTTTGTTGACAGTGGTTTAAAAAAACAAGTTTGTGAAAAAATTGATATTACTCGTGATGGTTTACGTTGGATGATTTTTTATGATTTTAGTAAAGGCCTAATTCAACAACAATGCATAGATTCGCTTCGTTCAACTTATGGTAATGAAGCACCATCAGAAAAGTCTGTTTACAATTGGTTTGCAGAATTTCGTCGTTGTCGTGCGTCCTTCAGTGATGAATCTCGTGAAGGTCGACCAATATCGGTTGTAATTCAAAAAAACATCGATGCTGTGCGCAAAATTATTAAAGATCAGCATGTGACTTACCGTGAGATAGATGCATCCTTTGGCATATCGCAGACTGCAATACATTCGATTCTGCATGAACATTTAGCTGTGAAAAAGATATGTTCCCGATGGAATCCACATAATTTGACAGAAGCTAAAAAAAAGGCTCGTGTTGATTGGTGTACGGGAACGCTAAAAAAATGCAACCCAAGAACTGCAAAATCCGTATACAACGAACATCGTTACAGGTGACGAAACTTGGATTTATTCATATGGACCGGAAACTAAGCAACAATTCACTGTTTAGGTCTTCCAAGATGAACCAAAACTCACAAAAGTTGTTCATTCACGAAGCACCTCCAAGAAAATGATCGCTTGTTTTTTCGGTTGTACTGGACATGTCGCAACCATTCCTTAAAAACAATCAAAAACGTCGCATCATTCTTCATCATGACAATGCAAGCTCCCACACAGCATGTCAAACAATTGATTATTTGGAGAAGAAAAACATTGAATTAATGTCTCATTGGGCAAATCAGGTGAATACGGGTGTATTCACCTGATTTATCCCGTAACGACTTTTTTTTTTGTTCCCCAATGTCAAACAAAAAATGCGTGGACAGCAATTTTCAGCACCTCAAGAAGCTGTTGAAGCCTTCGAAAACCATGTTTTTGAGATACCAACTGCTTTGACGCATGCAGAAGTGTATAAATCTTAATGGCGAATATTTTGAAAATATTTCCAAAAAAAAATTTTTTTCTTAGTTTTTGTAAAAACTGAAAAGGTAGCCCTCGTATAGATATATTTTTAATTAGTTCCCAGATTCGTCATAACAAGTCCAAGATACCACAACTACTTAAAAAAATAATTTATTTCCCCTTTTTCTCAAAGTGCAGCATACAGTGCCTCACAATTGCACAACCATGGGCAAAAAATTTATAAAAAATATATTTTTTATAAATTAGCAATAATATTAGCAAACCGCTTATCACATTGGTTAGCTATAAACTTACCATAATATTTGTTTCTCAAACCGGGACTTTTAAGATTTTGCTCAAAACAGAAAGTACCGCCTTCTACGCTAAGTACGTATGATTGAAAAGGCTAAATAACGGAGTCTCTTGTTTATGCCTACGAAAGCTTAAACATTTCTATATGTAATTATATTCGTAGATTCTTAGAAAATAAATCTGCAAAATATTGTTCATATCGGTCAAAGGATATAGGAGTGTCTAGAGTTTCTTGTTTATGCCTACGAAACCCTAGACATTTCTATATGTAATTATATTTGTAGATTCTAAGATAGTAAATCTATAAATTATTGTTCATATCGGTCAAAGCATACAGGGGTGCCTAGAGTTTCTTGTTGATGCCTACGAAATCCTAGAAATTTCTATATGTAATTATATTCGTAGATTCTTAGAGAATACATCTGCAAAATATTATTCATATCGGTCAAAGGTCATAGCAGTATCTAGAGTTTCTTGTTTATGTCTACGAAATCGGACGAATCATCACGAATCCTCACGAACGGACAAACGGACAGGTCAAGCTCATTATTGCGAAAATGATCAATATCCCGATCATTTTCGTAATATAGATTTATTATATTTTAACGTTGTTCATTCACGATTCCACCATAACACTTATTTACATTAAATCCACACTTACACAAGCAAAATATATTCCCTTGTATATAATTTCACAACATACTCTTGAAAAAAGTGAGGTTTTTAATTTCTTTCTTAATAATTTTGAAATGGTTGCAGAAGAGGATGAAATGAGCAATTTTTAACCTAATTTTTAAGTAGGAAATGGGTCGGCCGAAAGTAGCTGGTCACTTTTTTCCTCATTGTTCCCGACCGCATAGGGGTAGTTTATACTTTTCTAGGAAATCGCAATTTTAGATATTTTGAACATTTTTACGGGCTGAAACGAACAAAATGTACTCTCAGGGTTAGGGGCCAGACCACCGAATACAGACGAGTCCTTTTGAATCTGATTTTCCGTATCTAGTAAGGTAGTTTCTTTTTTCTGTTTTAAATAATCTCTATCATTATAATAGATATATTTATGTATGAAGTAATAAAAACTATTGTTACACATATTAGATAATTCTGCAAAGAGAAAATAAGCCCTTTGTGTGTGTGTTTTTTTAAATATAAATTACTACAAAAACCACTGCACCAGTTGTTTACATTGGTGTAGTGCACACGAGAGAACTCCGAACAATGAAAAATATAGTTGTGGGGGTAGGATAGTGAGCTAGTGACTATCTTGTCTACAAAACCACCATCCTATCCGAACTACACCTCGATTATTAGCGCCAGTTGAATCTCAAGCGTTTATATTAGGATAATGACTATCTTAGTCACTAGCAAGGTAGTTACTACCTCGTTTACTAACCTAATGTAAATGCGTCATCAGGCTTCTTACACACTAAGCGTATTTATGCGGACGTAAATATGTATAAACCGGCGTAAACAAAAACTTAAGATCGTACAAAAAATAGAAGTTACAAAAGGAAGTATGGCGTGCCAGAACATTTTTTCCTGAACATGGTCCGCGAAGAAAAAAATGTTACTGCATGCGGCCCGCGACGTAATAAAGGTTGCCAATCCCTTAGATGACAACGACCCAAATACGTTATCATAAGACGTTATCGGACAGCATTAATGTTCTAAACAGTGGTCGATTAATGAACTTAAAGTAACGGACTTAAAGTATGCTATTGCAGAAATGATATATCTTGATAACCAGCCATTATCATTATTCGGTAGTCGGCCGAATAGAGAATTTGGTGCCGAATATGCCGGATTTCGAATAATGTCGCAACCCTATTAATTTGTGTACTAAAAATAAAAACTTAATTTTGTAAAACTAAATTAACATAGTTTGAGCAAAATTTAAATTAAAAAAAACAGCATTTTTTCTGCGATTTGCTTTGTATCTAAATCTTCATTAAATTAATAAGAAATATATTGAGAAATGGCTTTTTTTCAATTTCAGAAACGTATCTCTCATTTTTAACTATTTGTTATTTGATTTATAAGTAACTATTTCACTACTATAAATGATTTATTCATCTTTGATATCTTAAAAACTACAAACTAAAATAATTGAAACAATAGGTTTAAATAAACCAGCTGTATACGTTTACACAATTAAATCGTTTATCAATTCTACGCAACTTGCATTGCATAACGCAGCGGTTCCCAAACTTTTTTGACCGCGACCCGGTACGAGGTTTTAAAAATTTTCGCGACCCACCTTATGAAAAAAAAAAAAAAATTACAAAACAATTTTTATTTTAAAGCAGTAGCTTTATAGTAATAAAGAGTAATAAATAGTAATAAAGAATAATGTATAGTAATAAAGAGTATAATATAGCAATAAAGAATATAGTATAGTAATAAAGAGCACAAATACACACTATTCTAGTGATTAACTGACGTAAAAAAAAATAATATGTACAAAAAAAATCTTTTTGTTTTTACAATTTTTTTCGTGACCCAGCAAATTTTTTCTGCGACCCACACTTTGGGAAACGCTGGCATAACGTATTCTACCTCGCGTACAATGTCGATTCTCAACTGTTAATTTTTTTAAAAACATTTCTAATTAAAAAAAAAAAAAAAACGTACACTACCCTAGCCATAAATACAAAAAAATAATAATATTATTAGTCATAATTTAGCCCAAAAAACAAAAAATGCAATATAATGAATCAGATCAAAAATTCCTGTTGTACTATTCCGGCTATATTAATGTGCACTACTCAGAATTTTTTCAGATTTTAGAATAACCCCACTATTCCTGGTAAAAATCGTGTTAAAATAAAGAAATGATAACTAAATACTTTGTATTCCTTAACTACGCCTTAAAAGCTTTCCTTTGATACCACACAGTAAATTTTAAAACAATTATTTTTGTCGATATATTTCGAAAAACTTATCTAATCAATAATTCCTGTTGAATTATTCCGGTATACATTAATGTACAATATTCAGCATTTTTTCATATTTTTAGATCAACCGCTTTGGGAAATAAAGTGAAGTCAATAATAAGGGAGATATATGTAGATTTTAGTTTTAGGGTGTCCCCCGTAACTCCCCAAATATTCATCTAATTGAAAAAATGCATTGAACAAAAAATATTTGTTTTCATTTTATAAACAATTTTTGTTGTATATATTTTTTTGTAAAGTAAATAATAAGGGATATATTTTAAGTTTTTTAATAAACAGTTTTAACCCTCAAACAACCTCCTAAAATAATTTTTTTGAAATGCTTTATAGCCTATGTTCGAAGCCTAGTTTTGCTCTACCATCAAACCAAATTACGTGAAAATATGTCCAGCCGTTTTGGCATGAATCTGGGACAGACTAAAATTGTTTTTTTTTGTGGATATTGTCTTATAATCATCTGACACGTGTAGAAATCAAATATGAGGCTGAAAACAAAACATAGCCACCAATTTCATTAATATAGATACGCTCCTTCCGGTTCGCAAGCAAGAGCAGATTTTTTTATAATTTATTTATTTATTTTACATCGGCCTACTTCTGCAACGAGGCTAATCGCCGATGCCATGGGGCGAGCTCCTACGCCTGGATGAGGGGTGAATGATTGTGAAATGAGAGTAATGTAAACATATTATTTTCGCCCGAATAATATCACCGACGAAGAATCGAACTACCAACCGCACAATCCAGACTGTTTTTCACCAGTCCAAACTGCCACGATTTAATGCGCTCGGCCACTCCGTCGGTCAAGCAAGAGCAGAAAGAATCAACTTCTTGACTTAACGATAACACCTCTTTTTGATCACAAAGAAGAAAAAGTAATTATGGGCGACGATTTTAACTGTGTATTACATCAAAAACTCAGTATAAACTCCTTTAATTTTTGTCTCGCGTTACAAGAACTAGTTACTGGCATGCGAATGCACAACGCATAGAACTCTGTTAAAGGCAATAAGTCCGGCTTTACATTCTATCGCTTAAATTCAGCATCACGACTAGATCGATTTTGCTCTATTCCTGATACTCCTAAGAGACAAGATAAAGGATACATAAAGAGTGCCGAGTAAATATCAGACCACTTAAAAGTGCGATGCCAAATTAGGATGGGAAAGCAAGATTTACCCGCAGGTAAAACATAAAATGTAAACTCCACAAAGACATATTACAGTCTGAACATCTCGACTTGCAAACGCTAAGGTCAGAAATAAACTTCTAGAGGAGGACAAATTATCTTTTCCCTAATACACTATACTGGTGGATAAAGAACTTCAAGCCTCAACTATAAAAATACTTGAAATGGAAAACAACTGAAATAATTAGGGCATTAAATCATATAACAAATTTCTTACTGGGTAAACTACAAATTCCTCGAAATCCGATCAGAAATAAACATTATTAAAGCCAAACTACTTACCCTACATAGAAAGCAACTAAGACAAGTCAAATATTACGTCAATTCGTCCATTATACCTTATGAAACCACCTCACTCTACCACATCATAATACTTGAAAAAAGAAAACAACAAAATTCTGTCCAAGAGTTATTTACAGACGAAACGAAAAGAATCAATAATGTAAACGAGATAACCAGAGATCACAAAATTCTTCGCAGAGCTTTATAACCAAGAAAAGCCTACACTACAGAAGATATAGGGTTTGTGCTACGACTGGCCAAAAGTAAAGCCAGAGAAACAAGAAAATCAAATGGATGATTTCCCTGCAGAAGTAAATTACAAGGTCTTGAAAGACAGTCAACCCAACAAATCTCCCGGCCCCAATGGACTCCCCCGCGAAGCTTACATCAAACTATGGCATGTCAAAAATAATGAAGACATAGTAGAAATAATGAACCTACTATTGAGAGGACACGATATACAGTTGAATTGCTTAAAAATGGCTTTATTATTATGATTCCAAAAACTGTCAAGAAGGTGTACACCATGAAGACCTAAGACAGATATATTTTCTTAATGCAGACTATAAGCTCTTCACCAAAGCTTTGAAAAATTGGTTAACATCTCTCCTAGATGAAGTTATAGGAATATATCAGAATTGTGCTGTTCCGGGTAGATTCATTCTAAATGATACATGCGCCATTAGAAACTGCACAGCACGAGCTATTATAGACAATACTCCCGCAAAACGTATATCCTAACATTTTGATCATGCCTCCGACAGAATTGCACACGACTACCTTAATGAAGTGATGAGGAAAATTGGCCTTAAAGATCAAATTATTACTTTTATCTTAAACACCACACAAAAAGCCACTGCATGTCTATTAATACAAAGACGAATAGAATTACGAATAGAAATAAATAACTCAATGAGACAAGGATGCTCTCTGTCTATGTTATTATTTACCTTTGCCTCAGAACTGAAGTTAAGAAAAATTAATAAAATAGGACACTCCAATAAAGGAATATTACATGCTTTCGAAGACGATGTGACAATCTTTGCAAAGCCAAGAGACATACTTAATATCAAGAATACAACAGACAAGTACAATACATGTTCAGATTCCGTTTTAAACGAATTAAAAACTAAATACATTAATTTTTGTATTTCAGACCAACAGAGCTATGCCTGAACAAGATAAACTATGTAAAAATATTAGGTATCGAATTTTACAACACACTAAAATTAACTGTTGAGGAAACATAATCCAAAATCGTGACGGCAATAAGAGCTACAACCTAAGTAACAAATAACGAAACTTAGATATATTACAAAGGACAGTATTCGTTAGTCTATATAGCTTATCTCAATGATGGTAAGTAGCCCAAACTTTACCTTTAAACGTAAAGGTTTACTTTTAAAGGTAAAGTTTGGGCAATCACAGCACATCACAGAAAAATAGCATCAGCAATAAATTGATTCTTATGGTACCGAAAACCATTAAGAATAGCATAACACATTAATCTTTCCAGACAAAGAGGGAGCCCGAACGTCATAAACACACTGCAAAAAGCAAATGCGCTCCTAATTAAAAAGAATAATATCCATTTACTGGGCGAAGGAGATCGAAGCTCTCAAAAATGTCTTTCCCGGTAAATCAACCACAATAACTTACAAAACCCTCCACCAACAAACTAATTCCTACTTAGTTAAATCCCCACGTTAAATCGATCGATATGGAGCCATCTTCCACAAGATTTAACAACATCAACACAAACATAATCCACTTACGAACAGCTCATAAAACACCTTTCATCCCCCAAAATTCAAGTCAATAATCCCAATTTTAATGGCCACAAATATGGATTAATATCAATAACAAAATCATAGGACATATTCAAAAAAGTCCATGGGTGGAAATAGTAAATAACATCTACTCCACCAATAAAAGGTGCAGTCTATCCCAAATATTTAAGCGGAACTAAACGGTATTTTTATTTTCTGAAGTTGTCACAAGCTAACATTTAACAATTGAGTGGAACTTTTGTTAAAAAAATGGTCAAAAGCCTCATTCAATCATTAAAAGTTAATCGATTTAAAAATTTAGTTCCACTTAAACCGAAGAAATAGACTATGAGAAAATTGCCCGAACAGGATTGATACAATAGTACACAAACTAGGAGAATGCATAAAAGCTTATCATATATGGCAGGCTGCTTAAGAAATTCTGCTAACAGTGAGAGAGCATGCTTTCACTGTCAACAATTGTATCACCCCTACTACAACCTAAACTTTATGTGTTATCAGAACATAGTAACATGGATAATTGGGAACACTATAGAATACATTTTAGATCCTGTACACTAAAAACTTTTTCGAAGATTTTTTAAACAAAAAATGACGGGTGATCCCGGATTCAACACGACTGAAATCTTTTTAAAACCACATATAGTTATTATTAGCAAGCCTGTGGCTGCAAGCGTTAAACCGCTTGTACCTGTTATTTGTCCGCTAAGTAAGGGCACGGACGTGAATTCAACTCCTACTTATGTCAAATAATTTGTGTAAAAATATTTATACAAATTACAGGTTCTGCTTAGCCGTCCACAACCGGCTTGAAACTGTAGGTGCCTTTCTGTGTACGCAAAAAAATGGACGCAATACTGACCATATTACTCCTGAATGTACACAGCTTGAAAACATGGTCATGAAACCTGGAAACAGGAGGCCTAGGCTCACCTCGGACTGTCGGGCCAAATATGATGATAGTTATTATTCTGAACGATAAGAAATGTCATATACTGTTGAGTTATATATTGTAAATTGTATATTTATTTAATTTAAAAGACAATAGAGAACCTTAAAATAAATAAATTATATGAAAAAAATAAATAAATAATAATAAAAACTGTGAATGTGATTCATCACAAATATTAATTTAAAATTTTTATGTTTTGTCAAGTTTTTAATCAAATAAAATTTTTGTTTCCATTAACCAGTTTTTTCAATTATCTTTGCTTCTAGCGTTCAAGAATTACCACGGATAACCGGCGTTATACTGTACTTGGAACACTGAGAGATAACATTTGTTATTAAAGGAACTTTATCTTAAAATCGTAACCTTTGGTTATTTGTGTAGAAAAATATTTGAAATCGGCTCTGTCGGTAAGATTTAACACATTTAACACTTAAAAACGCATGTATAACTGTACTGAAAGAACATTGAAAGGACATTTTGAACTTCGTTTGAGATTCTTATATTGATATATTGTTTTGTCAAGAGTTTTTGAGTATTCTGCGTGGTATGTAAAAACAAAATTTCCTCGAAGACAATAATGAAATACCTCAATAAAAAATCTGCAACATTTATTAAATAAATAAATAAATAAATAAAAATAAGAATATTTTCTTTGATATTAATTTAATACGGACACTTTTTGTCTCAAGTAGATGTTATACCCAAGCACGTGCATATTTTTGGGAATGCTTTGTATAAGAAATAATGTATCCAAGATAATAAAAGTTAATAATTAACAAATCTATTAAATATATTAAAAGAGGTAGAGGTGTAAAAAGAATTATAAAAAAAATGCGTAGTCCGGTAGTATCAAATTTTCTCTAAATCTTCGTATATACTATTTAGTGCGTTATGTATCGTTCGGAAGCTTGGTCGTGCTGTCGGTTTACGAGCCCAGCATTGTTTCATTAACTCGTAAATAGGTGCTGGTGTATTGTCAGGACAAGAAAGCATATTTCCTTCTTTTATAAATTTCACAACCTCTTCATGAGTCATTCCATAATACGGTTGGAGGGCGAATGAGAATATTTCCCAGAGGCACACAGCAAAAGCCCAAACATCAGACTCCACTGTATATTTGTTGTACAAAATACTTTCTAAAGGCATCCAGCGTACTGGTATAGCATCATGTTCGTCGCCCTTATAGTAATCCTGTGAAGAAATAATTAATTATGACATCAAATAGCAGCACAATTTGAAAAAAAAGTGTAGGAAATTTTCTCACATTTCACGGTTTCGTAGGTAACGAAGTAAGGGACCACAATTTTTTTACTGCAAAAACGTCATTTTTTTTTTTTCTGAAATAACGTATTTCTGGCACTTTAGGTATAAAGATCTTTCATTTAATGCCTCATTTGAACTTACCACACCCAGAGGGGTTAATCTAAAAATCTAAAAAAATCTGAGTAATTCACATTGATGTTAATCGGAATAGTACAACAGAAATTTTTGTTCTAATTATTTTTTCTGAAGTTGAATTTTTAGTCGTTACGAACTTGATTTGGCAGTTGGATTCATGCGCGACCATCTCGTAATTTAAAACCCTTATAAGTCGTTAGATTAAAAAAAAAAATGCCGTTTTTTACTGCAAAAACGGCATTTTTTTTTTTCTGAAATAATGTATTTCTGGCACTTTAGGTATTAAGATCTTTCATTTAATGCCTCATATGAAATAAAAAAATATAGTTTTCAAAAATTCATAAAATTCGGTTGTGAAATGTTTAATCTAACGACTTATAAGGGTATTCAATTACGAGATGGTCGCGCATGAATCCAACTGCCAAATCAAGTTCGTAACGACTAAAAATTCAACTTCAGATAAAATAATTAGAACAAAAATTTCTGTTGTACTATTCCGATTAACAACAATGTGAATTATTCAGATTTTTTTATATTTTTAGATTAACCCCTCTGGGTGTGGTAAGCGTAGGACAAGATAATTATCGCAATTTTTTTGCAAAAATCGCGTAATAATTTTCTTTTAAAAAATGAAATTTAGCTCGTTAATCCATGTACCAAGAGCTTCCATTTGATACTCCACTCAATTTCAAGCGAAGTGTTTTTTGAAGTTTCAGTATTCTTTTTATATGTGGGCCACAAAACTGTATATGCATGCCAAATTTCAAATCTCTAGGTCTAGTCGTTAGGTCAGAAATTTCTATCAAATAGACAGACACATGAGTGACGGTATAGGGGTTTCTTGATCATACCTACGAAATCCTAAAAATGTGAGGCAGTCTGAAAAGATCGAAAAGTCCTACCTGCAAATATATTTTTTGAGAAAGTCCAAAATCAGCAATCTTCACAACCATATCATCGTTTATTAAACAATTTCTAGTTGCCAAATCTCTATGAACGAATTTTCTGTCGGAAAGATAAACCATTCCAGCTGCCACTTGTCGAGCGATGTTCAATAAGTCGAGATGTGTTAGCTGCACATCTTTAAATACTTCCCGGCCACCTTCACCATCCATACTGCGCACCACATAATTACTCGGAGAACATGATCTAAAAAAATAAATAAAATAAATATTTTTAACTTTTCTTTAGGCTCTTTATGCACTGATGACCAGTCGCTGGAGACGACCGCATAATATCTCTATTCTGAAATAAATGTTTTATGCACCGCCTGACGGCGGTGTTGAAATTCTAGGTCCTAAAATCCCCTGCACGTCTGATACTTTCAAAATATTCATAGATCGAACAATAATGCCGTACGAATGAAAAGGACGACCCATGCAAAGAAAACAGATTTAATCTTAAGAACCTGGAATGCACTAAGACAATATAGATTGGCAGCAGTACATCAGCTCATGGAAGAAATACAGCGATACAACTTGGATATTACTGCAATCCAAGAAACAAGGTGGATCAATGGCGGAACAGCAGAAATTGTTAAATACACCTACTTATTTATACAGTGGAAATTATGTCGAAAAGCATGAACGCAACGTGAACAGGTTTTGTAGTACATGAAATAATGGCACAATCAATATCTGACTTTAAACCTATCAGTGATAGAATATGTTATATTGACTCAAGATGAAAAAAGTTATTTTATTAATATTCTATGCCTGTGTTCCTACATATATTTCTGCTGATATGGATAAGGAAGAGTTACTTAGGAAGTACCCAATAGTGACGTCAAAGACGCAGAAAGTTCAGCCAACGGAGTACGTCTTCTTATTCTCGCAGCAAATACTAATATGACCATTAGCAGCCCCATATTCCCTCATAAAAATATTCACAAAGTGACGTGAAAACACTGACGTAATATAAATAGACACATCATGCTTTATACCTTATCATTATTTGTTATGAAGCCAAGAACCTGCGGTGACGGAAGGGGTATCTACCCCTAGGAGTAAACAAGTTACCTAATTTACATTTATTTTGCTAAGCTACCACTAGGAGAAACGCCAGCGTCATTTTGTGTTTATGATTGTTTTGTTGTGTTCTTTAGAAAAAGAGACTAAATACTAGGATATCCTGACGATATCACGATAGTTAGCACCTCGGAACAAACGCTTGTTGATACTTACAGATCGCTGAAAGACAAATCCAGTGTAATAGGTCTAGAAATTAACCTAGATAGAACTAAATATTTTAAAATGTAGAAATCGGCTAGACTATTCAGATACCACCTTGGGACTACAAATTACAGAAGTCAATAAATTTAAGTATCGTCAATTCTGACAAATATTTATCTGTAGAAAAAGTCAGAATTTTAGCAGCAACCGTATTATTCAAGCGTATTATTCACTCTCTGTTCTCATCAAATCTAATCGCACGTACGGTAGCGAGTGCTGGACACTCCAACAAGAGCAAGATCAGCGCAGCATTTTCGAAAGCAAAATATTGCGTTGAATAGTTATTAATTCTTTCAATAAACCTAACAATTAGTCAAATAATTTTACAGACATTCTTAGATGGTTAAAAATATTATCGTTATATTTTCTTGTTGCGTCATTTAGAAACAAAGTAGACATTCATCTTGAACGTCATTCTTGTAATAAAGGGCGCAATCAATATTTCTTCTTCCCATTCCGGCATTTTTTAAAATGATTATTCAAAAATAACATAGAAACTACTTCCTCGACACCCATTTGAAGACTGTCACAGTGTGACAGTCACACTGACTAAACATAAGTCGTCGCTTTTGTTGCTTGTTCTGGTCTCCTTAAAATTGGTCTTTCAAAGACCTGAACACCGGCGACTGGTCGCAAGCGCGCAAGACGCCTTAGATTTTGCTTTCTTGATTTGTCCTCACCTTAAAAATTCGTTGAGATCACCTTTTCCCATATATTCAAATAATAAACACATCGGTCTTCCAATAGCGCAAACTCCGAGTAGTTTAACGATGTTTGGGTGATCAAATTCAGCCAGCAAACAAGCTTCTCTTTCAAAATCAACTTGTAAATCTTGAGATGCTTCGTCTTTTAGCATTTTAACAGCTACCAATGTGAATTCTTCCCCAGGGACTAGTCCTGGGGCTTTGGCTTGGAACACACGTCCAAAAGCACCTTGTCCTAAATCACGAACATAAATAATATCATTACGAGGAAATTCTAATCTCTCTAATTTTGGATTCAGCTGAGCCCCAGTTCTGAAATATTAAAAAATCAATGAAAAATTATAATAAAACGTGTACAAATAAAGCAAATATGCAAAACTATTTACTTCACTATTTATTGAACAACACTAATTTACATTTCGACTACAACGATATTGTCAGAGTATCACTTTTGAACAGGCGATTCATTCAATAGTGATATTCTGATTCTAGATTAATGTTCAATAAATTGTGAAGTAAAGAATTTTGAATAGTCGTTTTATTTATTTATATATATATATATATATATGCTTGTATATATATATATATACAAGCTCTTTTTAGTATAAAGCTAACTAGTATATACATATAATACAGCGTAGCGATGTTTTACCTGTGGTATGCCATGTTGCTTGGTAACTTGTTCAGATCTATATTAATTTCTTGTGTGTTCGTTGGGTTGTAACCAAATCTGTGTTTTTGTATGCGATGACATAAGAGGAATAACAATAATAATGCAACTATCGCAGCACATCCTATACCAGCTATAGAAAATATAAATGTTGGAGTGAAATACTTCTCCATGGCAACTTTTTTGTCGTTTGTATCAATATCAATGGAAGTAGAATTATCTATAAAAAAAAATAACGTGAAGTGTTAACATACATACATTTCAGGATATCGTAGGTATCTAGCAAGTGAAACATTAGGTGTGTTCGATTTGCACATTTGCAGTTACTGTTTACTGCCGCGTTAAAAAAATCTGTTCATTTGGTCGCAGTAACTGCAAATCTGTTCGATTTGTCGTAATTTACTGCCAGTTTATGACGCTACTGCGAAAAAGTTACAGCTGTTTCTCTTGCGGATTATTTGTTACGGCTGTTACGCTTTAACGCGGCAGTAAACAGTAACTGCAAATGTGCAAATCGAACACACCTATTGTTTTCTTGCACATTTTTTACTGTGATCGCATCGAAATTATTTATTAAAAATCGGAAATTGATTGGTTATCCGTTACTTTGTGATATTCCATATTAAAATAAATAAAAACACTAAATTCTTCTTCTTAATTTATTAGTATCGGTTTAAAGTCAGTCCGCCAGCGCTTAGCAATACGAGGATTGTGTGAGGATGTTAGAGGTTTAGTCTTAAGGTGCCTACAGACGGCGTGGCAAGTCACGACCAATATTTATACTTGTCTAGCTCCGCGGATCGTGTGTATGGGCAACAAGTTACAAGTCACAGCCAACGTAGGCTGGGCTTGCCGCTGGCCGGCGTTCGCTTCTGAGGCCGTATTCTTATCACAAGTCAAAGATTTTTTTATTCTTATCAAGAGTTCGACCAACATCGGTGCAGAGTTGTACATTCATATTATCACCGTACACACGACGCACACACACTTGTCATCACATCAGTCGAGAGTGTTGTGCTCAAAAGGAAAGTTATAACAATTTTGGCGTAATTATGAAGTCTACTTAAAGTTAAAGTTATTTTTTTGTACTTTAAATCTAATTTAAATATCAAAAGCAAGGTCGAAGCTGCGACCATAACCTCACTTTCGCAATGTTCGCTATGTTCGCTTTTCGCCCATATTCGCTATTTTTGTACTTGACCAGCACGGACGCTTTGTCTGTATGGTACGCAAGTACAAGTGTCCGCCAGTGCTACATGTTACGGCCAGCGTCAGAAGTAGCGCTGGCGAACGTTGGCACACCGTCTGTACGCACCTTAATGGACGTTAGGAATTCAGAAATTAAGGAATATATTTTGATGGACGGGTTAGACAGTATACTAGGTACAGAGAGAGGGGCAGGAAGATGTTTGCTTATCTGTTGGTATAAGGTGTTACTTTTGTGAATGTGGTTGGGGCAGGAGAATAGTATGTGATAGATATCAGCGGGTAACCCGCAGCAGCATAAGTTAGAAGGGTTTATATTGATATGGTGAAGATGGAACGAAGTGTGGTTGTGGTTGAAAGGGAGATGAGAAAGGGTAGAAATGTGTTTTTTTTTTTCGGAAGGGGAAGGTTGTTGAACCAAGGGCGGAGTGGTAAAATAGGTTGGAGCGAGAAGCGAAAGCGTCCTTTTTCTTCCACTGAGGAGACGTACTCTTGTTGCCAACATATTCTTAGCTCTCTCTGAACAGCGGGGACTGCTTAAGTTGACGGTACAGCTTGTAGGTGGTCTTGGGAAATTCGCGCCGTCGTTTGCCAATGCGTCGGCGGTTATGTTTCTGGGGATACCGCTAGGACCGGGGATCCAATCCAGACGAACTGTAGTACTGGAGGCCAGGAAAGAGTTAAGGAGCTGTTTTATTCGGAGAGTGACACGGTCGGACTTAAGGAGGATGCCTGTGGTCTCGATTGCTTGAAGGGAACTTACTGAGTCAGTGAGGAGTAATAATATATGTGAACGGTTAAGGGTTTAGATGAGGGAAAGGGCATGCATTATAGCATACTGCTCGGCGGTTATGATGTGTATTGTAGAAGGGAGTTTTCAGGATATGTTAATGTTATGGGAGGGGACATGAATGCCGTAGTCGGTGGATTGGGAACATTTGGATGCGTCAGTATAGATCAAAATGTACTGAGGGTAGGACTTCTGCATAATTGAAAGGAAGTGTGTTTGGAGGGTGCTTTTACCTTTGTCAAGGCCTATATTTGTGAAAATAGGGCGGGAAATGACTTGAGTGTGGTAAGGGGTGAGGTAGAGGAGAGGGTGCTAAGTTTGTTTATGTGGCGGATTTCAGGTTGAAGGTTATTATATTGGAAGCAAAGTAAGGGTTTAGATTTATTGCGGCAATATCTTAGGGTGTCAAGGTTTGCTTCAAGGGTTGCAAGAGGGTTTGAAGGGTTGCGAGGTCTTTTGGGATGATTGAAAGTTTATTAGTGATGACTGCATGATCTGGGGCTTTGGCAGGGGTTGGGTTATTGCGAGAGGAGGGTGAGATGCCCGAGATGTTGGGGAGGTGTCCATTTGGAGCTACGTATAAGCAGTTACTTTTGAGCTTCACAGTCAAAACCGAGAAAGAGGCAGGAGGAGGGAGACTGAGTTTTCGGGCGTGCTGGTGATTTATGAATAGGAGGGCGAGTTTAACTGAGGGCTGGTTCGTTGGTGAGCGACAGGCTGGTCGGTGAGGTCAATGCTGGGGAAGTGTTGGGGTAAGCGGAATGGAGCAGCAGCTGCCGAGGTCATAGAAGCTGGGTTTTTAATAGAAGGAAATAATGTAGCAGCCTCATTGAAGGAGTAATTCCTACTTGCCATACACTCTTTTATTTTCTTCTGCCGTTCTAATTCGGGAAAATCTGCATTCAGAGCATTATGTGTGGTGGAGTCGCAGTGAAGGCATTTTACTACATTTGGTACACTCACGTTGGTTGGGTGCCTCCACAATTTGTGCATCTCTCCGCGCTTTTACATTGTTTAGCGGTGTCCGAAACTCAAGCAGTTAAAACAACGTAAGACCGGTAATACATAAACCGAAACCTCCATATAAACGTAATAGAGTGCTACGAGCGTTCGGAGGGTTGTGCCCAAGAAGTGACGACCACAGTCTGTGTAGGTGTGTACTCTGGAGGGGAAACACCGGGGGCGCTAGTTTTACGGTTCAGACGGCGGACGGACAATAGTTTCCCCCACAGTTTGAACTGTGTAACAGCACTTCGTCTGTTACTGCGGTATCTACTCTCATATTCAAGTAGAGTATCTACTCTCAAATATCATATTGCGAATTTATGATTGGATTTTCGGTAAAGGAGTTGGCGGAATTGAAGTTAAAAAAGATTATGCCCTATCTCTTTTTGTCGAGTTTTGATTATAAATTTGAGGTTTTCGATTTTCTGGGAGTGTAGAAGTTTCCCGATGACAAGGGGGTGGGGCATTTGATATATTTGTATTTTCAGGATTAGGAAGGGGTTGAAGGTATACCGTGAATAGACCGTTATCTTCTTCACTGTATTTAAGGAGAGATTTGAATGGCCTCATAATGCTAGGCTTACCTGCCGGTCCTGGCGGAAGACCAGGGCGCTCCTGGTCCATCTTGGGGTCACTCTATGGCACTATGATATATTAGAGTCTTTGTGGAATTATTAGTTTAAAATATATATTATTCAAAATTGAGCGATTCTAACACTGGTTTACTGCATGTGTAGCACTAACAGGCTTGGACGAGATAACGGACGTATTGCCACCAAGGTAGTTGTTCGAGTAAGAAAAAAAAAAAAAAAAACAGTAAATTGCTATGCAAAAATATCACTGAGCGGTGAGCTATTTTAAACTGGTTTGAAATATTTTAAGTATTTATATAGTTCTATTGTTTTTTATTGAATTTTCGCCGTTATTTATATTCCACAAATATAATTTTATTTTAATTTTTATATTTTTGTTCACCACTTCTCAAGACAAACATTGCACACGTTCTACACTACACACTGGTATATAAACATGTCGGAGAATATCATAATTTTATCAGAATACGTAAGTGCAAAGGCAGCAGCCTTGGTACTAGCAAAACCAAGATCAACCGATCAGCAAAAATAGAGCGATAATAGAACAGTGTGTTTTGTACGTGAGTGTGTTATAGCTGAGCGATCGGTCTGGATCATTGGGATTGCTACGTGTCTGTTATAATATCTGTTTTAATTATGAACTTTGTTTTATGTCATAAATGTGTTTTAATAATGTTTGATTATACGTGTGAGTGATAATTGTTATTTTACCATATTTGAGACGAAATCAGAAGTGGGATTTGCATCCAAAGCCATGAACAATGGAGAGAAATTCGGATGGAACTTGTGCAAAAGATAAGTCAACCTTCTACTAGTAAGCCAATAAATTTACCTGTATGTGATTCAGAAAAAGTGGGCCAAAATACCAAGGCCTGGTGCAATACTACTGATATTTGAGTGCGTGATAATCCAATAAATGGTAGTGCTGTAATGATCGTGTTAAGCAAAGTTTTGCGATGTTCTGCATCTGCATGGCTATCTCAGATAACATTTGAAGGTATGACTTGGGAACAATTTTAAGATTTATTTTAATCAAGATACGACCAAAATGATACCGGTTCTGCTTTTCTTATAAAATTATTGCATGGAAAACCTAAAGGCCTTATTCTGTGCATGCTAGTCAATTTTTAATAGCTTTCATGACACGCTAGCAGAAATCAGATCCAGAAGAAATTAGCAATGGCCTTAGCAATGGCTAATTTAACCGAATTCTATTCTGAAGAAAAACGTCAGTCCGAGAGACCGAAATTCAATTCTTCATCTTCAATTGAGTGTTTCAACTGTGCTAAAATTGGGCATCGTCGACGTAATTGTTGACTCGCCGAGAGGCCGACCAGTTCCGAGAGGTCTTCCAGTTCCGAGAAGTGTTATTGGGGGTTCGTTGCTGCAATTGTAACAAGCCTGGTCGCTACGTCAGCTGTGTCGCAGTGCCGTTTTGAGGAAGGAGCGTGAAACCAAAAGAGTGGAAACCTGCACGGTTAAGTTACCTAGCGATCAACTTGAACATGAAGGTGAGATCTTTCCTTTTGTTTTCGACAACTGGAGCAGAGTGTTCTGTCTTGAAAGAGTAAGTTTCTTTAAAATTTAGCGGTCAAAGATTCCATAACAAAGTCTATTTAGTTGGTATTGGAAAAGATACTGTGTTAGTACAACACAGATTTTATCTTAAGTAATAATAGATGGATATTTGCTTGAAATTAAATTTCATGTTTTGGCTGATAATTATTTAAACAAGGATATTATGATTGGTAGAGAAATTTTAAGTTCTGGTTACTATATTCACTTGACTAATAGTAAAATCTTCCTGGAAAACTGTAGACATATGCATTTTAATAACTAAATCCAAAAATTTGCTTGATTGGAAAAATGAGATAATATTTGAATTAGTTGGTGACGAATGCAATCAGTTACTTACACTGTTACATAATTTTAAAGATTCCTTTATTAAAGATAATTCTGTGACACGTGTTAATACCGTACAAAGATGTCCATACCGAATAAGAGAATGTGAAAAAAGAAATAATTTGCAACAAAATTCAAGATTTATTAGAGGCTAAAATTGTAGACCTAGAATTTCACCGCTTTCAAGCCCTATGATTTTAGTTCAAACGAAAGATGAAACTAGTCGAATGTGTGTTGATTATTGTGAATTAAATTCCAATACAATTTCTGATAAATATGAATTACCAATAATTTCAGGATTAATTGCGCATTTTTAATGTGCAATGTATTTTACAAATTTAGACATGGCAAGCGGGTATTATCAAATTCCCGTTCACAAAGACTCTATTGAGAAAACAATTTTCATTACACCCGAAGGTCAATATGAATATTTGTTGATACTATTTCGGTTTAAAGACCGTTGTGACTGTTTATAAACGAGCGATAATAAAAGCCTTAGGTAGTTTAGTAAACATCCATGCGATAGTGTATGGATGACGTAATGATTTAAACTAAAATTATTTCCGATTGTCTTGCAAAATTAATGATGTACTACAAGCACTTGTTTAATATGGTTTTTCACTAAATTTTAGAAAATGACCGTTTCTAGAAACTCAAATTGAAAATTTGGGTTACGAAATATGTGCAAGCGAAATTAGACCAAGCTAGATCAAAAATACAGAGGGTCTATGAGAGTTATAAAAATCCTTGACGAAAACAGGACCGATGCCCTGTGGCTCAGAGGAGTACGTACAAGCGGATGAGTCCCATGGTAAGGAAAACGCGTCTCCTGAAGATGATGAGGGCTTATACGTGAACCAGATGTAATTTTGTAAGTATTTTTGTGTGTTTGTGGTTATCCCAGGTGAACAGTGGTTCTCTGGATGAGGAGGTGTGTCCTCCGAAAATGTGGTTATTCCAGGTGAACAGTGGTTCTCTGGGTGAGGAGGTGTGTCCTCCGAAAATGTGGTTATTCCAGGTGAACAGTGGTTCTCTGGGTGAGGAGGTGTGTCCTCCGAAAATGTGGTTATTCCAGGTGAACAGTGGTTCTCTGGGTGAGGAGGTGTGTCCTCCGAAAATGTGGTTATTCCAGGTGAACAGTGGTTCTCTGGGTGAGGAGGTGTGTCCTCCGAAAATGTGGTTATTCCAGGTGAACAGTGGTTCTCTGGGTGAGGAGGTGTGTCCTCCGAAAATGTGGTTATTCCAGGTGAACAGTGGTTCTCTGGGTGAGGAGGTGTGTCCTCCGAAAATGTGGTTATTCCAGGTGAACAGTGGTTCTCTGGATGAGGGGGTGTGTCCTCCGAAAATGTGGTTAACCCAGGTGAACAGTGGTTCTCTGGGTGAGGAGGTGTGTCCTCCGAAAATGTGGTTATTCCAGGTGAACAGTGGTTCTCTGGATGAGGGGGTGTGTCCTCCGAAAATGTGGTTATTCCAGGTGAACAGTGGTTCTCTGGATGAGGGGGTGTGTCCTCCGAAAATGTGGTTATCCCAGGTGAACAGTGGTTCTCTGGATGAGGTGGTGTGTCCTCCGAAAATGTGGTTATTCCAGGTGAACAGTGGTTCTCTGGATGAGGGGGTGTGTCCTCCGAAAATGTGGTTATTCCAGGTGAACAGTGGTTCTCTGGATGAGGAGGTGTGTCCTCCGAAACAGTGGTTATCTCAGTTGAACAGTGGTTCTCTGGATGAAGAGGTGTGTCCTCCGAAAATGTAGTTAACCTATGAATAGTAGTTTTCAGGATTAGGGGGTGTGTCCTCCGACCAATAGACGGCGGGGCAGGTGCCCATGAGCTCCTGATGTGTGCCAGTAAGGCTAGGAACAGAGTTGCATACTAGATGTATTCCTGATGCAGGTTGGTAAATCGCTTGAAGTAGAATATAAAAAGTAATTTGAATGTGCGATACTAATTGATTGAGTATCAGTGTTAAGATGAGTCTTCAGTGGAAGATTTCAACTCATTTCTACACTAATGAGTTATTGTATGAGTCAGAAATGGCCGAAGTGGGCACCACTGGGCATGTTTTTAATAAAATGTAACTAATGACACTTATTGTAGTGTATGTTTTTTCAGATAAAGATCGCACAGGGTCGTGCGATAGGTCAGGATGGCCGTGTCGGAGAATATCATAATTTTATCAGAATACGTAAGTGCAAAGGCAGCAGCCTTGGTACTAGCAAAACCAAGATCAACCGATCAGCAAAAATAGAGCGATAATAGAACAGTGTGTTTTGTACGTGAGTGTGTTATAGCTGAGCGATCGGTCTGGATCATTGGGATTGCTACGTGTCTGTTATAATATCTGTTTTAATTATGAACTTTGTTTTATGTCATAAATGTGTTTTAATAATGTAGTAATGATTATATGTGTGAGTGATAATTGTTATTTTACCATATTTGAGACGAAAAACATATAAATTTATAATAAGAAAACAAATCTTTTTTTATTTTATATACTTTTTCGATTGGATTTGTGGTTACCGGAGGTCACCCTCAAACTAAAATCTTGAAATATCTCACTTATTATTTACTTTGTATCAAAAATGTGTAGGAGGAAACATGTTTTTTTTCTTCATTTCAATGCAGTTTTTAATATGATGATTATTTAGGGGGCAAGGGGAGTGTTACTTATAAGGTTAAAATATCTAATCAATCATTTACTTAACAGCAAAAATGACTATGAAAAAAAAAACTATTCGTCTCTGTTAAATGCACTTTTTAATAAGATTTAGATTTGAGGAGGTTTGGGGAGAGTTACCAATAAATGAAGTATCTCGTTTATTATTTACCTTACATTGAAAATATATACAAGACAGGTTTAGAAAGACGAAACGTACGAAGCACAGGCACACCAGCTAGTTACAAAATAAAATTTGAGTTATATAATTTAATAAGAACCTAAGCTTGTTTGTTTTTGTAGAGTGCATGGATTCTAGGTCTAAGAGCTAACACCCACGACAGGTTTTTATCGGGCAAGCTGTTGCGATTTTTTATCCGCATCGAAGAGAACACTTTGTCTGTAATGAGCATGCGCGGACCTCTATTTATTGCCACTTCGGCCAAAAAATCATTTGTCCGTGTTAGCTACTATGATTGACAAACACGCAGTTCCTCTTCAACTGATAAAACACGTTCACTTCTTTTGTTTCTGCAGTAAGAACAAAAAAAAATGAAAGGTAATTCTCGTTACAATACAAAATCCACCACATTTAAACATTCACAATATCGACAACCAATAAATTTAGTAGCATGAAATTTAAACCATTTCATGTCAGTGGGAAGTACTTTTCGAGTTCAGTATTTGAATTTTAAAAACATCGCATAAATATAACCAAATCAGGGTTGCGCGAAACCCTGGCTGGAAAACAGAGTTATATGCCCAACTATTTGGCCACAATTTCTACTGTACAGACAGACACATGCGTCACAATATAAAGGTATCTTGATTATACCTACGAAATCCAAAAAATGAGGTTGAAGAACAGTCGAATCATTAGTATTATTGTTCTTACCACAAACTGGTATATCGCAATGTTGCCATCTAACAGAAGGATCCATTGTGTAGCACCATGGCATGGATTCTTCTCCTCCTGCATTTCTACAGTAGTTCTCTGCATTTTGCACCTCCGGAAATACATTTGGTGGTCTGTCATGGTAATGTGGTTCTTGAACATCCCACTTTTGGCACGCTAATCCTGTTTTGGTTGTATTAACTGTCCCTTGATAAAATCTACCACTGTCCTTAATACATTCGTCTGTAACGAAGGAAATAACATTATAAATGAAATAGTAGATTTCAATTCAAAAGTTAGCAGACCCTAAATGAGTAGTTCCAAGGATTCCAGGAGTCGGCAGAGCCCAGTTTTACAGAACCCAATTAATTATACGTCCTGTGCAGAGTTCTCAACATAACCAAAAGCATTTTACTTACAAGTAATATGTTCAGTCTTCATTTCTGTTAACCGAGCATGTGAACAACTTGGTGTTTCATTTTTAGGGTCAAATCTTGGTAATTTATTACAATCCGGTAATTCAAAATGCCCTCTGGTTTTAAAGAACATGCCCAACTGTTTACGATGTTCTATTAATGCCCAATCATTGTAACAGAATTGTAGTTTGACAGCAATACAATCTTCATAACATAATGGTAGACCCACTGCGCCCTCTTCTGTCAGTATGCATTGGGGAAAGGCGTACATGCATAAGAGTTTCTGAAAGTTAATAAAGCATTGTCATTCAACTACATTTAATGTTAATTATTACAAATATCCACTATTAATTATAAGATTTTTCTATAAAGTTAAAAATTATCTTATTCCTAAAATACAGTAATTTTTTATAATTCTATAAAAATTAATAAGCCTAGAAGAGTTCTTGTAAAAATTTAAAAAGCTATTGCAGTATATAACAAATTTGATCAAAATCGGTTGAGTAGTTTAGCCAATAAGATCCGTGTGGGGCAGGCATCAGCAAGACAGGATTTAAGAGTCAAAAAGTGAAACACATCCTTAAGACTGGCATTACACTATAAAAGATATTTCTAAAAGATCTTTTATACATTTTTTTGTAACTTTCTTTTACAAATCGCAAATAGGCTTTTAATATTAATAGGATTTTAATATTGATATCTTAAATAACAATACAGGAAAAAAACAATTTTTACAGTCCTTCAGTTTAAAAACTACTATTCGAGAACCGACTCGAATTTTCAGAGACACAAAAACGTGCATCGATAATTTTATTCTGCCAACCAGTTTTACTTTTAATGTAGCTGTCAACGATTTTCTTCTTTCAGATCATACCGGCCAAATAATTACTATAAATCTTCCGAATAATAAATCTACACAACCTAAGTATGAGTGTATTCCCGACTACTCCTTTAAAAATATTAGACTTTTTACTGATTTTCTAGCAACAGAAAATTGGGAAACGGTTATAAACCAAGACTGCGTAAATACTGCTTTTGATAATTTTAACAATATTTTAAATTATTTTCACAATATATGTTTCCCAAATAAATGTATTCTACAAGGCAAGAGTAAATCACTACCCTGGATGACAGATGAGGCTAGAGAGCTGCGCAAAAAAGATAGATATATATCGTGAATTATCGCAAAAATATCCCATTTTTAAAGAAACATATACTGCTTGCAATATAAAATACAATAGTTTATTAAAAAACACAAAAATTAACTATCACGACACTTTAATAAATAACTCCGACAATAAAAATAAAAAAATGTGGAATATCATAAATAAAATAAGAAAAAACGGGTTGGATGATTCCGATTTTTCTTCATTAGAAACAGATTTAAAGAATAAAAAAAATATCAGTAACGAAGAGAATCTTGCAGACCTATTCAACAATTATTTTTCTAGCACTGCTAAAAATATGAGTAGTCATTTTGATCAAGACATCGATTATGAGTATATTCATTCATCAATTCCAGTTTCAAATAATTCTTTCTTCCTAGCGCCGGTATCAGAGTTTGACGTATTGGACGCTATATCGAGCTTAAAAAACTCTCATTCCTCGGCGCACGATAATTTTTCAAACCGTCTAACAAAACTTTGTAAAGACCATTTTATAATTCCTCTGACTCATATAATTAATTTATCTTTTGGCCAAGCTACATTTCCCAATAAACTGAAACATACTTTAGTTAAACCAATTTTCAATAAGGGCGATAAGAACAACTTTAATAATTACAGACCTATCAGTTTAATTTCTTCGTTTTCCAAAATCATAGAATTAATTGTCAATAAACAACTGTTATCTTTCCTTTCTACTTTCAATTTACTTTCGCCTACTCAACATGGATTCTTAAAAAACATATCTGTGGACACTGCTCTTTTCAATTTTACAACAGATATTCTCAACTCGATAGATCATGGAAACTTGGCTCTGGGAATTTTTGTGGATTTAAGTAAAGCATTTGATTGTGTCGACCACACAATTCTTCTGGCTAAAATGGAACGATACGGCATACGAGGTCAATCTCTGAACTGGTTCAACTCATACCTAACTGATAGATCTCAATATACTCGAGTGGACACCCGAAACAACAATTGGTGTTCTAAAAATAAATCATTAGATCTAGGAGTTCCCCAGGGAAGCGTTCTTGGTCCCACTCTATTCCTCATTTACTCCAATGACCTTCCAAATCACTTTAGAAATATCCACAATTTAACTTTAACATCTTTTGCTGATGATAACAACTTCCTCGTTAAATGTAACCCATCCGATCTAAATACCTCCTTTGAAAATGTCATGTTTAAAATTGACACATGGTCAACTAAAAATAAACTAACATTAAATGTCAATAAAACCGCATGTGTCATTTTCAAATCAATCCAGAACAAAATTGACATCCCGGAATCCCTTTCCTACAATAGCCAGATTATTTCCATCACTGGAAAAACTAAATTGCTGGGCATTACACTAGATGAGAATATGAAGTGGACTGCTCATATCGATAATCTTGGTCAAAGACTTAGCTCCTGCCTATATGCCCTTAGATTTATTAAAACTCAATGCAGCAAAACAGTATTAAGAAGTCTCTATTTTTCTTGCTTCCATTCTCATTTAAAATTTAACATTATAAACTGGGGAAAATCCAGTGACTGGAAACGTATTTTTAGACTCCAAAAATCCGCGATAAGAATCATAGATTCAATAAAATATAGAGACTCTTGTAAAAATTCATTTAAATTCTTAGAAATACTTACCATGCCATCAGAATATATATTATCTTTGTGCGTTTTTACACATAAAAACAAGCATTTATTTTCAGCCAGGTCTCATTCATACAGTACGCGAAATAAACAAAAACTTTTACCTGCTATCCACACTACTTCGAGCTACCAGAAAGGAGCTTATTACAATTGTTGTAAATTTTATAATGCACTTCCTGACGTTATAAAAAACATTACTAATTTTAATAAATTTAAGAATCAAGTAAAGCACCACCTTATTGAAAAATCTATCTACGATGTCAATGATTTTATCAATTAACAGATCTTATTTTATGTTCATTTTTTATATTATTACTATTTCTCTGTGACTACTATTCACATATGTATGTGACACAATATTGTATATTCAATTGTAATGTATTGTATATGTATGTGAAAGTGAACTAAAATTATTATTATTATAATTATTATTAATTATTATAGGCTTATTATATTGTTGCACAAGTTTTATGAAAGATAAGTATGAAAAATGGACGATAACCGCACTCTTAACTTGCGAGGCGGCGATTGGTGCAATAATGCATTTAGTGCTGAAAAAAATCTACCCAAAAATTTTAGCAAAGGATGGCATGCCGCAGGCTTATGGATTTACTTTTCAAGTTGTTTCCCATTTGCAAAAAGATAAACGAAAGATAAACACTGGGAAAGTTAGGTTAAGTTTAATTCATTTGTATAAACACGATCTAAATTATGAAATGTAGTAATGATGTACGTTGTACTGTTGCGGGCACTGCTGATTTTTCTTATGACTTTTTCCACCGCTGATCTACCTCTAGGTGTTCATACTGCACCCAGGAGGACCTTTACAGAACGGTTTACACCGTTTGCACGGGGTAAAATCGCTAAAACCGCGACTTCCACCGATTTTAGATCGCGAGCTCTACTATTGGCTAATGAGATAGCCAAGCAAATATAACCAGTGAAAACATATAAAGGAAGGGCTTCTAGCTAGCAGAACTCATTCGTTCCAGTAACTTCAACAGAAGAACAACTACCACACCAGTCAACAGGACTCATCATTAACATCATCAGGCAGCATCAACATCATCCGCTGTCCTCTATGGCTGAACAGACTCAGTTTGCTGTCCCCTATGGCAAGCTGAGCTGCGGGAACGATTCGCTCGTTCCGTAGGTACGCTGACCTATTTGGCGCACCCCGACACGGATACGGCGACCGTCGTCAACCCAGCCCGCTGTGGAATTTGGCAGGTTGTGCAGAGAATTCATAAAGTCACACGCCGGTTAGAGGTCGGACTTCTTCAGCGTTCTCATCGCTGCTGCCAACATCGCGACGTCCCGGCTGGATGCCAAGACGCCTTCGCCTGCGAGACACCCAAACACCAACGCCACCCGCAGCGCCGCCATCACCAGTGGCCACATCACCACGTCCCCTTTGACTTGATGCCAAACGGACGTCATCACCGCCAGGCGCTGAGCAGCGCCTGGCGGAGCAGCCCGAGCCAGCAGCTGCGCTGATGAACTGTTGGCCGCCCTATTGCCGCCTACCCGTTGCTGCCGTCGCGAGGCCGCCTCCACGTCCTGCAACCAAACCACGCCGTAGGGATACCCGCCGACTGAGCTAGACAGACACAGGTGAGGCATCCCTCTGCGGAGCAAGGCATACCTACCCGCAATAGTACTTTTAAGTAAATAAATATTGTTATTTAGGTAATTATCTTAATTTTTTCTGTCAAATATTGGATATTTAAAACTACATTTATCGTTTATCATTTTGATGGTATTTGCAGTTATTCGATACGCATCTAGTCTTTTGTTTCTATTTTTGTAAGCTGAATGTTGAGGGTTATATAACACTTCACAACGCTCATATTCCGTAATCACCAATTTAGTTGTTGAAACATACAAGTAAACCTTACTTGCACCATATTGTTTTCAAACTGATATATCTTTTATCAAAGTTAAGGGTGCGCACAACCGTACAGTTTCCTATACAAGACTAACAACCTGACATAAAATTAGTAACAATCTACACATCAAAATTTTCAGCGAATTTTTATCTACCTAATAGGATATTTTTAATTGTCAAAAGAACTGTCATGCAATTGTAAATAAACAACTTGCGTTATAGACGCCATCTTGTAAACCATTTGACGCATATTTGTGTACCATGCGGCAAATTGTAGCTAAAGCTTCATTCTACAAATATGTTTGGAGATAATTAGTTCTATTGTGAAAATTACTTATAGTTATTGTACTTGGTAATCTACTTTTGCCGCCACCTCGAATCTGCCGCGGTTTTCAACATAGGTACGGCATATAAAAATGTTTCATTTTATGTAAAGAATACATGTACCAACTAGCATTTCATTATCATCAAGTATAATATTTTTCGACGAAGGCTCTAAACTATAAACAATCATGTCGAAAAAAATGTTAACGTATTATTTGAAAATTTCTACACAAAACTATATAAATATAAAAATTATTTGAAACCCACAAATATATTTAAAAAATTACAGAACATTGTTGTGTAATACTTATTATTAAGTTATTTAGCAATAACATTTTTACAATAATTTTTTCTACAATAAAAAATATGCTATTAGATAGATAAAAATTCTGTGCAAAATTTGATGTATAGACTGTCACTAATTTTATTTCAGATTGTTAGTTTTGTATAAGAAACTAATAATCTCTGGGGGTTGTACGTAGCGTTAACAGTAGATTATTATCATTTATAAAATATGTTTTATAAAAGATGGGCTATTACACCATCATATATTTCATCAAATTTATTTTATAATAGTTATTTGTGTACCATAGCCAAAAAGATCTTTTTAGGTACTAGATGATAAAAAAAGAACTGTTTTTGATATGGTCGCCCAAAAATATCTTTTACAAAAAAAATTTATAGTGTAATGATTGCCGTTTTACTCGAACACAACGTTAATAAATGTAAAGAACGCGCGTTCTTTGGTAGTGCGAATAAGTCACTCCATACCCAGATGGGCCAAGAACTCAACAAGCACACAGTACGCCAATGCCAGTGTGATTATAAATATACAACATATTAATTCATACTAGGTGACGGAAACTTTGCAATTTTGGTCATTCCTACAAGTATAAAAAAAAAAAACATATTTGAATATCCAACTAGTCAGGTCTGGTTCAGGAGCCGTATGTTACCTATCTCTGGTCTAGGACAACAATTTTTGACTAGACTATGGTCCGTTACAGTTTCACTGAATTAGTGGACCACTCATTTTTTTTTTTTAAATTTCCGCGCAACCAATGATTTTTGGTTTACCCTTAGGTTGCGGGTCTACAGCCATTTTCTCGGCCACGGTTTCACTTTTTTGTCCAGGTGTTTTGGTGGACACACTGGATTCTTTTTTGACTGTTTGGTTCTCACTGGTATCCAGTGAGAACCAACGGTTCCCTTATCACTTACCGTCTCCTTTTCGGGAGTGGCTAATGAGGAATTTATAGAAGCGACCATGTTCTGGCCGCTTCCCGTTTGTAGAGAAGACTGTGGGTCCTTCTCCTTAGGTGGTGGGGAGAACTGAGGTTGAGTGCGTTCTCCTCTTGGTTTGGGGGATTCAGACCCGTTTCCCCAGATTGTGGGGTCTGAATTTTGACATCTGGGACCAATACCAACACTTTTTCACTACCAGCACTTAGCACGACTGTCCCTGGCTTTGCAACTGTACGGCGAGACACTGTCTCTGTCTGCGTCTGGAAGCTTGTTGTTCGTTTTGCCGCTACTTGTGCGAAGGATTTCTCAAAAGTAACCGGCGCAGTCACCTTGTATTTCTTCTTGGCGTCACAATAAGGTATTCTATCTTGTGTTTTAATAATCTGTACTGCCTTCTCTTCCAAGTACGTTGGGTTCACGCAAAAGGCCGCGTTTGGACAGGTAACGTTACACACGTTGTATCCCACCCTTACCGATTTTCGACACCTAGTGCCAGTGAAGGATACCACCATTGAAATAGAAGGCTTGCCATTCCGGGGTTTAAGTTTCTTGCATTCCATGACACCTTGCGATGCCATTTCCTGCACGAATTCATCCTCCGTAACGTAAGCAAGATCAGGATCTGTTATGATGCCTTTTGAAGTATTCAGTGCCTTATGTGGCTGAACCGAAATACGGTAATCGTCGAATACTTCGCATTTCTGCAGCATTGATGAAGTGGCAATATCTGCTTCTACCAGCAGTGTGCCGTTTGACAATTTACGTACTGACTTAACACCAGTTGGACACGCTTTTCTCAAAGTTCGAACAACAAAGAAAGGGAACATCTCTTTAAAAGATTTGCCTTTTTCTTGCACCCTCACGAGATATCGTGGTACTGGTGCACAATATTCCACATTTATCTCTGCTTTTTTAGCAGCAGGCTTCCACATCCCTCGTCGGATTACTGAACATCCCAATGAGGTCTCTTGTTTAATTTTTTACGGAATTTACTCTCAACTTTGGCGGAATTTAAAGAAATTGTATCCCTCCGGGTAGTCGCCGTACCCGTATAAAAGGTTTCATCACCCTGCCAAGCCCACCCACCAGGGAGCTCACACCGGGGACGTTGGCCGCAAACCGGCTCATTGCACCAGGAAGGTCAGGGTGATATAGCATCGGAGGAAGCAGTCACAGGCTGCTCCGCCCGCTCGAGAACCAAGAGTAGCCTACTCTGCAACCTTGCGAGCTACAGCCGCTCCCACAGACCCCCGAATACTTGTCTAGTGGCACAGCATTACCCCGGCATCCACGATACAGTAGTGGACCCACTCTATCCATGAACTGTGACACCAGCCGACTGACTGAGTTGACCAGACTCAGCCTCGCGTTTTGCCAAATCTAAGGCCAAAGAAGGCCTTTTGGAATATTACTCTCCGCGGACAGCAGACTCCCTCAACCGACCAGGATCCTCTTCTTCAGCGTTACGGGTTTCCACGCACGGCAAACACGTGGGTAGAAATTTAAGTGGGAGATAAAAGAGACTACAGATAAGCCTATTCTCACAATCGGCTTCTCTGAACTGTCTGCTCCCAAATGATTCAGGGTACGTGGGATTATCAGGCCCAAAAGCTCGATAAGGGCAGGTGTTCCGACCATTATGAACTTCCCTTGCTTGATTGAGGGTACGCGGGATCATCAGGCCCGAAAGCTTGACAAATAGCCAGGTGTTATGGCCATTATGAACTTCCCCTGCGGGAGATTGCTTAAAGTCATGATCGATATAATATAATATAATAAATATTTTAAATCAAAATTCAAATGTATTTCCTATATCGTATACATTTATATATTATTTTTTAGAATTTCGTTCTTTGATTCGCATTTAGGTGAAATATTGAAAATTCTAAAATCGGGCGAAAATAACATAGATACATAGATATTTAAAAAAAAAAAAAAGATAAATTTGCGCCGTCCATATAATAATAGTTATAAGACCGTCTTTTACTAGTTATATTATACTAAAATCGATCCATTATGCCGCCCTTTTTATGAGCCACCCGTGTGCCCGCGCGCACACCCTGAACAAACAAACGCGGCAGCCCTGGCAAAAAGGCTGGGCGTAGAGAGTTGAAAATTGGCATGCGTATTAAGGGTCTTTGACCCGCACATCTAAAATACACAGAAAATACATCGTGAAAAAAATATAAACAAGTATGTATTTAACGAAATGAATATTTTATTAAATTTGAGTAGGATATCAAAAGAAGCTTTTTGAGACGTATATGAACAAGTGAAAATTATTTTTGAAAAAAAAAATATTTTTACTCGAGTTTCGCCAAAAAGTACAGGAATGATGTATTAGTGGGAATAGAATAGTTCAAGAAAATTTTTTTATCTGATGTTTCATTTGGAACAAGGTCCTGAAGATAAAACTAAAATAAATGAATTTAGCATATGAATGAGCGATTTAAAAATGTTTTAATAATACGATATTAGTTGTGACTCTTCACATTTATAATCAACTAGCTGAGTACCCGTGCTTCGCTACGGTATATTGACGATTTACCATCATCGTGCAATTATTATAAGTCATGGTTCTCTATAGATCACATTGCTGACTCTCTCGTCAGCTGTAGATTCACCCCGTTAGAGGCTCATTAGTGTAATAGTCTGTTTGTTTCTAAACATGTGCATGGGTAACTTTTATAAGCAAAAACCTAGTCGATATTCGATATCCCATCTGTCCTAAGAGATGTTGAAGTATCCGTGAAAAAACATTTTACTCCTTTTCACCCCATAGGGGTCGAAAAATCCTTTTTTAGTAGGTTCTTACGTCATATCGAGAAATGTACTCTTGGAATTTCTTATTTCTAATAAAAAATTCTAATTTACCCTTTAGGAATGAAATTTAAAATACTATCAGAACACTATCGAAAGATTTTAAAAAGTCACCTATATGCCAGAAAGAAATGTTCTAACTCAAGAAGCACAGGAGATATAAGGGGTTCGATGCTTACGTTATGAAAGAAATATTTCCCGGAATTACATGTATCTAATCAAAAATATACCTATTTACCCCTTTATAGATAAAAACAAAAACGTTTAAAAGACTTTCTAAAGATTAGAAAAAAAAAAATTATAGGCCAAAAAGGAATGTTATAACTCTACAAACAAAGAAGTTACGAAACATTATATAACTCGCCCTGATTTAATGTAGATTCGCCACGTTAAGTGTTGATTGCAGCAAAATCCTAAATTACATTTTTATACATGCGTACGGGTAACCATAGTAAGTAATAAGAAAGTCGTTATTTCATCAAGAGATATTAAGAAATCCGTTTTTACCCCCTAGGGGTCGAATTTCGGGAAATCTCTTCTTAGTGGTTCCCTACGTCATGGAAGAAATATAGTCCCCGAATTTCAATTGTCTACTAAAAAATACAACACAGAGAGAAGATACAAAGGGTTCTATAATTCACCCCGAATCTAGAATCGCCCCTTTAGGTTGATGATTAGAGCAAAATCCTGAATTTAATTTTTAAACATATATACGGATAACATTGTAGACAAAATCTTAATCAATATATCATTGGACCTAAGAGATAATGAAGAATCCGAGGAAAAACATTTTATCACTTTTCATCCCGTAGGGGTCGAATTTCGAAAAATTCCATATAAGTGGATGCTTGCGACATGGATGGAATATGTTTCCTGAATTTCATATCTCTATGTCAAGGGACGTTCTTTCGAATAAAAAATATCAATTTACCCATTTAGGGATGAAATTTAAAAAAAAATTCGAAATGCTTTCTAAATATTTTATGGTAAATAGAAAATTATGTACCAAAATGAAATGTTATAACTCAGGAAATACAAAGGTTTCTATAATTCACCCCAAATGTAGATTCACGGCTTTAGGGGTTGATAAGGGCAAAATCCTGAATTACTGTTTTAAAAATTTATATGGTTAACCTTTATAATCAAAAACCAAGTTAATATCTCATTGATCCTAAGGTATATTGAGGAATCCTTCAAAGCACATTTTACCCCTTAGGACTCGAATTTCGAAAAATCTCTTCTTAGTGGGTGCTTACATCACGGAAGGAATATACCCGAATTTCATGTCTCTATATCCAAGGGAAGTTCTGTCGAATAAAAATACCAATTTACCCCTTTAGAGGTGAAATTTTAAAAAACTGTCAAAACTGTTTCGAGATATTTGAAAAAGACACCGGTGTGCCAAAAAGGAATGTTATAACTCAATAAACACAGGAAATACGACGGGTTTTATAATTCACCCCAATTATAGATTTACCCCTTTAGGGGTTGATTAGGAAAGAATGCAAAAATAAGTTTTTCGGCATTTGTATGGGTAATCTTCATAAGCAAAAGCCAAGTCGATATCTTATTGGTCCTAAGAGATATTAAGGATACCTTGATATCACATTTCACCCAGTTTCACTCCTTAGGGGTTGAATTTCGAAAAATCCCGTCTTAGTGGGTACTTACGTCATACAGGGAATATACTTTACAAATATCATGTATCTTATCCAGAGGACGTTCTATCGAGTAAAAAATACCCATTTATCCCTTTAGGGGTGACATTTTTAAAAACTGTCAAAACTATTTCGAGATATTTTAAAAAGACACCGATATGCCAAAAAGGAATGTTATAACTCAATAAACACAGGAAATACGAAGGGTTGTATAATTCACCCCGATTGTAGATTCACCCCCATTGGGATTGATTTGGACAAAATCCTGAAATAAGTTTTTCGGCATTTGTATGGGTAATCTTTGTAAGCAAAATCCAAGACGATAACTTATTGGTCCTAAGAAGTATTGAGGAGTCCTTGAAATCACATTTCACCCTGTTTCACTCCTTAGGGGTTGAATTTCGAAAAATCCCGTCTTAGTGGGTGTTTATGTCATGGAAGGAATATACTTTACGAATTTTATTTATATATGTCCAAGGGATGTTCAATCGAATAAAAAATACCCATTTACCCATTTAGGGTGAAATTTTAAAAACTGTTAAATCAATTTCGAGATATTTTAAAGACACATATATGCCAAAAGGAATTTTATAACTCAACAAACACAGGATATATGACGGGTTGTATAATTTACCCTGTTCGGAAATTTACCCCTTTAGGGGTTGATTAGAACAAAATCCTGAAATGAGTTTTTTAACATTTATATGGATAACTTTATAAGCAAAAACCAAGGCGATATATTATTGGACCTATGAGATATTGAGGAATCCGTGAAAACACATTTTACCCCTTTTCACCCCTTAGGGGTTGAATTTCCAAAAACCATTTCTTAGGGGGTTGTTAAGTCATAAAAGTGATATACTCCCCGAATTTTATGTTTCTCTGTCTAGACGACATTCTATCGAATAAAAAATACCAATTTACCCCTTTAGGGGTGAAATAGAAAAATGATCAAAACACTTTTTAAATATTTTAAAAAGACACCTATATGCCAAAAAGAAATGTTATAACACAACAAACACAGAAGATGCGAAGGGTTCTATAATTCATCCTGATTGAATATCTACGATTCATCCCTTTAGGGTTGATTAGGACAAAATCCTGAAATAAGTTTTTTGGTATTTGTGTGGGTAATCCTAGTAAGCAAAATATAAGTCGATATTCCATCGGCCCTAAGAGATATTAAGGAATCCGTGAAATCACATTTTACCCCTTTTCACCCCTTAGGAGTTGAATTTCGAAAAATCCCGTCTTAGTTTATGCTCACCTCATGGAGGGAATATACTTTGCGGATGTTATGTATCTATGTCCAAGGGATGTTCTATCAAATAAAAAATATCCTTTTACCCCTTTAGGGGTGAAATTTTGGAAAACTGTCAAAATTATATCGAGATATTTTAAAAAGACATCTATATGCCAAATAGGAATTTTATAACTCAACAAACACAGAAAATACGTCGGGCTCTATAATTCTCCCTGATTGTAGATTCACCCCTTTAGGGGTTGATTAGTACAAAATCCTCAAAAATAAGTTTTTCAACATTTATGTGGGTAGTCTTTGTAAGCAAAAGCAAGGCGATATATTATTGACCTAAAAGATATTGAGGAATCCGTTAAAACACATTTCACCCCTTTTCACCCCTGAGAGGTCGGATTTCGACAAATCATTTCTTAGGGGGTTCTTAAGTCATAAAAGGGATATACTCCCCGAATTTTATGTTTCTTTGTCTAGATGACATTCTATCGAATAAAAAATACCAATTTACCCCTTTAGGGGTGAAATTTAAAAAAACGGTCAAAACACTTTCTAAATATTTTAATAAGACACCTGTAAGCCAAAAATAAATGTTATAACACAATAAACCCAGAAGATGCGAAGGGTTCTATAATTCACCCTTATTGTAGATTCACCCCTTTAGGGGTCGATTAGGACAAAATCCTGAAATAAGTTTTTTAATATTTACATGGGTAATCTTTGTAAGCAAAAACCAAGTCGATATCTTATTAGACCTAAAAGATATTAAGGAAACCGTGAAGCCACATTTTACCCCTTTTAACCTCCTTTTCACCCACTTAGAGGATGAGTTTCGAAAAATCCGTTCTTAGTGGGTGCTTACGTCATGGAGGGAATATACTCGCCGAATTTCATGATTGTAGGTTCAGTGGTTTGGGCTGGGCGTTGATTATGAGTAGGTAGCTTAGTTACGATTTTATATATATAGATAATAATTGTTAGAAAATCACCCACGTACCGGAAAATCATTTTTGCGTGCCATAACAGGCACGCGCGTCTCTGGTTTTTCATCACTTCAACTGAGACTATTTTCATATTTTCAACTGAGACTTTTCCAAAATCTTGGCATTTTTCATAAATATAAACAGAATTAACAATGGATTTGAAATACTCTTATCTTGATGCTCCTAATCAAAAAGCAATTGTTGACAGAAGTAATTCCGATTGTTTTCAAATATAAATATTTTTTCTATGTATAAGGTAACTGTTTATTTATTTTTAGTTACTTATAAATATATCATCCTTCACAATCATAATAAGTAGTCAACTTTTTTTTTGTAAACTGGTAAAAACGTTCCAAATTGTTTATTAAATTACGTCTGTCTTATTCACATGTCGTTTACGAGGACCAAGCGGCGATTCAAAAATTCAGACAAAGTATATTACCTATTTTTTCTTCAGACATTATACCCAGGCCCAAAGCTGTATATGACCCTCAGAGACTACAAGTTTCTTATACATAACTAACAATTCAAATTTTGCCGCATTTTTATTTATCTAATAGGATATTTTTAATTGTAGAAAAAAATGTTGTAAAAATGTTATTGCTCAATTATATAAAAATAGGTATCAGACATTAATGTTCTGTAATTTTTAAATATATTTGTAAGTTTCAAATAACTTTTATATTTATAAAATTTTCTGTAGAAATTCTTTTATTTATTTTTTTGTAAACTCGTATCTATATTCAAATAATACGTCAACGCTTTTTTCGACTTGATTATTCATAGTTTAGAACTTTCGTTGAAAAATATTATACTTTATGATAGTGGAATGCCACTTGGTACACGTGATCTTTACGAAAATTATGGTTTGTATAAGAAACTCTGGACAACTTTACGGTTGTGATAAGATACCTATTAGTTACCTCAAGAAATTTCAGAATTTTCACTAGACCCCCGTCATAATTTGAATTCTTGAGTTTCTCCCTCCCCGTAAAAAATAATTAATTAATATATATCTCATTAATTTCATTTAAAATTGAAGAATACAATTTAAAGAAACTAATAATTACTAAAAATATAAATAAAATTTCTAAAAATCAGTTTCAGTAATTCATTTAAGTATAATAACCTTGTTTAGAACTGTAAGAAAAAAACTGTAGAAAGTGATACAAGAATGAGTTAGAAAAGAATTATAAACTAGTGGGCGGTTACTATAAGTACATTTTATTGCTAACAAATTCCTTCCACTGCCACCAGTGGCAACACAATTCGCCGTTTTATTGCAAATATTTTGCCACCTCCTTCCCACTTTTGCTACGAGCTCTTGAGGTCGTAGCGTTGGTGGGAAGATAATTTTCGAGCTAAAATATTGTTTTGGTTAATCTAAAAAGTTTGTTTGAAAGATTTTGACAACAACGAATTTGTAAAATTGCTTCAAAGGTGAAGACATTCATTCTAAAATGTGATTTTAATGTTATAATAATAACATAATATCATAATTTTTAATTTTTGTAATATGATCATTACACATGCTAAAACACAATTTTAATTATAAATAATAAGACTGTATCTTTTCTTCAATTCTTTTATTAGTTAATTATTACACGTTAAACAGACTTAAAATAACCAATACTTACTTCTGAATTATATACTTAGGGACTTAGGCATTTTGGCCCAATTAAGCGGCTGCTCTAATTAAGCGAATTTCACATAAAATTAAACAATGCATATTTTTCATTCAATCATTTTATTTTATAAACTCTTGGACAAAACTATAAATTACATATAACCAAAAAATATAAACTTTTAAGAAAAAATAATAATAAATTCCAAAATAAAATAATAAATAGGTACAAACAATTTAATTCTGTATTTTAGTCTGTCTTTTGTTTTTGTAACATTTCACTTCTACAAAATCAGCACAGGTAATCAGTGCGGATGTAGGGCTCCCTTCATTTCCTTCCTGAATAAAATAACGCTGTAATATTAAACTCTTTGTACATATTTTTTCTTGAGAATATGTGTAACATAATATGTACTGTGATCTTAATTTTACTGTCCCAATTAAGCGGAATGTTGTCCCAATTAAACATGTTAATTTACTGTTGGTACCTTGGTTTGGTTTCTGTTCTTTGAGATTTGGCCCAAATAAGCGGCTGCCGCAATTAAGCGGTGGCCCAATTAAGCGGAATCGTCTGTACTACCATGCAATTTTTCTAAGTCGATAGAAGTTATTGATAGCAAATAATATGACAGCTCTTTGATCCATTTTGTATAATTATTTTATGGTTAAGGTGAATTATCAAAGTGACAGTTCCGACCTTGAACGCTTCAAACGACAAACGATTCTTGATCGTTTTTTTGCACACCTTCTTCTGGCTAAACTTTCGCAACTCGGTTGAAAGCAATAAAACGTACTTTATATAACTACATACAAAATATTCTTCCGACTCTAAAATGCCGATCACAGCACTATCTGTGGTATAAACTCGAAATAAAAAATAACATTGGTGAGATATAAACTACGAGTTTCTTATACATTATTTGAATATAAAATAAACAATCATATCGGAAAAAATATTGACGTATTGTTTAAACATTTCTCCACCTAGCTATCTAAACTTAAGAGTTATTTGAAGCTCACAAATATATTTAAAAAAATACAGAAACTTGTTGCTTGATGCTTATAATTAAAGCTATTGAGCGATAACATTTTTATAACAAATTTGTTTAAAATTAAAAATATCCTATCAGATAGGGTAAAATCGCTGCAAAATATGATGAATAATTAGTATTAATTGTACTTCGGGTATGTTAGTCTTGTATAAGAAACTAAAAATCTATAGGATAGTGCGCCGCCTAAACTCTTTGAGGCATAGCAGAGTTAAAAGTATCCCACCTTTTTGATAAGTAAATATGCACAGTGGGATATTTTTTATACAACGTAGAAAAATTACAAGTGCCAACAGAACAAAGGTTTAAAAGTAATCCCTCCTATTCAAACTAATTAGTAATTTCACCAACAGTTGTCACACTGGTATTTATTTGAGTAATCAACTTTAAACTTGTCAGTATAGGTTTCACTGACAATGACGAAATTTTCATCCCAAATTAAAAAAAAAAAAAAAAGTCGGGATGTTTAAGTTCCACCCTATAACTAAAAACTTGAATGACTTTTTATTTATTTTTGTGTTTCTTTTGTAATTTTACTTCCTTATTAGTTAAAATAAACCAAATTTGTTAAAATTTATTTTAAAAAAATCTGTGCAATATAATAATAATAATAATAATAATAAACTTTATCGTAGGCGAAGTTTCAGCCAGGGCTGGTCTTCCAACTTAACCTTTTTCATCGTGTAAATTAGAGATGGGTCGTTCATGAACGAACCGGCTCACTGAGCCGGCTCAGTACACTGACCGAAGTGACACGGTTCACCAAATTGAAATGAGCCGGCTCACGGCTCACTGTATAGTTTCAAGTTTCAAGGATACGATTGGTCGGGCGATTGTGAACTGTGACCGGAGTGATCCGGATCTGGATCGATGTCATGTTGAACTTCGCGAGAACTTGGCTTGTAATGTATTATCATAAAGTGTATTTTGTCATCAATTTGTAGGGCACTTTATTTGAAACTAATAGGGTTAGTCTGTATTTTCTTACAACCATACTATATAAAAATATTAAAAATATTGCCCAAATCCCAGATGTCCGATTTATAAGGGCAATAAACATCGCCATAAACTTAACACATCTGGTTTAAAATACAGTAGCTACATAAAGTGAATTGCTTGTTTCAAAAATGTTAGATAAGAGTCGGGGCTAGCGACGTTCTACCTACGACCGGACGACCGGCAACTGACTGGCCTGTGTCTCGGGATCATGTTTAAAAGAACCGGCGCTAAGCAAGAGTCGGCTCTAAGCGACGTTCTACCTCTAAGCTCTAAGCGACGTTCTACCGAACGACCGACCGACCTGTGTCTCGGGATCATGTTTACAAGAACCGGCTCTGAGCAAGAGTCGGTTATAAGCGACATTCTACCTACGACCGAATGACCGACCGACCTGCGTCTCGGGATCATGTTTACAAGAACCGGCTCTGAGCAAGAGTCGGTTCTAAGCGACATTCTACCTACGACCGAATGACCGACCGACCTGCGTCTCGGGATCATGTTTACAGTTCATATATTGCAAGAATCGGCTCTAAGCAAGAGCCGGGTGTAAACGACGTTCTACCTACGACCGAACAACCGACCGACCTGTGTCTCGGGATCATATTTACAGTTTATATATTGCAAGAACCGGCTCTAAGCGACTTTCTACCTACGAACTAACGACCGTCCTGTGTTTCGGAGACATGTTTACTTAACCGGATCACTGAGCCGGATCAATGAACCGGCTCAACAAACTGAACGACCTCCACTGATCCGGTTCCGCAAACTGAGCCGAAATTCCCATCTCTAGTGTAAATACAATAATACATTTTTTATATATAAATTACATTCTTATATTTTATATAAATTAGCATAAGAAGTTTAGCGAACTTTAATTCAGCGAAATTCAGTAGACGTGCGGGTGAAAATATATGACCTGGGAGAATAAAAAGTATCTCCGCGAAACAGGATTACTTGGTGTGATTTCTTGTCTGCAACCATGTTTTATATTTTACTTTGAAAGATTGCACAGAGATAGATTTTAGGCACTTGGGTATTTGATTATACATAGATGGGGCGCAATAGGAAAAGGAACGCTCGAAAAATGAACTTTTGTGGGCTGGAACTTCTAGGCTATAGAAGTCCCTAAGAGTAAGGCTATGAAGGGAAGTTCTCGAAACTAGTTTGCAGCTTAAATAGGTAGGCGTTTGATTGATTACTAATTTATGAATAAACGAAGCAAAGTGTAAATTTCGACGCTGTTCCATAGTTAGCCAATTTAATGAACTCAACCCTTTGGACGTCGGAGTTCTACTACGAAGTGACAGTACAAATCTTACACAGTAGTTTTGAATTTTTTGCATTCTGAGTTTGTCAACGTGAGTGATACAGGTTTTTTTATTTTCTAAAATTCCGTGCCTCAAAGAGTTAAAGTACATAGTTTGGATGAAAAACTCTAAATCTGAATCTATTTCAGCTGTTGTTTGAAGAGGTAATAACAAAAATGATATAAACTGTTTAAAAAGAAAGTGATTTGGAGAATTCCATGCTCTTTTTAAAGATTTACTTCTAAACAAGATTTTTTTCCAATATTTGCACCAGGTTCCTTCAAATAGGTTAGCACAATTCCGCCTGCCATCGCACACTGTGCTCACAATGCGCCCCGTCAACAATTTGCGATAAAATGTGTGTTAGCGACCCGTGCGTATTTTTGTATTGTAGTGCGATGCGCTGCGATCCGTCCTAATGTGCGCGAGCCTCTAATATCAAATGCGCACTTTCAATAACTTATTTGAACCACCAAAAAATACATATAACCTAAAACAAATAACTTGATCATTAAATATTAGTGTGCTGTTCGCAACCACTGTAGCACCTATCTATCCCCTATATATTTGTATAATATAATTTTTCTAAATATTTAATTTCTGGAGACAATTTTAAAAGGTTGATCGTGCAATAAAAATAATATACCACAATTATGTTTTTTAAATATTTTTTGATGTTTTTAACAGGTTGACTGCCATAGAAAATTACTTAAAAATGTTCAAGGAGCCAAGTTGAATATAAATGTTATGTTGGTCTAGAAACATGGTTCAAGGGTTTGTTTTTATATTTTTGTTTAATTAACCAATATTTTTGCAAAAATCGTTTAGCGGTTGTAAACATCCGCCCGGGCACAGGCACATAAACAAGTGTACTACCACATTTTTGCTAATCAACCAAATTTTTGCCTGGATTGCTTCAACCAAACACACAAATGAAGAGTTCTTTTCTCTTTTCGAAGAATTGATTTAAGTTTACTATTAGTTCAGTATTTATAGTATGATAATATTGTAAAGAATTTATATTTAATGTATTCTTACACCTAAGTAATAAAAGAATTTGAATTTCAGCTTTTGATTTAAAATATTTGAAAATTCCCACTTGCTTAGAACTTTTGTATGCCACAGCGGTCGTTCAACGTCCTTAAACCAATTTTATGCACGACCGCTGGCATAATATTCAGGAAAATAATTCATAGTATTCTAGCGGTTGTATACGACCGCTCGGGTATACGGGGAAATACTAGCCGGCGGTCGTATACGACCTCTTGGCAGTCAACCTGTTAAATATGCTAAAAGTGTTTATGCATGTATTTAAATATTGTTTGGTTTGAGTATACTTCAATAAAGTACATATATATATTGAAAAATATTCAAAGAGTTTTTGTATGTTTTTAAATATTGTTTAATTTTAGTTTACTTTAAATATTAGAAATATGTAAACGTGTAGTTTCAAATTCGATCCCCATAGGTCGCGCAGCCTGATGTCGCTCATGTCCGGATTTGTTAAGTTTGATATTAATTTAAATAATTATTTTTTAACTTTTAAAATTCCTTTCACATTACGATCATAATGATATATATTGGCGTATTTTTTATTTAAGATAAAATATGTTTTTAATGTGAACTTTTCAATACTTCGTTTCAATACAATACAATAAATCGTTTTAGCGCAAACTACAAATAAAATAGTGCTCAATGTAATATTTTTAATTAAAATAGATATATTTAATTAATGCTAAATATTCATTATTTTAATGCATAAATTACTCGTTTTAGAGCACAAAGTATTAGCACATACCTTTTTAAATAATTCCCAGTTAAATTGTACTCACAAATAAAATATGCATGCTTCGAATGCAATATAAAAATCAAGATATACTGAAACAAATATTTACTTAATTTAAGTAAGCTAAAGGGTACAAAAAATTTGTAATTTTTGCCACAATATAAATTCAGAGACCAAAAAAAGTATAAAAATACAATGTGGTCAGCATATAATATAATATGTATAATAAATACTGTAGCAAACATATTTTCATTGCAGATATAAATTGCAAAAGAATGAAAATTTGAGGGTATCAGCGATATACACATTATAATGATGATTTTGGCCACTTGTTAGGTAGGTACCTTAATTTTCATATGATCATATCTCAAAAACTCGAAAATATCGTCAATCTTGAGATCGTAAATGGCCTAGATTTACATTTTATAACGCCAATTCTGGTCAATCATTAGGCACCTTAATATCGGGTTGCTAACGTAAGAGTTTTCTCTAACTCAAGTTAAAATCATTTGTTTTTATATATTACAACATACAAAAACAAATGATTTTAACTCGAGTTAGGGATAATTCTTACTTTAGCAACCGGCCATAAGTCATTCTTTTTTTAGAGGGAACGAGTTTTTGTTCTCAGTTTGGAATTTTATAAATTTGATCCCTTATGACATTGGTTCTTAAACATTTTAAATGACCCTAATATAAAATATGAAAAATTCAAGGCACCCTGTTCTCATTTCTTCACATTATATCCATATTTCTTCAGTTTGAGAAACCGGCACCCAGTTTGAGAACTACTGCCTTACGATATAATTCTTATTTCATAATTATTTGGTCCGAGTAATATACAAAAATTAGTATTATTATCACAACTTGCAATATTTTAAATGTAATTAATTTATGATTAAAAATAAAGCGTTAACACAGATAGCTTAAAAGAAGAGAACAAGGAAATACTATAAATTTAAAACTAAATTTTAAAGACTAATAATTTGAATAATTAATAAAGCAGTTATCTGCAATATTCTTACATCCTCTAGATTTTTAAATTTAACCTTCAGTATCATTAAACTGGAAGTTAATGTTTGTAACGTGATACACAAATATGAATTTAATCTTAACATATTATTATCAGTAAAAATCTTACTTTAGCAGCGCTCTGGCAAGGTTCTTTTAGCTGCGAAATCATTTCTTCCCAAAGTCCTTTCGTAATATTTTCATTTAACAATCCACCAGTGCTCGGAAACCATACTTGTCTTGTGCCTCGATAGTTCTTACAAATTTTACCTCCATAGGGGGCGCACATCCCCTTCTCTTCATTTTGCGCTCTTATACATATAATTAAATAAAACACAAACACTAGTATAGAAAATGAATACATTTTGTTATTTTTAAACACATTATCCACATGTTCGAAAATACATTTTCTTTAAAATGCTTCGGCGTTTCAATTTATTGTTTATTTTTATCAAAATTTAACTGTCAAATAGTAATTAACACTTGATTTATTAGTGTTATTTTCTAAACAGTTTTTATAATTAACTTCAAAAATATATTTCTATAATACACTGTTTTTGTTTTAATTGTGGGTTCGTAGTTTTGTGTAGAAATGTCGTATAATATTCTGCATTTTGTACGCTACACAAACGTAATCGCGCAAGAAACAACCATCAAGATCCCCTACATTTTTCCGCGTGACTGTACCTGCACGATCAGTGGCGTGCAGCATTATATTCAAATGACGTAACTCGAGTTTATTGAGAAGTGACATTACCGTTGGCGGCGCTGTAATTCATGGCAAAATGGCTGAATTGTCTAGTATTCAGCTGTCAATATGCTAACAGGGAACAGGTTTATTTAAGCACAGTACATTTTTATTTTATGAAAATGTATCTATCGACGTTCTAACAAAAAATGAACACCAGAACATATGTAATAATTTCAAACAGTACTACAGTCGCGTAGTACAATATTTGACCACCAGACTGCGTATCCGAGCGTGTCACTTCTCAATACCCTGATCGAAATGCAGAAATAGTAATAAAATAACGTGAAAGATTGAAGTCGCTACCCTAGGTACGTTCGGCATAAGCTAATAATCAACACATTCTGCATAATTTACACATTTACACAAGAATCTTGTTTAAATTATGCAGAATGTGTAGATTATTAGCTTATGCCGAACGCACCTAGGGTAGCGACTTCAATCTTTCACGTTATTTTATTACTATTTATGCATTTCGATCAGGGTATTGAGAAGTGACACGCTCGGATACGCAGTCTAGTGGTCAAATATTGTACTACGCGACTGTAGTACTTTATTTTACACATTTACACAAGAATCTTGTGTAATTTATGCAGAATGTGTAGATTATTAGCTTATGCCGAACGCACCTAGGGTAACGACTTCAATCTTTCACGTTATTTTATTACTATTTCTGCATTTCGATCAGGGTATTGAGAAGTGACACGCTCGGATACGCAATCTGGTGGTCAAATATTGTACTACGCGACTGTAGTACTTTATTTTACACATTTACACAAGAATCTTGTGTAAGTTATGCAGAATGTGTAGATTATTAGCTTATGCCGAACGCACCTCCTATTGGCTGTCGCATAAAATTAAGGGCTCAACAGCCAACGAACGTCAAGAGTTCGACAAAATTGTCACGTGAACATGGCATGATTCCTACTTTTTGATTCCGAACAGAGTAATGAGAATAGACCATATTAGTAACTACGTCACAAAATGGGATTCATTGCTGCGGCCTCGCGGTTGGTTTCCTTTTATTTGTATTTACCATGTTGTTTTTTTGTTAAATTGTATTTTGGAAATATAAATTAAGTTTTCAAAGTAAGAGAATGCTTTACATCAAAACTACAAGTCAATATTTATTTATTAAAATTCTTATTTTATACATTATAATTTAATATGTCATTATTTTTGCAGAACAATATTATTTTGCAGGTTAATTTTGAAAATTTTACGTTAATAATCGTTATTATGGCAAGTAACATAGGGGAAACTTCCTAAGCGCCCTGACATCTGGTGGCAATTTGCAGAAGATACGAAAGTGACATTGTTTTGTTTTGTTCAATGGAGAAATACGTGTTTTTTTTGTTGTTTGCGTTTTATTTTTGTAAATCTTGAAAAAAAAACAATCAATTTTATTGTGTCCGCAATGTAAATCGTGAATATGGAAGAATCCCTCTTAAGCATTCCATAATTTACCTAAATCGAAAAAATATATAAATTGCAACGACGTTTGGAGGCAGAGAGAAAGTGCATCGTAGGTTTTTATGGACTTAAAAACTAAATATGAGCAAAACTCCAAGCTCATGCTTGCATGTTTGTTCGTTACATTTTATGAAAAGTGATTTTTTATGCCCAAGAAAAGACTGAAAAAAAGCATTTACCTCACCCAAAATTTGCCTACATCATCAGTTGATATATTAAAAGGCCCTTCTACTTTTTCACACAGAGATATTAATTTTTACTAATATATTTACCATATTTTTTGTTTTTATTATATTGACAGACAGTCAAAAATAATTAAAAATACAATGAAAAACTAAAAATTTCTTTGAAATTTCTTTAGAATAGTATATTATTACATATCTTGTAAATCGTAGATTACCTTTAAATAAAAAAAAAAAGCTCGGAAAACAGGAAAAATACAAGTCGTGTTCATTTTCACCATGTAAACAAATACACGAGTAACAGTTTGATGTCGCTTTCGAGTTAAAGTCACTGGATTATACAAAGTAGCGCAAGCCTTTGAAGAAGCCGACAGACCCCCAGGGTTTGATTGGCAACATTGCTTCCCCTATTAAGCAAACTAAAGCAGCAATTTTTACGTTCTTAAGTTTGCGTCTGCGCTGTCACATCTCTCTTTCTCGCTCTAATTTAATAACCTCGTTTGTCAGCGGTTTGAATATTTAAGGTTAAGTTTCATTTAAATTTATATATTATATCCATTTTATTAAATAAAAATAAAAAAAAAAAATAATTGAAATTGTATCACAATTTTTATTATAGTGCATCTTTGATTAAAAAAATCGTTAAAATTACAATGTTTAAAATAAAAATTTTGGTAGTACTAGTTTCTTATTTTTTTACTGTTGGAATCACTGAAAATCATTTGTGTTGGCGACATTTTTAGCCCCAGTATGGCCGCCGTTGAGCTACTTTGTATAATCTATAGTGCGTTCGAAGGTGAGTTTGCAGTACGGGGCATATGGAGTAGTTCTTTTCCATACTCTCTAATACCCTTTTCACACTAGATCTTTAAGATCGGATGTTTAAGTGAATGGATCTTTAAACGCTAATGTGAAACCGTACGGCCTCGTCTAAACACGACCGATGTTTAAGACAGATCTGCGTCTTAAACTTCGCCCGCATTGCCAACTTAATTCCCGTTATAAAAAAATGCTCCTTGAATTTGTGCTTCTCTTCTTTTATCTATGTTCAGCTGTTATCATTTTATATATCGAGGTTATGAGAAAATTATTTGCGTTATTATTTAAATAAATATAAAAAATAAACTTCTCCTAACCTCGATATACAAAATAATGACAGAATAAATTCAAACGATATGAAATTATGTTGGCAATACATACTAGCTTTACATGGAGAGTTCTTCTTCAAATTAAACATCAGGTGTGAAAGCAAACCGGTATTAAACATCGATGAAGTTTAAGTTCAATCGTCTTAAAGATCTAGTGTGAAAAGGGTATATTGGGTTTACATAATGACGCTATCCTTTTCTAGCTTGTCGACGTTGCCAGCTCTGAAATGCGCTGATCTGTGAAGACGCAGCATTCTACAAATGCTCATTTGTTTTTGTTGAGTGTTATTTTGAGTTTTATAAGAGCTGATTTTTGTAAATCATACAAGTTTTTTATATTATTATAATTGACACATTTGACACTTTTACAATATTTGGCAACAGGGGTACGTTCCAAAACTTAAATCTTGGAGTTCGAGTTTACTCATACCCTTTTCACACTAGATCTTTAAGACGATTGAACTTAAACTTCATCGCTGTTTAATATCGGTTTGCTTTCACACTTGATGTTTAATTTGAAGAAGAAATCTCCATGTAAAGCTAGTATGTATTGCCAACATAATTTTATATCGTTTGAATTTATTCTGTCATTATTTTGTATATCGAGGTTAGGAGAAGTTTATTTTTTATATTTATTTAAATAATAACGCAAATAATCTTCTCATAACCTCGATATATAAAATGATAACAGCTGAACATAGATAAAAGAAGAGAAGCACAAATTCAAGGAGTATTTTTTTATAATGGGAATTAAGTTGGCAATGCGGGCGAAGTTTAAGACGCAGATCTCTGTCTTAAACATCGGTCGTGTTTAGACGAGGCCGTACGGTTTCACATTAGCGTTTAAAGATCCATTCACTTAAACATCCGATCTTAAAGATCTAGTGTGAAAAGGGTATCAAAGATAATGTGGTCATGTGATCAGGTTTTGGAACGGCGATGTTAAGGTTAGGAGTGCTTATATGAAAATTCCCGCTAAAATATTGTCAACACGACATATTATTTTAAATAATTATTAATACAAAAAAAAAATATCTTTAAATAGTGATGCATAAAAAGATGAGGGAAGTATGTATTATTGCTGCTGATTTGAGTCAACAACTGTTCAACAACGTTAATCTATTAACGGTAATTTTAATAAATATTTACAAACTATTGTATCATAAATACCAATCTATAATTAAATAAAATATTTTCTTTTTATTTCAGAATCTTGAATTTCTGTTAGTTTTTTCCATAATTCCTGTTTTCCATAATTAATATCTGTTAATTTCGATATGTCAAAACTTACATTACATGCGTACGCATTCTGCGCATGGGAGTAAATATTACCCACCTTGCAAGCAGAGTTAAAAGAGTAAACTCTAGTGTTAACTCAAACCGGAAACTCGAATGTTTTGGAACGATCTTACTAAACTTAGAGTTAAATTTAGAGTAAACTCCATAGGTTTTGGAACGTACCCCAGCGCTCCCATTTGCCATAAGAGCTATACTGCAAACTTACCTTTGAACGCAGTATTGACATCTGACACTACCGATAGAGGCGCTACAGAATTTTACATCATGGCTGACTTTGGTAGGATATTTTTGACAGGTTCAATGGTATCTTCATGTGATATTTATTGAAATTAATTTATTATTCAATATGAGGGTTGCGTTAAATGAATTTTTCAGTTTTCTCAGTGCCCAAGTAACTTCTAGGGTTATAATTGAAGGCAATAAGGCTATTTTGCCACGTTTCGGAACACGATGAAAACTTAGGTCTCTATCACGACCTACTTTTGCATTGCAAAGATAAACACAACAATTCACGTTGCATTTAATTTTTTCTTGCAATTTTAAAGATATTTTTTTAAAAACTTGCTATGAAAACAACAGTAAACAAACTCGACTATCCTACAACCGTCAGTTTCTCAAAATCTCACTAGAGACGCTTCAGTTATTGTCAGTTGACAATAGTGACTTTATTTCAGAGATGGGCGTCTACGCGTAAACTTGAATTTTTTACGTCTACGTGTAAATTTACCGTAGACAGCGTAGAGAAGTGTAGACATGTAGAATCTAGCGTAGAGTAATAAAAAATGAGGCTATGTAACGTTTAAAAAAATAAAGACCGCCAGTTTTAAGCAGAAGAAGCAGTAAAGAACTCAAATTTCATATTTTTGACAGCTTCCTGATTAAAACAAATACTAACTTCTAATTTTAATTTTACTTTAGTAGTTCATACAGACAGAAACCAAGTAATTTATATTGTCCACAACAACATACGATTTGTGAGATAACATTTTTGGGCACTATTCTACTTTAGCAAACCCACCTAACTGCGCATGCGTTCAGTGTTGGCAATACTAAAATGTAATATTTCAATTTTAATAATTTAAATTTAATATATATCAATTTATTAACTGAGTTTATTTATAAGATATAAAGAAATAAGAAATATTATTTTATTTTCTACTGTAATTATAGTTTTAACATATAAATGAAGTTTAAATTTAATATAATATTATTTATTTCAATTTTTTTCTGTTGTAGTTATCATCTATTGAATTCATATTTTTTTAAATTTTAATTTAGGTGGACAGTGAACTAACACCCTACACCACTATGTTATACACGCATGCACAATGATACACAATTTTAACTGGGCTAATATGAGGGAAAATAAAGTACTATGCACCTAAATACAAGGTGATTAGGTTAGGTTTAGTTAGTAAAAATCTAGGACAACAAAAGCCGAAAGGTTCAAAGTAAGCTTACTTTACAAAATAAAAGTACAGAATTACATCCTATACCACCATTTTTACAAATTCCTTTAAGCTTATTTCGAACTTTTCGACGTCTGCTGTCCTAGACTTTTACTAATTAAACCTAACCTAATTTTTTACCTTACCCAGTTTTTAGGTGCACAGTACTTTATTTTCCCCCATATTAGTCCAATTAAAATTGTGTATCATTGTACATGCATTTATAATAAAGAAGTGGTGTAGGATGCCAAATTATGGACCCCCTTTTTTTACTCTTTAATCAGCTGTGAAAGTATTATTATTATTTATTATTAAATACCGCCATATTTATTTAATTAGATTTATTTAACTGAAAGTTAAGCATTATTATATAAATAATTTTAATTCTATTGTGATTTTAGTTTAAATTTACTTGTTTTAATTTTACTGTAGTTGGCAACATCGCCTGGTGGGTTTGCTAAAGTAGAATAGTACCCATTTTTGGAAACAATATATGTAATTAGAACTACATAAAATTGAAATAAACATAAACATTAAAGTAAACTATTTAAACTATTACCATTCTATTATTTCAAATATTACATTTAAACGTACTGCGCATGTACAGTTTACATTCTACATTCGACACGTAAACAAAGGCATATTCTAATTGACATGTTTACGCGTGTAATCTACATTAGTCTACATCATGTATTCTACGCGCCCATCACTGCTTTATTTCGTGTTCCAGCTTTGCCGCATATGGCGCTGCGATCTTAAAAAGTTTACACTGTAAACTTTACAGTGACTGTAGGTCTGTTCGTTTGTGTTGCCCAACCTACACTGAACTACACCGGCTTGGGTCAAGAGTGCTACAAAAAAAAAAAAAAAATTAAGTTGGGAACACTGAATTTTTGCCAACTGTAATGAGAAGTTACTAGTTACTAGAAGTTATCCCTATTACACGATAACAATGATGAAATTATTGATTTTATTATAATTTTAGTTCCATAAAATTCCAATATAGTACTCTTATAACACATATAATATCATTCCATTTCCTACAGTAGTACTACTATATTTTTAACGATTACCTTCAAATAATAAATTTTAGTTCTACAGATTTTGCCTCTACAATGTTACCACTAGATAAAAGTGAAATGTTTTTCCACTTTTTTTTTGTAATATTGTCGTAATGCACGCAAAATAGCGCGCACTACAAATTAAAATCTGTTTTTATTATACACTAATTTATAATTAAATACTTTAATTGAACATATAAGTAAGAACATATTGATCTATGAAATACGTTTCTATTATTGTAAAGCGAATAATACTTGGAATTTGAGAGAAATCAGTGATTCTTAAACTCTGGTCCGCGGGTAAAGGTCTTTAAGTGATTAAATTTGTTTTATATTGGAACTAGAAACTGTACAACTGCGGATTGAATGTACCTGAATGATATTAATTATAAAAAGGAAATTAGGAAATATGTAAATCCATTATATTTAAAATAACATACATACAGCGACTTGAAAAACAGGATAGTCTCCATACAAATTATATTTAACCAGAACTGTAAAATAATGATTATTTTTGTAATCAACTATTTGTGGAAAACCATTACTCATATAACCGCAATCAGAAATTTGATTGAAATTACCTAAATAAACAGAATAAAAAATTCTTGATACAATTAGAAATATTCAAAAAGTAATCAAATCTTTACAAAACTATGTTAAAATTTGGAATTTTTCATATTCTCAAAATATTTAGGTCTACGACCAACATCGCTCTTAATTTTCGCTTCCCTCGAAATAAAACATTCATATAAATAATAATCAATACACTTTATTATTCTAAAAAAACATAAACTTTTTCTTACATTAATCTTCACAAAATATTACAATGTAAAAATATATTTAACATACAGGTTTATTATTTGAAAACATTTATCGTACGTATATGCAGGGCATATATTCAAAATAATAAACCAGTTAGATAAAAAAAATAAATAAAACACTAAAAAATCTGACCAGAAAAAAAAAATTAACTGTAGTTGTAGCCCTAATTATTTTAATAATTATCATACAATTTGTTGATTTTTAAAAATTGTTGATGTGGTCATTTGCCAAAAGTAGAAACTAAATCTTTTTCTGTACCTGTTATCCCACTATTCATTTTAACAACCAGTATGGAAGTATTTCAATATTTTAAGAACTGATATGCTCGTACCGGTTGAATATTGTCACTGCATATATTTAAGTATTTATTACAATATATATAGCTTAACACAATGGTATGCAAATTTTTGTGACAGAATGTCATGACAATGTTTATTTAATAATTTAAAATAAAAATACGCCGTTAACCTGCCAAAATTAAGGTAAGCTTAGAATTGCAATAAGGCGTTTACGAAAACTCTACCGGTAGATACCGGGAACATCAACTGTGTTCGAAAACAAGTTCGGTGAAGGTGTATAAGCATGTAGCTGTTTACCGACCAGTAGATTTCCTGGGGAAGATTTACTATACCCCACTCAACATAACCTTATTCTAGCTAAACTATTCTAACATAACTAGTATTCTAGCTAAAGCCTAGCCTAACTTAACCTTTTTAAGGATTATTGAAGCCTTCTGTATAGAGGCAGCACATAAGTTTATGTTCAGTGGGGTACAGTAAAGATTGGCCGATGTACCATATCCACCAGTAGAGTTTTCGTAAACGCCTAGTGATTTGGCCAAGATAAACTTTAGGTATGCATATTTATATATAAAAAGAATGCTGTTTGGATAGCAGGATCACCAGACTTGTATCTTTTTCACTAGTTTATTGCACTGTCATTTATTATTTAATTATTAAAATTAATTTAGTTAACTACAACTTTCCATATATCTTTCCATTTGAATCCGGTCGCAGTAGCACTACAATTATTTTAAGTCCCAGCAAGAAAACCATTTTCACTGTGCCCAGCACGTATTTTCTCGTTCTGATGTTATAGTCCAGGCCTTATAGTGTTACATCGGACAGTGTTTCTTTGTTCCTCATTTTTTATCACATTTGACCATCTTATATCAAGATTCATTGTAAGCAACGGTTTTGAAAAACTTCGCAAAAATAATCTGGAATACAGAAAAATATTTAAAAAGTTTCCCTCAGTAGTCAAAACCAATATTTTTTAATAATAAATAGTTTAAATGTCATTTATAACATTTCAATTTATTATAATATCTACTTACATTAATTATTTAAAATATGTACATATGTTTATTAAAGGTTAAACAATAAATGACATATGTATCAAAATTTTACTAGTAGTTCTAAGTTTATAATAATAAGGTCTAAATTAATATTATATATAAACAAACCATATCTATTGATGTAATTTACTTTCTAATTAATGTTCTTTATTAAATTGTTTACAAAATACTTCAAAATGAATTAAATATTACATGAATAAGTTAAATTAATTTACGGATTTTAGAAATGTTATCCAATAAACACGGCTTTTATTTTTCACATATTATTTTATTATTTCGAAGTTGGGAACACTTTCCTTATCATCTTTAGCACATTTGACACAGATTCAACTACACCACAGCTATGCTATCTTATAGGGATTTGCAGCTAAGCACCCTACCATCTGGTGAGCGTTTCATGAACTTGTGTACATCATATAACATTTCGTTTTGTGTATTGGTTTTGTATGAAGTTTGTTTTTAAAGTTTTATTATAATCATTGAAAAATGTATAATACATATTGTTGTGTGCCTATGTGCAATTCATTGAAAAGAAGAAACCCGGAAATATCGTTTCATTTGTTTCCACTAATATCAGACACCGTACCCAGCAAACATTTTTATCCGGACCAGTACTGGTAAAGCACATACTCGCCGGCATTGAAAGTAATGGGCCAGTGCTGGCATTTCGTACTGAGCCAGTACCCCGGTGTCCCGTGGCCCTTAGCTGGTCCATTGATGTATCAGTTGCTGGCCCAGCAACGGTAAAGTGCATTGAAAGTAATGGGCCAGTGCTGGCATTTCGCACTGGGCCAGTGCTGGCATTTCGCATTGGTCCAGTGCTGGCATTTTGCACTGGGCCAGTACCCCGGTGTCCCCGTGGCCGTTAGCTGGCCCATTGATGTATCAGTTGCTGGCCCAGCAACGGTAAAGTGCAAAATAATCGCATTAGTTGCAAGATTTATTTCTGACAGACTAGTGCTTATATTATACCCACTCTCTAGTGTTTCTAATGTAATATATGTGTACTTACCCAGTATTAAAAAAAATTAATGGTTAGGTGCAAAATAAATAATCATTTGGCCATTTTCACCATCGTTGAATAAATTTATTTAACAAGTAAAGTTGACAATATCGCATCGGTTTTAAACTATTAATGAAGAAATTAACATTGCTGTCAATAGAATGATGTGATATTGTTAACTTAAGTTGTTAAATAAATTTATTCAACGATGGTAAAACTAGCCGATTGTAAATTGAATTAACAGTTATAATTTATTGATTTATTTATAAATATTAAATAAATATAATTTCAGGAATAACAGGAATTAGTTTATTTAATTTATTAATTTAATGAAGAATTTTAAGAAAATGGTTTTCTGCCATTTCGGTCAAACCAATTTCATCCTAAAGATAAGGGGTGACTAATAATTTTCGCCAATATTCGTCTTGTATTATCTACCACATCTTTTCCCCCTGACTTGAAGAGTGCCAACCTAAAGAAATCATACTTGTTAAAATAAATTCAATAAACAAATTTTATAAGCATTAATGCTATAAGCTGTTCACTTTTGTAAGAACAAACTAGATCTGGTTATTTTGGTGATTTTTATAGTGTATTACTGACTTTTAGAAACTTGGTTATATTGTAAAAAAAGCTTTACAGTTTTGGATTAAGTTTGTATTATTTTAGGTTAGTATTATATTTACAAAATATTTAAGATGTCACTATTCAAAATGAAATATGACAAATTATATTTTTTAAATGACATATTTATAATCTTGTATCAGATTTATTAATAATTGAAAATTTTATTACATGAAAAAAACTATGATTGAACTAAACTAAAGATTAAACAATTTAATATGAAATAGTTTGTGTAAACTACGTCCTTAAATCTAACAAAACACACACAAATCACAATAAAAAACTGTATAATGCTCACAATCAATAACTATTCAAATACACATCTTTAAAAACTGTTCACCAACACGTCCCAACTTAACTACTCACAGAATATCACTTGTACCGACCCTCGAAGGCCACGCCATTAGGGTGTTTTATGACTAAGAACGGTCAGACTTTTCAAATTATTACATTCAAAAAAAGTTATAAACATAAGCACTGGCCCGCTAGAAATAATCTTGGATTAATACAAATAAGGAATGCTTATAAAATGCTGGTAAAGTACTTCGTATAGGCGGAGTGCGAGATACAAATGTGAAGTACATTATTAATACTGGCGTTGCACTTACTTTTGGTGCCAGCAATGTACCAGCGTAAAAGCAGTTTGCCGGCGTTCGGCCGTTAGTTCAATGTTTGCTGGGATGGTTCGAAACAAAATTGGGAAAGCAAGAGGTTAGGAATCGTCGCGATGTTTAGAAAAACAATTTAAAAATTGGAAAAAAAGTGAGCCCTTGCATCAAAGTTTGCTCATTACATTTTAATGATAGTGACTACAAAAAATATTTTCAATTTTGTATTTATTATCGCATATCTTGAAAATTCCTGTTATTGTGTGTGGGTTTGTAATGCACAAGTTTGTAGGCCTAATGCATAAATCTTTATGAACTCTCTGTTTTTTTCAGTGACTCCACACAATATTATTTGCCCAGCATTGTAGATTTCTACCCCTTGGTAAACAACACGGGAATTATTATTTCCCCCAATATAATTAAAATAATCGACAATGGAAAACCGCCATAACTTAAAACCAGATCACAAAATGTAGTATTTTAGATGTTTACAAGTAATGTCACTTCACAAAATCAGAAAATCCCAAACAATTATTTATTTTTTGTCGTTTTTTAATACACTTTTCGCTATTATTTACTAGTAAATGTCAAGTGGTATCTGATTTAGAATGGTTTCAAAAAAATCCGAGTGGCGCTACGATCTTAAAATTTTTCCCCTATACTGTGACGTCAGTTGCTCTTGTCCTGGACAAGTTTGGTGCAACACTAACGAACAAACCTTGTATAAAGGGGCTTGGGTCACCGGTCCGACAAAAAAAAAAGAAATTAAGTTGGGAACACTGAAATTTTGCCAATTGTAATGAGAAGTTACTAGTTACTAGAAGTTATCCCTATTACACGATAACAATGATGAAATTATTGATTTTATCATAAGTTTTGTTCCATAAAATTCCAATATAGTACTCTTATAACACATATAACATCATTATATTTCCTACAGTAGTACTACTATATTTTTAACGATTGCCTTCAAATAATAAATTTTAGTTCTACAGATTTTGCCTCTACAATGTTACCACTAGATAAAAGTTAAATGTTTTTCCACTTTTTTTTTGTAATATGGTCGTACTGCAAGCAAAATAGCGCGCACTACAAATTAAAATCTGTTTTATAATTAAATACTTTAATTGAACATATAAGTAAGAACATATTGATCCATGAAATACGTTTCTATTATTGTAAAGCGAATAATACTTAGAATTGGAGAGAAAACAAATATATAGATTATTAATATAGTTTAAGAAAAACATTAAACTGAAGGAGTTCAAAAGTGTTAGAGGCCAAGAATAAATACGCCAATAATAATTCGAAACAAATATCTCGAATATTAAAGACATTTAATTAAAAAAAATGCCTTACATAATAACTGATATTTTTAAATCTGATATATCAGTAGAATATAATTTTACCTACGACAACCTGGTCTACAAGATATGCATGGAAATTTAGAACATTTAACTCTTTAACTGATTTATTTTTATACATTTTTGCAATGAATTTGTAATCAATGATTCTTAAACTCTGGTCCGCGGGTAAAGGCCTTTAAGTGATTAAATTTGTTTTATATTGGAACTAGAAACTGTACAACTGCGGATTGGATGTACCTGAATGATATTAATTATAAAAAGGAAATTAGGAAATATGTAAATCCATTATATTTAAAATAACATACGTACAGCGACTTGAAAAAGAGGATAGTGAGACAACTATAGTCTCCATATAAATTATATTTAACCAGAACTGTTAAATAATGATTATTTTTGTAATCAATTATTTGTGGAAAACCATTACTCATATAACCGCAATCAGAAATTTGATTGAAATTACCTAAATAAACAGAATACAAAATTCTTGATACGATTAGAAATATTCAAAAAGTAATCAAATCTTTTCAAAACTATGTTAAAATTTGGAATTTTTCATATTCTCAAAATATTTAGGTCTACGGCCAACATCGCTCTTAATTTTCGCTTCCCTTGAAATAAAACATTCATAAATAATAATCAATACACTTTATTATTCTAAAAAAACATTAACTTTTTCTTACATTAATCTTCACAAAATATTACAATGTAAATAAAAATATATTTAACATACATGTTTATTATTTTAAAACATTTATCGTACGTATATGCAGGGCATATATTCAAAATAATAAACCAGTTAGATAAAAAAAATAAATAAAACACTAAAAAATCCTCTGATATCCAGGCCCTATAGTGTTACATCGGACAGTGTTTCTTTGTTCCTCAGTTTTTATCACATTTGACCATCTTATATCAAGATTCATTGTAAGCAACGGTTTTGAAAAACTTCGCAAAAATAATCTGGAATACAGAAAAATATTTAAAAAGTTTCCCTCAGTAGTCAAAACCAACATTTTTTAATAATAAATAGTTTAAATGTCATTTATAACATTATAATATCTAATTACATTAATTATTTAAAATATGTACATATGTTTATTAAAGGTTAAACAATAAATGACATATGTATCAAAATTTACTAGTAGTTCTAAGTTTATAATAATAAGGTCTAAATTAATATTATATATGAATAAACCATATGTATAGATGTAATTTACTTTCTAATTAATGTTCTTTATTAAATTGTTTACAAAATACTTCAAAATGAATTAAATACTACATGAATAAGTTAAATTAATTTACGGATTTTAGAAATGTTATCCAATAAACACGGCTTCTACTTTTCACATATTTTTTTATTTTTTCGAAGTTGGGAACACTTCCCTTATCAGTTTTAGTACATTTGACACAGACTCGTATAAAGACAGTGTGGCCATACGATGGTCTCATTTTCTATTGGTCGAGCTGAAGTCCGCCATATTTCTTCCAACTTTATTACAGATTACATATGGTTTACATGTGTTTAGCTTGTGTTTCAGCAGATTTAAGTGATATTTCCCAATAATATACGTATATTTATTGAATAAATGCATAATTGTCAATATATACATCAGTTTTCTTTATTAATATATCTTTTATATATAACATGTTCTGTTTTTTGTTCTGCTTATTCTTTTTTAATATGAAAATATCCTATTTTTTTAATTGAAAATATTAATATTCTCAAAACGATCGTGAACTTTAAATCTTGAAGTACTACCAAATTGGTCCGAAGTGCCCTTTTTGTAATCTTTTTTAAAGTAACGTTAGTAATTTGTTCCAATGTTATGTAAATGAGTACTTTTAAAGTTGAGAAAGTAGAATTGAAAGGTGATTATAAAAACGTGCGTTTTCCCAAGAATTAGAGAACCCAACATTACTTCTTATAGAACCCTATCATTATTTTTTTCTATCTTTTTATTCTAATTCTAATGTCCTGTTTGAACTTCTTTTCTTAAATCTAAAATATTCAAATTAAAATAAATAAGTATATTTTTAATTTACGACTGTAACCCCCGTTTTTATAAAAAAAAAGTTTTCGCTTGTATAGGTCCTCAAATAAAATTATAAAATAATAAAAACCTATCTTTTTTATTTCCTTTCATGTCCTTTTTTAAGATTTTTTTCATTTGTTTTCTTTTTATGTTGCAAATATTTCAAAAAAATACCTTCATCGGTAGGTAATTTTAATATTTATCTAAATAAATGTTGAATCATATACATTTTTTTCTTAACAATAAATTGATATTCACATACATATATATAAACATAAATACGTAAAATTATTAAAAAATTAAGAAATCTATATATATAAAATCGTAACTAAGCTACTTACTCATAATCAACGCCCAGCCCAAACCACTGAACCTACAATCATGAAATTCGGCGAGTATATTCCCTCCATGACGTAAGCACCCACTAAGAACGGATTTTTCGAAACTCATCCTCTAAGTGGGTGAAAAGGGGGTTAAAAGGGGTAAAATGTGGCTTCACGGTTTCCTTAATATCTCTTAGGTCCCATAAGATATCGACTTGGTTTTTGCTTACAAAGATTACTCATGTAAATATTAAAAAACTTATTTCAGGATTTTGATCTAATCGACCCCTAAAGGGGTGAATCTACAATCAGGGTGAATTATAGAACCCTTCGCATCTTCTGTATTTATTGTATTATAACATTCCTTTTTGGCTTATAGGTGTCTTTTTAAAATATTTAGAAAGTGTTTCCACCGTTTTTTTAAATTTCACCCCTAAAGGGGTAAATTGGTATTTTTTATTCGATAGAATGTCGTCTAGACAAAGAAATATAAAATTCGGGGAGTATATCCCTTTTATGACTTAAGAAATGATTTTTCGAAATTCGATCTCTCAGGGGTGAAAAGGGGTGAAATGTGTTTTCACGGCTTCCTCAATATCTTTTAGGTCAATAATATATCGCCTTGCTTTTGCTTACAAAGACTACCCATATAAATGTTGAAAAACTTATTTTTCAGGATTTTGTACTAATCAACCCCTAAAAGGGTAAATCTAGAATCGGGGTGAATTATAGAACCCGTCGTATTTCCTGTGTGTATTGTGTTTTATATACATATATATATATATATATATATATATATATTGGCATATAGGTGTCTCTTTAAAATATTTTCAAAGTATTTTTACGTTTTTTTTAATTTCAACCCTAAGGGGGTAAATTGATATTTTTATTCGGTAGAATATCCCCTAGACCTAGAACCATATAATTCGGAGAGTATATTCCTTTCATGACGTAAGTACCCGCTAAGAAAGGATTTTTAGAAATTCGACCCCTAAGGGATGAAAAGGGGTAAAATGCGTTTTCATGCGTTCCTCAATATTTTTTAGGTCTGATGAGATATAGACTTGGGTTTTGCTTGCAAATTTTACCCATACCAATGTTTGAAAACTTATTTCAGGACTTTGCTCTAATCAACCCCTAAAAGAGTGAATGGTACATTTAAGGTGCATTATAGAACCCGTTATATCTCATGTGTTTGTTGAGTTATAAAATTTCTTTTTGGCATATATGTGTCTCTTTAAAATATTTAGAAAGTGTTTGGACAGTTTTTTCAAATTTTCCCTAAGGTAAATTGGTATTATTATTCAATAGAACGTATCCTAAATCTAGAAATATATAATTTTACGAGTATATTCTTTTCATGACGTAAGCCCCAATAAGAAGGGATTTTTTCAAAATTCGAGCTTTCTGGGGATGAAAAGGGGTAAAATGTGTTTTCACGGATTCCTCCATATCTTTTACGGTTGATGAGATATCGACTTGGTTTTTGTTTACATAGTTAACGCATAAAAATGTTTAAAAAGACATTTCAGGATTTTGCCCTAATCAACCCCTAAAGGAGTGAATGTACATTTATGGTGAACTATAGAACCCGTTGTATCTCCTGTGTTTATTGAGTTACGTAATTTCTGTTAGGCGTATATGTGTATCTTTAAAATGTTTAGAAACTGTTTTCACCGTTTTTTTTAATTTCATCCCTTAAATGGTAAATTGGTATTGTTATTCGATAGACAGTTTCCTAGACCTAGAATCACATAATTACGGGAGTATATTCCTTTCATGAAATAAGCACCGTCTAAGAAGGGATTTTTCGAAATTCTATCCTTCAGAGGATGAAAATGGATAATATGTGTTTTCACACATTCCTCCATATTTTTTAAGTCTGATGAAATAACGACTTGATTTTTGCAGACAAAGTTTACTGATACAAATGTTTAAAAATGTATTTCAGGATTTTGTCCTAATCAACCCCTAAAGAAGTAAATGTACATTTAAGGTGAATTATAAAACCCGTTGTATCTCCTGTGTTAGGTGAGTTTGTTATAATAATCTTTTTTTGGATAGAAGGTGTCTTTTTAAAATAATTTTAAAGAGATTTAACCGTTTTTTAAATTTTACCCCTAATGTGGTTAATTTGTATTTTTTATTCAATAGAACGTCCTCTGGACATAGAAACATAAAATTCAAGGAGTATATTCATTTCATGACTTAAGTATCCCCTAAGAATGGATTTTTCGAAATTCGACCCCTAAGGAGTGAAAAGGGTTAAATGTGTTTCCACGGATTCCTCAAATCTTTTGGGTCTGAAGAGATACCGACTTGACTTTTGCTTACAAAAGTTACTCATACCAGTGTTCAAAAACGTATTTCAGGATTTTGCTCTAATCAACCCCTAAAGGAGTGAATGTACATTTAAGGTGAACAGTGCAAGATTTACGTATAATCTACACAAGCTATTGCTTCGGGCCCCAACTTTCTTGAGGGCCCCAAAAAAAAAAAAATTGTCCGAGTGAGCAATAGTCATACATAAGTTGTTATGAATAAAATTGATTTTAAGTTAAAGATTTATTATTTCACTGTCAATATACTTCTTAATTGCATTTCAGTTTAACCCTCTAGGTATCCGAAAATCATATTTGTCACTGACATAGAATATCTGGACTTATAAAGGGCCCCATATCTCAAATAGCTTAGGCAGCCCTGAGCCCCAGATCCGCAAGGGGCCCCCAACCTCTCGGACATATACCTAATATATTCTATACCAAGCACGGTTTATAAGAGAAAAGATCAAAACAAAAAAATTAAAAACACAAATTTACTAATATTTATTAAAAATCAACATAAGTGAAGCGCCAGCCAATAAAAAAATAATATCCAACATTAAAACGTGATTAATTTTTATCACTTATCACCTCAAGGAACGATCAGTAGGTAACTAAAGCATTAGTTAAAATTATTCTAATAATTTTTTGCTAAACACAACTATGATGAAGTTATTAAGAAATATGCCAAGACAAAAGTCAGAAAAATGCGTCATTAATAATTTTAAAATTTAATAATCTGTCATCGTCATTGTATTATATTTAATTTCATTGTGATTGTACTTAATATATGTTTAATGAAAATGCAATAAATAATTGTGATTGTACTTTAATATTCATGTTTGTAGTTCTTAATACAAGCATGTGCAACTGCTAAAAGACCGAGGGCCGGATAGCGATCTGAAATACATTCACGGGCCAGCACTTTTTAAGGATTTTTTTTAGAATTATCAGTTTTGTGACATTACTTCAATGAAATTGTCCTTATTATAAAAATGATAAAAAGAAGAATACCGACCGAGTTGTTAATGAAGTCAGTTTTTATAGTGTCTTAAATACAGTGGGAAAATCGGGTGTAAACCGTCCAAAAATTCCTACAACTGTAAGTACCCAATACTATTAAATATTTACTCACCAATCATTCAAATAAATCCATAATTCACATCATATTTCACATTATATATCACTTCACCACAACCACGCTCTGTTAGCAACTAGGCGACATAGTTCTTGCGCACCGGCCGGTTTGGGCCAGCCGTGCCCGTAAGACCTGTCGCTAGTCGACAGATTAAAATGATAACATTTTACAAACGTGCCAAATCTATTTAACAAAAATCAAAACAAATACGGAATATATCTGACTACAGTGTATTCTTATAAATTTAACAAAATGACCGACAATATTTCTCAAACAGCCAGTTATTCTCAGACAACAATACAAAATGAAAACCACAATATGTCATATGCAAACGTAATCAAGTCTGATACCAAAAAATATCCCAAAAAGGAACAAGCCATAGTGCTAAATGCAGTAAACGGTATTAAAATAAGAGAATATGTTATTGGAATCGGAACATTAGTTGGACCAAAAAACATCACTTTTGCATCTCGCATACCAAATGACCGTATTTGCATATATCTAGAAAACAAACAAATGGTTGAAGATCTCACTCAGAAATATAAATCAATTCCAATACAGAACAATATTATCGAAATTAGAAGATTAATTACACCGACCCAAAAACTCGTCCTATCAAATGTCCACCCTTCTGTTCACGACGAAGAAATTCAGAAAGCATTGCAAATATCTGGTATTAAAACAGCATCCCGTATCAGTGCTATTAGAGCTGGTATGTTAGAAGCTGAATACAGTCACATCATGAGTTTCCGGAGACAAGTATATATTTTAAAAGATGAAAAGCAACTTATACCCAGTAGTTTACTCGTAGAATCAGAAGGTACATACAATCGCATATATATATCAGTAGATACATGCTTTATATGTCGCACTGAAGGCCATACAGCAGCTCACTGTCCCCAGAAAAATGATAACATTGAAAGTAATCGACAGAGACAAGAAATGCCTGAAAACAATACCCAACAAACGACACATCCAGCCGACACTCACGGTAAGCAACAGAGACAAGAAATGCCTGAAAACTGTACCCAGCAAACAATACCTCTGTCCGACAACCACGAACACCAAACACAAGACTTAACAGTACCTGATAGAAATAAAGAACAAATAAAATGTGCAAATGACATAGAAAACGCTATGCAAAAGGCACATGAAAATATAGACACCTCAACATTAGAAATTATCAGCTCACAAAATCTAGAGCATGTAAATGTAAACCAGACTGAAAAGAAGAGGCGAGCATCATCGTCCACAATAGACTCCAATGACAACAGGGATAGCACAATTCAAGGAGAGAACACAAGTACACAGATAGAAAAACGGAGAAAAGACAAACCAAAAACAAAAAAGCCAAGAGGAGAGAGTCTCCAGGGACCTCTTCCACTAGAGGAATTACTAGAACCTTGTAAAACGAAAATAGGGGAAAAACAGAATAGTTACATATTATCATATGAACAACTAAAGGACTTTCTCGAAAACGCTCATGGGCAACAGGAAGTGTTATCAATATCAAAGGACTATACGTCCGATACACAGAAACTGTTGAATATGTTGTATGACATATATCCGTGCTTCGAACATCGCGTTATGAAGGGCAGAATTACAAGACTAACAGCAAAACTAAAACAACAACTGACATATGAAATAGAAGACTCTAGACAGTCAAATTAAAAAAAAAAAAAAAAAAAACACATAAATTACGGCCTAAAAATGGTAGCGACAATATTGCAATGGAACATTAATGGATACTACACGAGATTATCAGAAATTCAACAACTTGTATGTGAAATGCAACCTAATTTACTCTGTCTACAGGAAACTCACTTTAAATCCAAAGATAATGGAAATTTGACAGGATATAATACTTATAGAAGAGACAGAGGAAATGAGCTACATGCTAGTGGAGGGGTAGCAATATTCATAAAAGACTCAATGTACTGCGAACCACTAATACTTAACAGCAACTTGGAAGTCATCGCAATAAAAACCTACATAGAAGGGCAAATAACCATATGCAATATGTATCTCCCTCCTGACCAACCAGTAACAGTGGTAGAAATCGAGAACGTTATACAGCAACTACCTAAGCCGTATATAATTACTGGAGATTTTAATGAGCACAACCCACTTTGGGGATCAATATGCCTCGATGGTCGAGGCAAAATCCTAGAAAAGGCCTTTGAAGAAACCTGCTTGCTAAACGATGGATCACCAACACATTTCTGTGCCAGAACAGGAAATTTCTCGTCAATTGACCTGACTCTGTCTGACGAAAAAACCATCGAAAACGTCCTATGGAAAGCCTTACCAGACTTAAACGGAAGTGACCATTTCCCCATTAAAATTGAACTACTATGCAGAACTCAACCATTTAACCATACTAATATGCACAACACAAGAAAATGGAAAATTGAATCAGCGAACTGGAATCAATATACTGAAACCCTTGAAGAAATGATTCTAAACTTTGACGAATTAGACAACATAGATCATATACTGGATACTTTTACTCAAAATATAATACATGCTGCAGAAGTCAGTATAGGATATAAAAGCATACAAAAGAGAAAAGTTGTCCCTTGGTGGAACGAGGAATGCTGGAGAGCTAGAAAAGAACACAGAAAAGCTCTAAATCATTACAAAAGAAATAGAAATGATGAAAACTTAGAAAGCTTAAAAAAGACACGCTCCGCTTACCATAATATAATGCTGAAAAGTAAACAAAAATCATGGACAGAATTTGTATCCACAATGACCAAAGACACCAACGCAACGGAAATCTGGACAAAAATACGGAAAATAAATGGAAAATATACAAATACAACTACTGATGTGTTAATTGAGAACAACACCATCATTGACACTCCTCAAGAAATAACAAACTGTATCGCTCAACACTTTCAACGTAACTCCAGTAATCAGAACTATAGCGAAGAGTTCAGAACGAGAAAGTCTGTCAAAGAAAGAGAAGAAATAATAATCCCTCCAGATATTAATAACCCACTAAATAATCCATTTACAGAGGAAGAATTGGAATTTGCGCTAAATACTTGCAAGAACAAAAGCAGTCCAGGAGCTGATAACGTTACGTATGAGATGCTTAAACACCTTTCAAAATCTTACAAAGCATACATGTTGAAAATGTTCAACAAAATATGGGAACGTAATCAATTTCCAAACAAATGGAAAGAGGTCACAGTCATACCTCTTTTAAAGCCCAACAAGGATAAAAAACACCCAACCAACTATCGACCAATTGCCCTTTCCAGCACCATATGTAAAACAATAGAAAAAATTATTAATAACCGACTAACGTGGTACCTTGAATCGTCTAACCTACTTAGCAATGCCCAATGCGGGTTTAGGAAAGGAAGATCGACAAATGACCAATTAATTATCTTAGAATCCGAAATACAGTCCGCCTTTCACAACAAACAACATATGTTAGCAGTTTTCTGCGATATCACTAAAGCCTACGATATGACTTGGCGCCATCATATTATTACTTCGTTGACAAAAATGGGCATCCGTGGAAATATCCTGCGCTTCATAAGAAACTTCCTATCGGACAGAAAATTCAGAGTTCATATGAAAGGCCATGTATCCGATGTATACGAACAAGAAAATGGAGTTCCACAAGGCTCCGTCCTAGCAGTCACCCTCTTCTTAATAGCTATAAATTCTGTAGCAGAACAGATAACACTACCAGTTAAAATTCTTTTATTTGCAGATGATATTGTCATTCTGTGCAAAAACAAAAACATTAAGACGCTACAAGAAACACTACAAAGAGCCCTCAATAGTATAAAGAAGTGGTCTTGTGAAACCGGTTTTGAATTTTCACCTTCTAAGACGCAAGCAATGCATTTCTGCAGATTGTACAAATCACGTGGTGATCCAACATTAAAGCTAGGTGATCATATAATATCGTTTGTGCAAACAAAAAAGTTTCTGGGGATGACCTTTGACTACAAAGGTACGTGGAAGCAACACCTACAAAACATAAAAGTAGAATGCTACAGAAAACTTAATGTACTTAAGATGCTGGGACATTCCAAATGGGGAGCAGATAGAAATACGCTAACCACCTTGTATAAATCTCTAATCAGATCAAAAATAGACTATGGCAGTGTAATATATCAGTCAGCGAAAGTTTCTAACCTTAAAATCATCGATACTATTCATAATACGGCACTTAGGATAATAACAGGAGCATACAGAACTAGCCCAGTTAAAAGTCTACTGGCAGAAACTGGTGAACCATCTCTTCAAAGACGCAGGATGCAGCTTACCGTGAGTTATGTCGCCAAACTTGCTAGCAAGCCATATCACCCTACATATCCATACCTATTCAAACCGGGACCCCATACAGAGCTCCGCAATCAGTACCCACTTCAAACCAAAATTGTTCACACCCTCAGCGAAATAGACTCTAATATTCCACAAATACTACCTAAGTATACCATCCGATACCCTCCTTGGACAATTACACGCCCGACTTCTAACACTGAGCTTGTAAAGTGCCCAAAAAATAGTACCTTACCACTACAATTACAACAGTTATTTGCGGAAATATGTGAAAAAGTTGGTGATGGTCAAAAAATATACACAGATGGATCCAGAGTGGACAATAAAACAGGGGCAGGTATAGTACTCCCACAATCCAGTATGTCATATAGACTACCGGATGAAAGCAGTACATACACCGCAGAGGTATTCGCTATCCTAAAAGCACTCGAGCAAATTAAAGAAAAAAATGAAGAACACCAAAGATATTTAATAATTACAGACTCACTCAGTGCTTTACAGGACATATGCCATCCATACACACAACACCCCTTCACAGGACGAATCCAAGAGCTCATCCACCAACTCCAGCTAGAGCAAAACACCGTACACTTCATCTGGGTACCGTCACATGTCGGGATAAATGGAAATGAAGCGGCGGACCAAAAAGCAAGAGAGGGCACGAATTTAATCCACCCCGAAGAACACCTTAAAAGCTTAGACTATGACTGGAAGAATTATGCAAAAAAGCAAATAATGGAACAGTGGGAAATAGAGTGGCAGCGTACATCAGAAAACAAATTAAGAGAGATCAAGAACACTATTAAACCGTGGAAAATACCCGGCTCTAGAAGAGAACAAATACTTATAACCAGGCTAAGAATAGGGCACTGTCAACTAACACACAAGTTCTTGTTTGACAGCACAACAACCGATAGATGCCCTACCTGCCACACAAAAACCTCAGTAAAACATGTCCTCACCGAGTGTCCCCAATATGACGAAGAAAGAAGAAAGCATGCGATGCCCAACAATTTGTGCGAAGCCCTATGCAACGACCCAATGCAACTACAGAAGACACTTAATTTTCTGATAGCCACAAAATTAGACAAATATATTTAACTATTAAATAAATCTACTCATTATAAAATGTAATTAATGTAAAACCAAAAATTGTAAACCAATGTAACTGTTATAAAGACGCTAATAGCAGCACGCTGATGCGTCTCTAATTATAAATAAATAAAAAAAAATAAAAAAATGATAAAACATTCTAAATTTTTTATACTATACAATAAAAAAGTTCATAAAAAAATACAAGAAAAAATAAAACATCTTTTACAATGCATAAATATTGTTGAATAAGAACAAAATGTTAATTTTAATAGGACGGTTGGGACTTCATATTGCTCACAAGTTTGTCAATGTTCGGGGAAACTACTGATGTAGCAACCGCAACGTGTTTGCTAGGTGCGAATCCGTTCTTCGCGTCCTTGTTTTTGATTTAACGAACTTCAACCGAAAAAATAACTGCTCAAATTTGTATGTGCTTCCAAAGAGCTTCGCTTCTGAGCAAAAACTGTGAGTTTCGGTCAACTAGGAAATATTTCTTATAAAGATCAATTAGTGAAATGTCCTTCATTTTGTACTTCAAATATGAGTTCTCCATTTGTAGTTCCATTTGCGCTAAAGTGGCGCTTATTCTACATCAACTGCAACCGTTTAACCGCATTTGATCTCTGAAAACGCGATATACATTGAAAAAAAGATATACTCGCGGGCCAGATTCAATGGAATTTTGGATAGTTATCGCGGGCCGGACAAAATGAGGCAACGGGCGGATCCGTCCCGCGGGCCGAAGGTTGCATATGCCTGTCTTAATACATATATTTAACAAAAATATAATTAATAATAATTAACCTTTAATACTGTCTTTATTTTGCCCTTGGTATTTTTAAGCCCTGGGCACCCAAAAAGCTAGATCCGCCACTGAGCTTAGGGCCTAATCAAGTCTAAATCTGGCCCTGAAGGTGAATTATAGAACCCGTTATATCTTCTGTGTTTGTTGAGTTACAACATTTCTTTTGGCATACAGGTGTTTTATTAAAATCTTTAGAAAGTATTTTGACACTTTTTTTAAATTTCACCCTTTAAGGGGTAAATTTGGTATTTTTTATACAAAAAAACGTCCTCTAGACAGAAACATAAAATTAGGAGAGCATATTCGTTCCATGACATGAGCAGCTAATAAGAAGGGATTTTTAGAAATACGTCCCCTAAGAGGATGATAAGGGGTAAAATATTATTTTTGGGACATAGTTGTATTTAGAAATATAATCATAGTAATCTTTAGAAAGTGTTTTGACCGTTTTTTTAAATTCAATCCCTACAGGGGTAAGTTGGTAGTTTTAATTTTATAGAATGTCTCCTTAACCTAAAAACATAAAATTCAGAAAGTTTATTCCTTGCATGACGTATGCACCGAATTAGAAAGGAATCTTGGAAATTCAACCCCCAAGAATGTGAAAAAGGGTAAAATGTTTTTTCACGGATTTCTCAATATCTCAGACTCGATGAGAATACCAGGTCGATATTGGTTTTGCTTACAAAGATTACCCATACACATATACGAAAACATAATTCAGGATATTGCTCTAATCAACTCCTAAGGGACGAATGTATATTTTGGGGTGAATTATAGAACCCTTCCTATCTGTTGTATTTGTGGGGGTACAACATTCCTTTCTAACATATAAGTGTGTTTTTAAAAAATTTGGAATGTGTTTAACCGTTTTTTCTTTTTATATCAACCCTAAAGAGGTAAATTGGTTATTTTGATTCAATAGAACGTCCCCTGGATACATATATAAATGTGAAAGTCTGTCTGCCTGACCGCACAGGCATCACGACAAAATGGCTTGACCGATTTTCACGAGATTTTCAACACACCTTAAAGTGAATCCGGGACAGATTATAGGATATATTTCGTATCAGAATTTTAATGTGGAGGTTTTGTCGGGCAAGAACGTAAAAAAACAGTTTGATTCGATATAGGTAACTCTAAAAATATCATAAACACTTTCGTTTTTTCAGTTAAATTTTTTTGTCGAAGTTAAAAAAAAAATTACGAGAAATCTTTACCGCAGTAATAGACCATATTAGTGTGTCGTCACATACATGTGCTGCCATCTGAGAGCTGAGTCCTTTTGAAGTTTAAAATACATGGGACATTACTTTTGTTACCTTAATTTTATAAATATTTTCAATTTTGGAGCAAAAAATATGTATTTTTGGTAAATATATACTAATATATACAGTCCAGACACTTTATATTATAGAATAATGATTTTATAAATATATAAATAAGGATTCGAAGATATATTTATAGGTTACGTTTTTAAATAATATGAAAATCGGAATATCTTTAGTATTTATTTAATTAACACCAAGTAATCATTAATATTTTGTTTTAGAATGCATATTGGTGTATTGTTTTGCTCCAAATTGTAACAATTACATCTACATTATTAATTGCAATTTTTTTCGTTCTTTGACAGATGAAAATGAAAAACAATTGAGAAGTGACAATACCGTTGGCGGCGCTGTAATTCATGGCAAAATGGCTGAATTGTCTAGTATTCAGCTGTCAATATGCTAACAGGGAACAGGTTAATTTAAGCACAGTACATTTTTATTTTATGAAAATGTATCTATCGACGTTCTAACAAAAAATGAACACCAGAACATATGTAATAATTTCAAACAGTACTACAGTCGCGTAGTACAATATTTGACCACCAGATTGCGTATCCGAGCGTGTCAGTTCTCAATAATGGAAAATTAAAAACAATATATTATTCCTTTCAACCATTTAGATATGGCACACACACTTATTGCTATGTTACTTGCCATAATAACGATTATTAACGTAAATTTTTCAAAATTAACCTGCAAAATAATATTGTTCTGCAAAAATAATGACATATCAATTTATAATGTATAAAATAAGAATTTTAATAAATAAATATTGACTTGTAGTTTTGATGTGAAGCACTCTCTTACTTTGAAAACTTAATTTATATTTCCAAAATACAATTTAACAAAAAAACAACATGCTAAATTCAAATAAAAGGAATCCAACCGCGAGACGGCAGCACTGAATCCCATTTTGTGACGTAGTTACTAATATGGTCTATTTGTCTATGAAAATAACATAAACGTCTTCCTTGAATATTATTGAATAAAACAATGTAATTCAGTGAACCTGAATCAAAATGGACAGTGTTAAAATATTATAATTTGGGATTTATTTTATTTGCATTTCAATTCCGAAGCCTAGAAAATCTTGGATTATGGAAGGACGGTGATATTGGAACACTCACATTTAACATATCTATTCAGACTAATGTTCTGTTAAGACGTCCTACATATACTTGAATATTTATTTAATGTTACTGACCGCTGATTTGTTTCAAGATTATTCTTAAACATATGTTCAATTAGATTTAATTTGAAATATATTAGGATATTTTAACATTTATTCCATATAACCTAATACAAATCTGGAATAAAAATGGCGGCTATAGTTCATATGGCCACACTGTCTTTATACAGTCACTGTAAAAAAGTTTCCCCTATTGAGAAGTGACATTACCGTTGGCGGCGCTGTAATACAAGGCAATATGGCTGAATTGTCTAGTATTCAGCTGTCAATATGCTAACAGCGAACAGGTTAATTTAAGCACAGTACATTTTTATTTTATGAAAATGTATCTATCGACATTCTAACAAAAAATCAACACTAGAAAATATGTAATAATTTCAAACAGTACTACAGTCGCGCAGTACAATATTTGACCACCAGGCTGCGTATCCGAGCGTGTCAGTTCTCAATAGGGAAATAAATTTAAGATCGTAGCGGTGCGGTATTGAATTTTGGATCGTAGGTAAAGGGTACCTGATGTTATTGTTACATAGCTGTGAAAGTGAAATTATTGAGAAGTGACATTACCGTTGGCGGCGCTGTAATACAAGGCAATATGGCTGAATTGTCTAGTATTCAGCTGTCAATATGCTAACAGCGAACGGGTTAATTTAAGCACAGTACATTTTTATTTTATGAAAATGTATCTATCGACATTCTAACAAAAAATCAACACTAGAAAATATGTAATAATTTCAAACAGTACTACAGTCGCGTAGTACAATATTTGACCACCAGGCTGCGTATCCGAGCGTGTCAGTTCTCAATAGGAATAAATATGTTTTACAATATTTTGTGTACCTGTTTTACTATTTTATCAACAAATAAATTAATACAAGTGTTTATAAAGCCATATTTTTGAATGATACCTCTGTAAAAAAAAATAAAAACTATATTTTGTAATGTAGGTTATGGTGATAAAAAAAATTATAGTGGATTATTTCAAGTTTATAGATGGAATTAAAAATTCACGCGTTGTATATGAAGGAGAGGAATGATAAGCAAATTTTCAACCAATGGCCCACTTTTTTTCTAAATTTTTCCTTTCTAATCCAAGCTGTACGACAATTTACAACTTCCTCGATTCCAAGTTTAGTTCACAGAACATGTTTTGTTATTAATTTAACATTGTAGGTGGAAATCTGAGGGATGAATTATCGTTCCTCTTTTTCCTTGACTTGCACATAGGTACACAACAATAAGATCAATCCATTTTATTGGACTTTGCAAAAACAAATCTACATAAACAAACTTAAACAGTATGATGAATGCCAACGACTTCTACTTTGAAGTAAGTCATTAAAAGTTCACCACTTAGAATCTCTCTTATAGGAAATAAGAATAGTACACAAGATGTTAAACCATGGCTGCGCCGTATATCGGTTTATGTAGGAATGAAATTTAACTTAAACATAAGAATAGTTGGTAACATTCAACATTTTATTCTTATTCCAAGAATAAGATACGATAAGCCTGCGCACAGCAATCAAAATGTCTGCCGTAATAAAGTTTGTTCAACAGATGTTTTCCAGTTGTGAGCAGAGGGTTGTAAACAACAATAAAATGTTCTTTTTTTTTAAACCAACAATAATTTTTTTTTAAGGTTATATGAATCAGAACCTGTCAAGTGACAAACGTTAAACACAGGCCAACGCAAGTAAGCAGGCGCAGCGACGAAATGTTATGTCCTATATAAACCGTTTAATATTTTTAATTCTTGTGTACTATTCTTATTTCCTATTCCTTATTTTTGTTCCTTATATAAACCAACCATTATCTGGAAATGCCGATATTTTAAATAATCCACTACGAAAATGTTATCGCCTTAACCTACAACATTCACAAAATATAGTTTTTAATTATTTTTAGAGACGTGTCATGCAAAAATATGGCTTTATAAACATTTTTCTTAATTTACTTGTTCATAATATAGTAAAACAGGTTCACAAAATATTGTAAAACATATTTATTCCTATAATTTCACTTTCACAGCTATGTAACAATAGGGAAAAATTGCTAAGCGATATGACATCTGGCGGGATTTTATGCAATTACAGAAATAGATATTCTATCGCGCTTTTTACATTGAGTTATATGGGATCAAAATATATTTTTGTATTTTACTATAGTTTTGTTGCTATTATATTGTTATAGGGATTTGCAGCTAAGCACCCTACCATCTGGTGAGCGTTTCATGAACTTGTGTACATCAGATAACATTTCGTTTTGTGTATTGGTTTTGTATGAAGTTTGTGTTTAAAGTTTTATTATAATCATTGAAAAATGTATAATACATATTGTTGTGTGCCTATGTGCAATTCATTGAAAAGAAGAAACCCGGAAATATCGTTTCATTTTTTTCCACTAATATCAGACACCGTACGGTTCGAAACAAAATTGGGAAAGCAAGAGGTTAGGAATCGACGCGATGTTTAGATAAACAATTTAAAAATTGGAAAAAAAGTGAGCCCTTATATCAAAGTTTGCTCATTACATTTTAATGATAGTGACTACAAAAAATATTTTCAATTTTTTATTTATTATCGCATATCTTGAAAATTCCTGTTATTGTGTGTGGGTTTGTAATGCACAAGTTTGTAGGCATAATGCATAAATCTTTATGAACTCTCTGTTTTTTTCAGTGACTCCACACAATATTATATGCCCAGCATTGTAGATTTCTACCCCTTGGTAAACAACACGGGAATTATTATTTCCCCCAATATAGTTAAAATAATCGACAATGGAAAACCGCCATAACTTAAAACCAGATCACAAAATGTAGTATTTTAGATGTTTACAAGTAATGTCACTTCACAAAATCAGAAAATCCCAAACAATTATTTATTTTTTGTCGTTTTTTGATACACTTTTCGCTATTATTTACTAGTAAATGTAAAGTGGTATCTGATTTAGAATGGTTTCAAAAAAATCCGCGTGGCGCTACGATCTTAAAATTTTTCCCCTATATTGTTACGTTTTGTTCAGTTTTATGATATTTTATATTATTTTAAAATCAGTTTAAATTGTTTTTACTGTGATTAAGTGATAATAAGTGAAAATAACTTTAAACTAAAGTGGAAGACAAGACAAAAATCATGTCGAAGTCGAACTATTATTGCTGTGTACCTGAGTGTAATTCGTGGATTAAAAGAAATCCATATCAACCTAAAAAAACCTAACCTAAATAACCTAAAAGGTCCATTTCAACCTAAAAAATTAGTAAAAACATGCCTAGAATTATTCTTATTTACTAATATTTGATGTTATAATATTTCACTGATTACCCTCCATAAAAACACGTATTAATATTGTAGCAAAATTACAATAACCACAAGTTAACACGTAACTTCACGTTATTGCCCATATGATTATATGTAATGAATGTCTATTTTGGAAGTTCCAAGTATGCCCCAACAGCGCTGCGATCTTAAAATATTTTCCCTATAACATCAGGTACCCTTTACCTACGTTCCAAAATTCAACACCGCGGCGCTACGATCTTAAATTTATTACAGTGACTGTATAAAGACAGTGTGGCCATACGATGGTCTCATTTTCTATTGGTCGAGCTGAAGTCCGCCATGTTTCTACCAAATTTGTTACAGATTATATATGGTTTACATGTGTTTAGCTTGTGTTTCAACAGATTTAAGTGATATTTTCAAATAATATACGTATATTTAGACGTTTAATAGTGAATATTGTTGTGTTTGTGATGAGTAATGAGTAATGTAGATAATGTAAACTGTGCACATATTTTAAATTGTCACAAATTAAAATTAAAAATAATGAAACGATTTATTATGTTTAGGTTTAAAATTGCTGGGAAAAAAGGCTAAATGAACATAAAAAACATTATGCCAGTAAATCAATGAATGGCTTCACAATTATAAGAAGTATTTGCTTTCATTAATTTTAATGTTATTCCATGCTGATTTCATTTTATTTTTCACCTGACCATAATTTTAGTTGAATAAATGCATAATTGATAATATATACATCAGTTTTCTTTATTAATATATCATTTATACCATGAGTTCAAAAAGAAATTGCATAAGGGTTGGCTATGGAAAATAAAAGTAATGCCAACAGAAAGCTTTAGAATTAATTTACTGTATGAATTAATTAAATCACTCTTGTTGTCATAAGTTATTTATTGTTACATAAAGCTTGTAGTATATATCAGTGTTTCTCAACCAAAAACGCACCGCGGACCAGTAAAATATATAATTTTCTAACGCGGACCACTAATAATAATTGTTGGTTAATTTTTTGCAAGAAAACAAATATATTTAATGTGCTACTAAATAAATTTTATTTGTAGAAAATCACAGAAAGTTCACAGAAAATAAACAAAATATAAATTATTTACATAAAAAATGTGTCTAAAAAAAAACAAAAAAACTGCAAAAAAACATACGAAAACTTTCGCGGACCACTAAAATTTTTCTGCGGACCACCTGTTGAGAAACACTGGTATACATTATTTTATTTTTCCATAGCCAACTCTTATGTAATTTCTTTTTGAACTCAGGGTATATAACATGTTCTGCTTATTCTTTTTTAATATGAAAATATCCTTTTTTTTTATATACAAACATGCGTTTTCCAAAAAATTAGAGAAATGTTGGGTTCTCTAATTTTTATAGAACCTTATCATCATTTTTTCCCTATCTTTTTATTCTAATTCTAATGTCGTGTTTGAACTTGTTTTCTTAAATTTAAAATATTCAAATTAAAATGTTTGAAATTCCCGTTTTTATAAAAAAAAAATGTTTTAGTTTTTATAGGTCCTCAAATAAATTTATAAAATAATAAAAACATATCTCTTATATTTCCTTTCATGTCCTTTTTTAAGAATTTTTTTCACATGTTTTCTTTTATGTTGCAAACATTTCAAAAAAATACTTTCATCGGTAGGCAATTTTAATATTTATCTTAATAAATGTTGAATCATATACATGTTTTTTCTTAACAATAAATTGATATTCACATACACATAAACATAAACACGTAAAACTATTAAAAATTTAAGAAATATTATAATATATTAGGATATATTAACATTTATTCTATATAACCCAATACAAATCTGGAATAAACATGGCGGCTACAGTTCATATGGCCACACTGTCTTTATACAGTCACTGTAATAAATTTTACACGTATTAATATTGTAGCAAAATTACAATAACCACAAGTTAACACTAAACTTCACGTTATTGCCCATATGATTATATGTAATGAATGTCTATTTTGGAAGTTCCAAGTATGCCCCAACAGCGCTGCGATCTTAAAATATTTTCCCTATAACATCAGGTACCCTTTACCTACGTTCCAAAATTCAACACCGCGGCGCTACGATCTTAAATTTATTACAGTGACTGTATAAAGACAGTGTGGCCATACGATGGTCTCATTTTCTATTGGTCGAGCTGAAGTCCGCCATATTTCTTCCAACTTTGTTACAGATTATATATGGTTTACATGTGTTTAGCTTGTGTTTCAACAGATTTAAGTGATATTTTCAAATAATATACCTATATTTAGACGTTTAATAGTGAATATTGTTCTGTTTGTGATGAGTAATGTAGATAATGTAAACTGTGCACATATTTTAAATTGTCACAAATTAAAAATAATGAAACGTTTTGTTATGTTTAGGTTTAAAATTGCTGGGGAAAAAAGGCTTAATGAACATAAAAAAAACATTATGCCAGTAAATCAATGGATGGCTTCACAATTATAAGAAGTATTTACTTTCATTAATTTTAATGTTATTCCATGCTGATTTCATTTTATTTTTCACCTAACCATAATTTTAGTTGAATAAATGCATAATTGATAATATATACATCAGTTTTCTTTATTAATATATCATTTATACCATGAGTTCAAAAAGAAATTGCATAAGGGTTGGCTATGGAAAATAAAAGTAATGTCAACAGAAAGCTTTAGAATTAATTTACTGTCTGAATTAATTAAATCACTCTAGTTGTCATAAGTTATTTATTGTTACATAAAGCTTGTAGTATACATTATTTTATTTTACCATAGCCAACTCTTATGTAATTTCTTTTTGAACTCAGGGTATATAACATCTGCTTATTCTTTTTTAATATGAAAATATCCTTTTTTATATATATATATAAACATGCGTTTTCCCAAAAATTAGAGAAATGTTGGGTTCTCTAATTTTTATAGAACCTTATCATTATTTTTTCCTTATCTTTTTATTCTAATTCTAATGTCCTGTTTGAACTTGTTTTCTTAAATTTAAAATATTCAAATTAAAATGTAACTCCCGGTTTTATAAAAAAAATGTTTTAGTTTTTATAGGTTCTCAAATAAAATTATAAAATAATAAAAACATATCTCTTTTATTTCCGTTCATGTCCTTTTTTCAGAATTTTTTTCATTTGTATTCTTTTTATGTTGCAAACATTTCAAAAAAATAGCTTCTACGGTAGGCAATTTTAATATTTATCTTAATAAATGTTGAATCATATACATGTTTTTTCTTAACAATAAATTGATATTCACATATATCTAAACATAAATACGTAAAACTATTAAAAATTTAAGAAATATTATAATATCTTAGGATATATTAACATTTATTCCATATAACCCAATACAAATCTGGAATAAACATGGCGGCTACAGTTCATATGGCTACACTGTCTTTATACAGTCACTGTAAAATTTATTTTCTATTGGTCGAGCTGAATTCCGCCATATCTCTTCCAGCTTTGTTACAGATTACATATGGTTTACATGTGTTTAGCTTGTGTTTCAACAGATTTAAGTGATATTTTCCAATAATATACGTATATTTATTGAATAAATGCATAATTGTCAATATATACATCAGTTTTCTTTATCAATATATCTTTTATATATAAAATGTTCTGCTATTTGTTCTGCTTATTCTTTTTTAATATGAAAATATCCTATTTTTTTAATTGAAAATATTAATATTCTCAAAACGATCGTGAATTTTAAATCTTGAAGTACTACCAAATTGGTCCGAAGTGCCCTTTTTGTAATCTTTTTTAAAGTAACGTTAGTAATTTGTTCCAATGTTATGTAAATGAGTACTTTTAAAGTTGAGAAAGTAGAATTGAAAGGTGATTATAAAAACGTGCGTTTTCCCAAGAATTAGAGAACCCAACATTACTTCTTATAGAACCCTATCATTATTTTTTTCTATCTTTTTATTCTAATTCTAATGTCCTGTTTGAACTTGTTTTCTTAAATCTAAAATATTCAAATTAAAATAAATAAGTATATTTTTAATTTACGACTGTAACCCCCGTTTTTATAAAAAAAAAGTTTTCGATTGTATAGGTCCTCAAATAAAATTATAAAATAATAAAAATCTATCTTTTTTATTTCCTTTCATGTCCATTTTTAAGATTTTTTTCATTTATTTCTTTCTATGTTTCAAACATTTCAAAAAAATACCTTCATCGGTAGGTAATTTTAATATTTATCTAAATAAATGTTGAATCATATACATTTTTTTTTTCTTAACAATAAATTGATATTCACATATATCTAAACATAAATACGTAAAACTATTAAAAATTTAAGAAATATTATAATATCTTAGGATATATTAACATTTATTCCATATAACCCAATACAAATCTGGAATAAACATGGCGACTACAGTTCATATGGCTAGTGTAGCCATATGACTGTATAAAGACAGTGTGTCTTTATACAGTCACTGTAAAATTTATTTTCTATTGGTCGAGCTGAAGTCCGCCATATCTCTTCCAGCTTTGTTACAGATTACATATGGTTTACATGTGTTTAGCTTGTGTTTCAACAGATTTAAGTGATATTTTCCAATAATATACGTATATTTATTGAATAAATGCATAATTGTCAATATATACATCAGTTTTCTTTATCAATATATCTTTTATATATAAAATGTTCTGCTATTTGTTCTGCTTATTCTTTTTTAATATGAAAATATCCTATATATATAAACATAAATACGTAAAACTATTAAAAAATTAAGAAATATTATAATATATTAGGATATATTAACATTTATTCCATATAACCTTGTATTGGGTTAATGGAACCTTGTATCCTTGTATCTGGAATAAAAATGTCGGCTACTGTTCATATGGCCACACTGTCTTTATACAGGCACTGTAAAATTTATTTCCCTATTCGCGACTGCAAATAACAGTGAGACATCTGGTGGGGACTGGCTAAATTTAACAGAAGCGTATATTTGGATAATATTTGTAGCGTGTTGTGTTGCAGTTTATGTGAATTAAGAAGTATTTTAAAATATAGTGACTTAAATACAGTGCTTTTTTGCCGAAATATTGTTTGAACAGATAAATATTAAGAGAAATCTTCTGACATATACGCTTCTCGTCCGCCATCAGCTGTTGTACGCAGCGCCGCCAACGTTAGTTTCAGTCGCGAATAAGAGTCGCAATAAGAGTGTATGGGGCATGAGTACCCGACCGACAAGAAAAAAAGTTGGGAACACTGAAATTTTTGCCAACTGTAATGAGAAGTTACTAGTTACTAGAAGTTATCCCTATTACACGATTACAATGATGAAATTATTGATTTTATTATAATTTTCGTTCCATAAAGTTCCAATATATAGTGCGTTCAAAGGTGAGTTTGCAGTATAGCTCTTATGGCAAATGGGAGCGGTGTTGCCAAATGTTGTAAAAGTGTCAAATGTGTCAATTATAATAATATGAAAAACTCGTATGATTTACAAAAATCAACTCTTATAAAACTCAAAATAACCCTCAACAAAAACAAATGGCCATTTGTAGAATACTGCGTCTTCACAGATCAGCGCGTTTTAGAGCTGGCAACGTCGACAAGTAAGAAAAGGATAGCGTCATTGTGTAAACCCATTAGAGAGTATGAAAAAGAACTACTCCATATGCCCTGTACTGCAAACTCACCTTTGAACGCACTATAGTACTCTTATAACACATATAATATCATTATTAATATTTCCTACAGTAATACTACTATATTTTTAACGATTGCCTTCAAATAATAAATTTTAGTTCTACAGATTTTGCCTCTACAATGTTACCACAAGATAAAAGAAAAATATTTTTCCACTTTTTTTTTTTTTGTAATATTGTCGTAATGCACGTAAAATAGCGCGCACTACAAATTAAAATCTGTTTTTATTATACACTAATTTATAATTAAATACTTTAATTGAACATATAAGTAAGAACATATTGATCTATGAAATACGTTTCTATTATTGTAAAGCGAATAATACTTAGAATTTGAGAGAAAACAAATATATAGATTATTAATATAGTTTAAGAAAAACATTAAACTGAAGGAGATCAAAAGTGTTAGAGGCCAAGAATAAATACGCCAATAATAATTCGAAATAAATATCTCGAATATTAAAGACATTTAATTAAAAAAACGTCTTACATAATAACTGATATTTTTAAATCTGATATATCAGTTGAAGGTAATTTTACCTATGATAACCTGGTCTACTCTTTAACTGATTTATTTTTATACATTTTTGCAATGAATTTGTAATCAGTGATTCTTAAACTCTGGTCCGCGGGTAAAGGCGTTTAAGTGATTAAATTTGTTTTATATTGGAACTAGAAACTGTACAACTGCGGATTGGATGTACCTGAATGATATATATTATAAAAATAATAATTATAAAAGAAATTAGGAAATATATAAATTATATTTAAAAAAACATACATACAACGACTTGAAAAAGAGGATAGTGAGACAACTATAATCTTCATATAAATTATATTTAACCAGAAGTGTAAAATAATGATTATTTTTGAAATCATCTATTTGTGGAAAACCATTACTCATATAACCGCAATCAGAAATTTGATTGAAATTGCCTAAATAAACAGAATATAAAATTCTTGATACGATTAGAAATATTCAAAAAGTAATCAAATCTTTACAAAACTATGTTAAAATTTGGAATTTTTCATATTCTCAAAATATTTAGGTCTACGGCCAACATCGCTCTTAATTTTCGCTTCCCTTGAAATAAAACATTCATAAATTATAATCAATACACTTTATTATTCTAGAAAAACATTAACTTTTTCTTACATTAATCATCAAAATATTACAATGTAAATAAAAATATATTTAACATACATGTTTATTATTTGAAAACATTTATCGCACATATATGCAGGGCATATATTCAAAATAATAAACCCGTTAGATAAAAAAATATAAATAAATAAAACACTAAAAAATGTCGTGACAATGTTTATTTAATAATTTAAAATAAAAATACGCCGTAAACCTGCCAAAATTAAGGTAAGCTTAGAATTGCAATAAGGCGTTTACGAAAATTCTACCGGTAGATACCAGGAACATCAACTGCGTTCGAAAACAAGTTCGGTGAACGTGTATGTTGCAGGAGGTAGATCCCCAGGATAAGATCCACAGGTCACTACCCTGAACACAGTACCCAGGCTAGCTCACGAGCTGGGTTCTCAGTATGTTACCGCGGATGGAAGTGCCACGTCGGACTAGGCGTCTCCTGTGAAAGAGGGGTTGTCCCTAGGGTTGTGCTAAATGATAAGCGACGATGTGTTTTTATGTATTTATTAACAAGAAAGAATAATAAAACATAACAGTGTAACAATGTGATAACAAGTAACAATAATATAACAATATAAAGGTACATGTTATAGGATTAGGATTTGAAAGGACGGCGAGCGTCGTTGTAGGCGACGGCGAGCGTCGTGGTGTGCGGCGGCGTCCAGCGTAGGTGGGCGTCGTGGCGATAGCGTTGGTGCGACGGCGAGCGTCGTGTTGTGGTCCGGCGTGGACGTAGTAGTGATGAAGGTTTATGGTGGCAGCGCCTGAACGGTTATTGGCGGTAGCGCCGAAGTAAGCGTAGCGATGCGATGCGAAGCGAAGATGGCAGCGCCGAAGCGAAGCCGTGGTCCGTAGAGGACGTGTTTGCGTTGGGCTAGCAATAGTAGTAGCGTGAAATATGTATCGTGGGTGACGGCGAGCGATGCCGTGTTGTGATGGGTGACGGCGATGGTGCCGTAGTGGTTGGCGATTGAAACGGTATTGTTTGCAATGCGTAATAGTAGCGGACTCAGCTGTAGAAGCGAGTGGCAGCTGTAGGCGGCGGACTCGACTATAGCGTAGCGAGTGGCGGCCTGAGCGAGAGGCGCTGAAGGCGGCATCTCTGCTGAGCTCGGCTGTAGGAGCGAGCCAAGAAGGTATGTTATGAAAAGAGCAAGTTATGCAGGACGGCATCTAGCTGTAGAAGCGAGAGGCGGTCTGGAGCGAGCGGCGGCAGAAGGCAGCGGCTCCGCTGTACTCGGTTAGCGGTACGAGTCATGAAGTATATGAATACGCGGCTCTTGCTGTAACTCTAGCGAGAGTAGGAAGCGAGCGCAAGCTCACGCTTTCGTTGGACTCGCTGGAGAGCGAGTCTTGGAGGTCTTGAAGTTCCAATTGAAGATCTTGAAGTGATGTGTGAGTGTATAACTGGAGCTCTTGAAGTGTACGTGTCGGTTGTTGTCGATGGAGTCTCTCGGAGTGTGAAAACACGCCAGTATTTATAGGTGAGCTGAGTGAAAACTGGAGAGGGTAAGGTTCTGGCCAATGAGAGCGCTAGGCCGCGCCCAGTCTTGCGAAAATGAACCTTATTCTCGTGGAATTCCTGGATTTCGATGAAGATGCGATGGTACAGTGGTTTTACGGGTCGCGATCGATAGATCATGTCTCGGGGATAAAAATGATGTACGATAGATCGCGGTGTGACAAGCCGATCACGAGCTATCGGCGGTAACATGTATAAGCATGTAGCTGTTTACCGCTCGGTAGAGATACTGGGGAAGATTTACTATTGAGAAGTGACATTACCGTTGGCGGCGCTGTAATACAAGGCAAATATGACTGAATTGTAGAACATGAATTAGGAAGTAAATTACATCAATATATATGGTTTATTTATATATAATATTAATTTAGACCTTATTATTATAAACTTAGAACTACTAGTAAAGTTTTGATGTCATTTATTTTTCAACCTTTAATATACATACAATAAACATATGTACATATTTTAAATAATTAATGTAAGTATATATTATAATAGATTGAAATGTTATAAATGACATTTAAACTATTTATTATTAAAAAATGTTGGTTTTGACTACTGAGGGAAACTTTTTAAATATTTTTCTGTATTCCAGATTATTTTTGCGAAGTTTTTTAAAACCGTTGCTTACAATGAATCTTGATATAAGATGTTCAAATATGATAAAAAATGAGGAACAAAGAAACACTGTCCGATGTAACACTATAAGGCAGTGGTTCCCAACCTTATCTAAAGTACGGAACACTTAAGCAAGAAACTTTTTTTGACGGAGCACATACCTTACATTAAAATGAAATGTTTGTAAGCTGTGTTTTTATAAAATTGGAAAATTACAATTCCAAACAAATATTTATAATTATACCTTAATATTTATTTAAAAAAATCTATTCATATAATTATAATATATAATTAAAAAAAAAAAAAAACATTTAATGTAGAACTTGTGAATAGTGTTTTTTACATATTTCTTGTATGTTGGAACATAATCAGGAGAATGACACCCTCATTTCTTCCTCCAAATTTGTTAATCTTTCTCTTTTTTTAGTTTTTATGTTGGTTAATGTGGAAAACCCTACTTCACATAAATATGAAGTTGAAAAACACAGTAAAATTTTTATGGATTTTTTTGATATTTGTGGGTATTCTTGTTGGACAGATATTCAGAATTTGTCAAGACGCGTTTCAGCGTGTTTAATTTCCAAAGTGCGGTCACATGACAAGGATATATGCTCTTCTCCCTCTGACACATTAAATTCAAAATTATTAGGTAATTCTTTTGAAAAAGGATTTCTAACCCAGTCGCATTTCTCTGTGTCCAGAGAAGGAAAATATTTTCGTATGATGTTGTCCAGTATTGATAAATGTTGTGATATCAAGGAAACACAATCGCTGATATTGCTGGACACACAAGATTATTTTCTTATACTCTTGTTTTCCAAAGAATGATCTTCTTGTGGAAAGCTGATAGTTTGTCTGTTGATGTTAATTTGCACCCTGCATACTCGTATTGACAATGATCAAATAATTAAAATATCTGTTAAATAGCCCAATTTAGCGCACCATATATCATTCTTAAGGTCTTGCGCGAAGTACATATTTTCCTATTCGCAGAACACAACCAATCTTTTTTTAGTTGTAGTATACGAGAAATCACCTTTCCCCGAGAAAGCCACCTTATTATAAAGTAAGCCTTCATATTTTGCTCCCATTGCTAAACACTTTCCGGGGAACGCCAACTTCAGTACTACATAATTATCGAGGAACACTTTTGAAATGCTTGCGGAACACCAGTGTTCCGCGGAACACTGGTTGGGAACCACTGCTATAAGGCCTGGACTAATATCAGAACGAGAAAATACATGCTGGGCACAATGAAAAAGGTTTTCTTGCTGCGACTTACAATATTTGTAGAGCTACTGCGACCGGATTCAAATGGAAAGACATAAGAAAAGTTGTAGTTAACTAAATTAATATTAATAATTAAATAATAAATGACAGTGCAATAAACTAGTGAAAAAGATACAGGTCTGGTGATCCTGCTATCCAAACAACATTCTTTTTATATATAAATATGAATACCTAAAGTGTATCTTGGCCAAATCACTAGGCGTTTACGAAAACTCTACCGGTGGATATGGTACATCGGCCAATCTTTACTATACCCCACTGAACATAACCTTATGTGCTGGCTCTATACAGAAGGCTTAAATAATCCTTAAAAAGGTTAGGTTAGGCTGGGCTTTAGCTAGAATACTAGTTATGTTAGAATAGTTTAGCTAGAATAAGGTTATGTTGAGTGGGGTATAGTAAATCTTCCCCAGTAAATCTACCGGTCGGTAAACAGCTACATGCTTATACACGTTCACCGAACTTGTTTTCGAACTCAGTTGATGTTCCCGGTATCTACCGGTAGAGTTTTCGTAAACGCCTTATTGCAATTCTAAGCTTACCTTAATTTTGGCAGGTTAACGGCATGGTTAACAGAAGATTAGTAATGTTCTTAGAATCGAGATGCGTCTTAATACCAACACAAGCTGGATTCCGTCGAGGCTATTCCACCACAGACAACATCTTGTGCTTAACCAATAATATATACAAAGCCTTCAAAAATCGTGATGACGTCATAGCCGTTTTTCTTGATATCACAAAAGCATATGACATGACATGGCATCGCCAAATACTTAACACCGTAAAAGAACAAGGCCTTAATGGAAACATCCTGCATTTCATAAAAAATTTCATACAAGACCGAACGTTTCAAGTATACGCAAATGGACATACCTCAGAGGCAAGAGCCCAGATAAATGGCGTACCGCAAGGAGAGATACTTAGTGTGACTTTATTCCTATTAGCTATCAACAGCATTACAGAATCTCTACCCCGAACCGTTAAGTCATACCTGTATGCAGATGACCTGGTGATACTCTGTAGCGGAAAACAGCTGAAAACCATTAAGCATAATCTACAGAACTCCATTACCAAACTAGAACAATGGTCGAACGAAACGGGCTTTCAATTTTCCCCTAGCAAAACTAAGGCGATCCGGTTTTCAAAAAAACAGTTCAATTTTGTCAACCCAAAATTACTTCTCTACAATAATTCTATAGAATATGTTAACCAAATTAAATTTCTAGGAGTAATATTTGACAAAAAATTAACTTGGAGGGACCATATCATATATTTAAAACAAGACTGCAACAAAAGATTAAACATACTAAAATCACTAGGCCATTGTAAATGGGGAGCTCATCGAGACGTACTGATAAGAATTTATCAAGCACTTATCAGATCAAAATTAGATTATGGATGTATTGCGTTAATAAACGCAAAATACAGATGAATTAAATTACTGGAACCTATTCAAAATGCTGCAATACGGATAGCAACGGGAGCCATGAGAACAAGCCCTATTAGCAGCTTACAATGCGAAGCCAACCAGCCACCACTTGAACACCGACGAACACAACTATCACTAACCTACCTGACAAATCTCGCAAGTAAACCCAAATTACCAGCATTTCAAAGTATACTTGAAAAGAACCAAAACGGGAAAGTAAGGATTCAAGCGACTACGCCACTCGCCGCAAAACTTGGTGAACACCTTCAAGACCTCGAAATTGGATTCCCTATGATATGGACAGACAATATAATAAAATACCCACCCTGGCTCCTTAAACAACCTGTTTTCAACCTATCCCTCACAAAATATAACAAATCTAATACCAACCCAATCCTATACCGAAATTCATACAAATCCATAGTCCAGAAATACTCACCTTTCCATGCAGCATATACTGACGGTTCTAAAGTGGAAAACAAGACTGGCGCAGGACTCGTGTTTAACGAAGAAAAATCAAAATTTCATCTACCCGATATAATGAGTATATTCTCTGCTGAAGCTTATTGTCTTCTAAAGGCAACTGAAGAAATAAAAAACAGCAATGAAACCAGGGGCACATATATCATACACTGTGATTCGCTCAGTGTAATTCAATCCGTCCAACAAGAACGTACCGCCAATCCAGTGGCTGCGAAAATCAAAGAGACGATGCATGAAGCTATTCACGATGGCAAGAAACTCATCCTTATGTGGATACCTTCACATATAGGAATCGAAGGCAATGAGCAAGCTGACCGTCTAGCTAAAGAAGCCATAAGTGAAGAAATCATGGACATACCCATACCAAGCTATGGACATAAAGAACTACATCCGAAGAAAACTTGAAGAAAAGTGGAAAGTAGCATGGCAAAATAACCAAAATAACCACTTACACCAAATAAAAGATAGTGTAGGTAAATGGTCCTCCCGCACTAACAGAAGAGAGCAAGTGATATTAACAAGACTGAGACTTGGGCACACCATGTACACCCACGTACATATATTCCAAAGAACCGACCCGCCACAATGCAGTACATGTAACACTCGCCTAACCGTAGAACACATCCTTCTAGAATGCCAAGAGTACCAACTACAGAGAGCAAATAATTCCCTACCAGCAACTCTAAAGGACCTGCTATAGTGCGTTCGAAGGTGAGTATGCAGTACAGGGCATATGGAGTAGTTCTTTTTCATACTCTCTAATGGGTTTACAGAATGACGCTATCCTTTTCTTGCTAGTCGACGTTGCCAGCTCTAAAACACGCTGATCTGTGAAGACGCAGTATTCTACAAATGACCATTTGTTTTTGTTGAGTGTTATTTTGAGTTTTATAAGAGTTGATTTTTGTAAATAATACGAGTTTTTCATATTATTATAATTGACACATTTGACAGTTTTACAACATTTGGCAACACCGCTCCCATTTGCCATAAGAGCTATACTGCAAACTCACCTTCGAACGCACTATAGCCAATAACACCGATATAGAAAGACAGAGTCATTCAATACCTCAAGGACATCAACATCAAATCAAAAATTAACTTAAAATAACTCATTTGTACAAATATATGCATGTAAACCATTATGTAACCTGGTGGCCAATAGCCCTAGTAGCAGAGGCAACCAATAATTATTTAAATAAAAAAAAAAAAAAACATTTTCATGACATTCTGTCACAAAAATTCGCATACCAATGTGTTAAACTATATATATTGTAATAAATACTTAAATATATGCAGTGACGATATTCAACCGGTACGAGCATATCAGTTCTTAAAATATTGAAATACTTCCATACTGGTTGTTAAAATGAATAGTAGGATAACAGGTAGAGAAAAAGATTTCACTTAGTACTTTTGGCAAATGACCACATCAACAATTTTTAAAAATCAACAAATTGTATGATAATTATTAAAATAATTTGGGCTACAACTACAGTTAATTTTTTTTTTCTCGTCAGATTTTTTAGTGTTTTATTATTTTTTTTTATCTAACTGGTTTATTATTTTGAATATATGCCCTGCATATACGTACGGTAAATGTTTTCAAATAATAAACATGCATGTAAAATATATTTTATTTAAATTGTAATATTTTGAAGATTAATTTAAGAAAAAGTTAATGTTTTTTTAGAATAATAAAGTGTATTGATTATTATTTATGAATGTTTTTATTTCAAGGGAAGCGAAAATTAAGAGCGATGTTGGCCGTAGACCTAAATATTTTGAGAATATGAAAAATTCCAAATTTTAACATAGTTTTGTAAAGATTTGATTACTCTTTGAATATTTCTAATCGTATCAAGAATTTTGTATTCTGTTTATTTAGGTAATTTCAATCAAATTTCTGATCGCGGTTATATGAGTAATGGTTTTCCACAAATAGTTGATTACAAAAATAATCATTATTTTACAGTTCTGGTTAAATATAATTTATATGGAGACTATAGTTGTCTCACTATCCTCTTTTTCAAGTCGCTGTATGTATGTTATTTTAAATATAATGGATTTACATATTTCCTAATTTCCTTTTTATAATTAATAATAATAATAATAATAATAATAATAATAATAATAAAGTATGCACTCTGTGTTCTTCAAACATATTATAAGTCTAGAGTTGTCCACCGAACTCACGTTCTCGTTTCTTAAGTCTGCTGGTTTGAGATCGGAAACAGAAGGTTTTGTGTTTGCGTGTCAGGATGGTGTTATAAATACTTTGGCATACAGGGCCCGCATATTCCAAATAGCGGAGTCCACACTCTGTAGGTTGTGCCACCACCATTCTGAAACGATAATGCACATTCTGTCTGCTTGTCCATCTCTTGCAGCGTCGAGCTACGTGTCTCGACATAATGCTGCTCTCCGCGTGCTCTACTATCATCTTAGACATGCCTATGGTATTGACCAAATACCGGTTATACCGTACGTCCCTTCTGACATAGAATCGGTGGTGGAAAAATTCCAAGTGCCGAATTTATTGGAATTACTCCTTCCCACCTCGAGGTTACTGACAGCCACTAAGCCGGACATAACCCTCCTGGATATCGAGACCAAACAGATGTTTGTGATCGAATTCTCAAGTCCAGCTGAGAAGAATATCTCTCTCAAGGAGGAGGAAAGAGGTCCAAGTATATGGACCTCTTGTCCGAGCTTAGAAAGCTATATCCCGGGTATAAAGTTAAGCTTGTAGTCCTGATAGTTGGTGTTTTGGGTGGCATGAAAGCCTCCTATCGAAGGGAAATCGAGTCCATTCCCGTCTGCAGATCTTCTGCCAACTCTTTGATCTGCAGGATGCAGAAAGCAGTGCTGCTCGGGTCGCTCCGCATTGTGCGGGCACTGGATCTGGCGTAATTTCCGCGGCTGCATATCGCCAGGGTTTGGGATGCAGTCGTGTGTATTTAGCTCCACTAGTCTCTAGTATGACGCGGCTCAAAAGGTTGCTGAAGTTTGAGATTAGTGGACGCTTGTCAAGACCTGACAAACCCCAAAATAATAATAATAATAATAATAATGCTTGATTAAATAGCTAAAGCTACTACAAAATATCATTCAGGTACATCCAATCCGCAGTTGTACAGTTTCTAGTTCCAATATAAAACAAATTTAATCACTTAAAACGCCTTTACCCGCGGACCAGAGTTTAAGAATCACTGATTACAAATTCATTGCAAAAATGTATAAAAATAAATCAGTTAAAGAGTTAAATGTTCTAAATTTCCATGCATATCTTGTAGACCAGGTTATCATAGGTAAAATTACCTTCAACTGATATATCAGATTTAAAAATATCAGTTATTATGTAAAAACGTTTTTTTAATTAAATGTCTTTAATATTCGAGATATTTATTTCGAATTATTATTGGCGTATTTATTCTTGGCCTCTAACACTTTTGATCTCCTTCAGTTTAATGTTTTTTCTTAAACTATATTAATAATCTATATATTTGTTTTCTCTCAAATTCTAAGTATTATTCGCTTTACAATAATAGAAACGTATTTCATAGATCAATATGTTCTTACTTATATGTTCAATTAAAGTATTTAATTATAAATTAGTGTATAATAAAAACAGATTTTAATTTGTAGTGCGCGCTATTTTGCGTGCATTACGACAATATTACAAAAAAAAAGTGGGAAAACATTTCACTTTTATCTAGTGGTAACATTGTAGAGGCAAAATCTGTAGAACTAAAATTTATTATTTGAAGGCAATCGTTAAAAATATAGTAGTACTACTGTAGGAAATAGAATGATATTATATGTGTTTATAAGAGTACTATATTGGAATTTTATGGAACGAAAATTATAATAAAATCAATAATTTCATCATTGTTATCGTGTAATAGGGATAACTTCTAGTAACTAGTAACTTCTTATTACAGTTGGCAAAAATTTCAGTGTTCCCAACTTAATTTCTTTTTTTTTGTCGGACCGGTGACCCAAGCCCCATTGTTCGGGCTTGGGTCACCGATACAATTATGGTAATAATCTATATATATAAAATCGTAACTAAGCTACCTACTCATAATCAACGCCCAGCTCAAACCACTGAACCTACAATCATGAAATTCGGCGAGTATATTCCCTCCATGACGTAAGCACCCACTAAGAACGGATTTTTCGAAACTCATCCTCTAAGTGGGTGAAAAGGGGGTTAAAAGGGGTAAAATGTGGCTTCACGGTTTCCTTAATATCTCTTAGGTCCAATAAGATATCGGCTTGGTTTTTGCTTACAAAGATTACTCATGTAAATATTAAAAGATTTATTTCAGGATTTTGTCTTAATCAACCCCTAAAGGGGTGAATCTACAATAAGGGTGAATTATAGAACCCTTCGCATATTCTGGGTTTATTGTGTTATAACATTTCTTTTTGGCATACAGGTGTCTTATTAAAATATTTAGAAAGTGTTTTGACCGTTTTTTTAAATTTCACCCCTAAAGGGGTAAATTGATATTTTTTATTCGATAGAATGTCATCTAGACAAAGAAACATAAATTTCGGGGAGTATATCCCTTTTATGACTTAAGAACCCCGTAAGAAATAATTTTTCGAAATTCGACCTCTCAGGGGTGAAAAGGGGTGAAATGTGTTTTAACGGATTCCTCAATATCTTTTAGGTCAATAATATATCGCCTTGCTTTTGCTTACAAAGACTACCCACATAAATGTTGAAAAACTTATTTTTCAGGATTTTCTACTAATCAACCCCTAAAGGGGTGAATCTACAATCAGGGAGATTTATAGAACCCGATGTATTTCCTGTGTTTGTTGAGTTATAAAATTCCAATTTGGCATATAGATGTCTTTTTAAAATATCTCGAAATAATTTTTACAGTTTTCCAAAATTTCACCCCTAAAGGGTTAAAAGGATATTTTTTATTTGATAGAACATCCCTTGGACATAGATACATAATATCCGCAAAGTATATTCCCTCCATGAGGTAAGCATAAACTAAGACGGGATTTTTCGAAATTCAACTCCTAAGGGGTGAAAAGGGGTAAAATGTGATTCACGTATTCCTTAATATCTCTTAGGGCCGATGGAATATCGACTTATATTTTGCTTACTAGGATTATCCATACAAATACCAAAAAACTTATTTCAGGATTTTGTCCTAATCAACCCTAAAAGGATGAATCGTAGATATTCAATCAGGATGAATTATAGAACCCTTCGCATCTTCTGTGTTTGTTGTGTTATAACATTTCTTTTTGGCATATAGATGTCTTTTTAAAATATTTAGTGTTTTGACCATTTTTTTTAATTTCACCCCTAAAGGGGTAAATTGGTATTTTTTATTCGATAGAATGTCGTCTAGACAGAGAAACATAAAATTCGGGGAGTAAATCACTTTTATGACTTAACAACCCCCTAAAAAATGGTTTTTGGAAATTCAACCCCTAAGGGGTGAAAAGGGGTAAAATGTGTTTTCACGGATTCGTCAATATCTCATAAGTCCAATAACATATCGCCTTGGTTTTTGCTTATAAAGTTATCCATATAAATGTTGAAAAACTCATTTCAGGATTTTGTTCTAATCAACCCCTAAAGGGGTAAATTTCCGAACAGGGTAATTATACAGCCCGTCATATTTCCTGTGTTTGTTGAGTTATAAAATTCCTTTTGGCATATATGTGTCTTTTTAAAATATCTCGAAATAATTTTTACAGTTTTCCAAAATTTCACCCCTAAAGGGGTAAAAGGATATTTTTTATTTGATAGAACATCCCTTGGACATAGATACATAATATCCGCAAAGTATATTCCCTCCATGAGGTGAGCATAAACTAAGACGGAATTTTTCGAAATTCAACTCCTAAGGGGTGAAAAGGGGTATAATAAGAACATCCCT